>BSQZ01000006.1:12049161-12071661 GCA_033239005.1 Lamellibrachia satsuma
AGAACAAAGAAGTGGAAAGTGAAGATATATTTGATGCCTGGTTGAATCGTACACACAATCTTACATACACGCGTACACACAATCGTACATACAATCGTACACACAAACGTACACACAATCGTACACACAAACGTACACACAATCGTACATACAAACGTACACACGATCGTACATACAATCATACACACAATCGTACATACAAACGCACACACAATCGTACATACAAACGTACACACAATCGTACATACAAACGTACACACAATCGTACATACAAGCGTACACACAATCGTACACACAATCGCACACACAATCGTACACACAAGCGTACACACAATCGTACACACAAGCATACACACAATCGTACACACTACCCCACAAATGTGAAAAGGTCGTCGTTGCGCAAATCTTTGCCAAAGTATATTTCATTCTCCAACCATTCTACCCGTTGCTGTCAGATGTGAGAGATAGTCTGGATAAAGTGATATGGGCTCGAAGAATGATAATCCCCGGATGCTGACAGTCTGTCAGCCCACCCAGTGTAGCAGCTGAATGTGACTGTCGAGATAGTTTTACTATTGCGATAGTATCACGATAGTTTCATAACTATCGCTATAGTATCGCGGGATGGCGAAAACAGTCCCAAACCGTATTTGATGGAGCTATCGCGTAACCTTGGAGGTAGTTGATTAAAAATGCTGAACCTGTCGATCAATTAATAGAATTGTCTATTATTCTAACTGATTATTTATATTATTATAATGCACAATTAGCACGGCTGAATGCTTTTTCAAAATATCGTTATCATCGATAGTTCATTGTACTATCGACAATAACTGTCAACAGTTCAATTGCCCCGTCACATCGACTATTGCGATACACTGCAATGCAATATCAAAAACTTATATTGCCCTAAAATCCTCGGGGGGTCCAAGCTCGGCAGCGCACCAAAACAAAAGGGATTAAGCAGTTTCTTATCGATAATTTTCTAATAATTCGATACGTTGTTACACCCTTGGAAGAAGCGGACGAGAAGCAGCCACAACGTTGTTGATTGTGCTAATAGAACGCGTATGCACACGAGGACTGCAGCAAGGTGAAGATCACGCCCATGCACAAGTGAAGAGCTTAGAAGGAGACCGCTGCTGCCACGTTTGATCTGGTCGTAAGGTCTTGGAGAGATCGCGTGACGGTTACCCCGCAACATGTAACGCAGAACGATCTGCATGTCCAGGACCAATACAGCCGTACGTACGCACTGCTCTTCGGCCCAGAAAGCCGAACCATCAGCAAAACACAGACACTATATTTGAACAACAAAACAGTGGTACAACATATTCGTCGTACACGAACATACTGCAGTATCCACGCTTAACAAAACCTTAATCATGCACGCAGACCGCTAATTACGCGCGCTTGTCGATCATGAATAATATATGCATATCGGTAACAGATAATCAACCGGCTAAATGACAAGCAATCCGGTTATTTTAGGCTTGGACGGAGCCGCCACGAGTGCCGAGATGGCGGTTTGTGTGAAGTGGGTGTCTCTCGTGCCGAAAAGAATCGCGATCAGATCAACAGAGGCGCATAAAGGAAGAGCCGCTAATATCAAAGTTCACCCCGCGGCGTAGCGTCACCAGTTTCAAGTGAGTGGTGTTTGGCTGCCGCAGTCATGACGACGCCATTATCGCCGTTCACGGCGCGTGTAAATGTTTGCGATTGATACTAAATCGAGACGCCATAATTTGAACGGTTCTTTTCTTGTTACGATGACAATAGACGGCGCGTTAAGTGTTCAGAACGGAATGCGCCGCGTCGTGTCTTGTCAGTGACGCCAGGAGTCGATCGAGGCGAGCCAGTGTGAAGTTGGATAACAAACGAGGGGAACTTTCCGAAAAGTGCAACTTCGTGTAAGGTGAAACTGTGTGTACTGTGACTTAGACGTGCGACGGAATTTCGCTCGTGGATCGCTACAGTGACCTGGGCATTCTGTAGACCCGGCAGTTAAGGACACAGAACAACAGAGACGCGCTAGAAAGTGACTCGCCCGGTATCACTGCACGCACTATGCCGCTGCCACCGACTAAGTTCGACCCGGTCGTCCGGAGCGTGTCCGAGTTGCGGGAGGCGCACCCGCACCTGTACAAAGACGGAGACTGGAAGGGGCCCCTCGTGTGGGAACGTCTGTGGAACACGTCCAGCAGCGACTACGGCAGATTCCAGCACCTGACGACGAAACGAATGCCCCCAAACGGCCGTCTGAACGGGCTTTGGGAGGCCCGCGAATGGGGAACGAGCAACGCCGAATACGGGAAGGAAGTGATACCCAGAAGTGGGATGGACATCGACGTTCCTGAGACGCGGGGAGCGAATGACGTCACACGACAACTCAGCCCGTTGGTGGACGTGCCGGGAAGCCAGCGCCATCTACCGGAGTTGCGGCAGATCCCCGGACACCGATTGTTGCCGCCTATTGGCCAGAAGTAGACTTGCGCCGATCGTTTTTGACCAGACAATGGCGTGTAAATTATTAACTTACTTCGATGTGTAGCGTTCGTTTTTGACCGGAGAACGTGGTAGATCTCGATATCGACGACCGGCCAAAACACCTGCCAATCAGTGATGGTATAAGGTGAATCATTATACATTTGTCGGTGTGAACAGTGTCGTTCTAATTATGAATGATTCCGTCCAATGTGACACTGATATTTTCAGGTATTTCAACTTTTAAAATGCCACTACTGCGTCTATGTACCTGCAGAAAACGCCACTGAACTACCGAGTAACACAGAATCAGTTGTATAATGTTATGTATAATGTTATGCCACTGACTCTTTTGTTGTGGATCCTTTGACATGACAGTTGTGCTTTATTATATGCGCAGTGCGTTTGAGAGAAATGCACCAGAAGAACGTTAGATAATATATATTCCATAAGTGTGTTGGTCCAATACAGTCCGTCTCCAGTCTGTCTAATTGCGAACGTAATCATATACTATTATATTGTCTTGATGAAGTGGGCCTTTGTCAAACGAATTCCGCTGTTCGGCCGAGATACCTCGAATTGAAGTGAATACCTACTCGGGCAGTTTTCTATGAAAACGGCCAGAGTTGGATCGAGTTCTAGGCCCGTATCGGTAGCATGCATAACACACACTGACCGTGGTCTAAGATGTAAACTTGAGCAATAAATGTGTCCCGTTTGGCAGGAATGAGTTGCTGATTTATCATACACACGTAAAGACATGTTTATTTTCGTAAGAATGCGCCGCTCTGAAGAACAGGTCAGCAGAGAAAATGTTTCTGATGATACGGCAGATGTCATCACTTAAACGCTAACGACCAACGCCCATCAAGTCAGCTTGCCTCTATATAGTAGTTCTTAAAACTAACCAGAAGACGAACCTAAAACGTTGACTTCGAGGAAATATACGCCATTTCTAACCAAAACACAATTCCCCTAAGACAGGGTACCGTCGATCGATGATGACGATGATGTGATGTTGTTGTTGTTTATAACAACGACGATGATGATAACGGTGACAATGTTGACGACGATAGTGTATTGTTGTTGTTCCTCTACCCTCGTGTATTACTGGAATGCTTTCATGTGGTCGAATTATACAAATGCAATAGTTCGTGTACGCACCCAATCAATCACCATTGCGACGTAACAACGTTGATAAAAATATCCAAAAAAATCTTTATCAGCTTTAGATGCGTGTAGATTAGAGAAACGCCGCAAGACACAAAAGCAAAACTGTAGAAAAAAAGGCTTCGTACATTGGGTTTGTATACGGAGCACCTGTAGGTCTAAATAATACGCGTCTGTCGGAATTCAGTGTTGTCATAATATCGCGAGTCAAAACATTTAAATTAAACTTACAACAGTCAAATTATACGAAAAACTGTGTTTCATTAATACAGATTTTGATGGTCAAGATGATAGGAATAGATACAGCTTCAATAGTATCTTTGTTGAAAATAGGTCAGTCAAAACGTACGTGTTAGCACGAGAACATCGGGTATTTACCCCGTGGTTGTCGACTCAGTAGTTTATACTATACATTTATTTTATAATTTATACTATATAACATGATTTGATGATAAAAAACGATCTGACTTCATACCTTTAAGTCAGACATTCTGATTGAGAATAGACCGACGGCCATAATATAGTTTCGGACATTGTAGAAAAAACGATAACATGTACATTTTCATACAACTATCCAAAATCACAGGTAAGAAAACACATTTCAGCGGAGAACAGGATCATATTCAGGTTAAAATGTCACATATCAACACTACTGTTTAGTAGTTGTTTCAATAATAGTTTTCGAACTTTGCTAGGTAATTCCTCCGTATGCATATATGATTAAAATTAACAGTTGTTAATAATAATTAATAATAAATTAACTACATATTCGCTAGTCTCCGTGAAATTGCCCTGGGGCTACGCAGCTGGGCCGGGAGGTGAAAGGTTTCATGTTGTCGCACAGAAATAGCTCTTGCTTCCTTTGACACAAACCCAGTAATCATGTCATGTCCTAATGAGAAACCCGCCTCTAATTAGCGTTTTCCTCGGTGTATCTGGTTAAACTTGACATATGAAAGCTGTTGTCTTTGGGTCTTTTGGTTAAAACTAATTAGACGTCAACATGTGTGGAAGTATGGGATGGAAATGCACGCCATCCAAATAATTACACAATTTGTATTGCTTCTTTTAATACATGAAAGGAGACATGTAGTGTAATAGAGTCTCTATAAAACACGTTGCTGTCCGGTCAATTATGTATGCTTTGTAGCCTATACCCACTACCGACGGCGCCATTTTTGTCAACCCCGACGTCTCCGATTTGGCAGCTTCCTGCCCTGGTGGTTGGTCGTGCCCATAGCAACGAACTCGAATCGGGTTCTTGACACGGGTCATTACACCACTGAAGATGTGATCGGAGTCTGCATTCGACATTGCTAAATCAAGGTGAAATGTGTAGAAGCACAAAATATGAATTACAGAAACAGCCAGAGTAGCAGATGTTTCGGAAAACGGAAAAACGCAGATAATTGGAGTTACTTCTCTGAGCTCTACAGCAGCAAATCAGACGTAGCTTCACTGCGCGAAGAGACGCTTACCTGCGTTCAACTTTAAATTGAAGGCGGCCATTATAGACATAACACCATAAAGGGTGTGTTTTGAAGACCTTTTCCCTAAATATATAACACAACATTTGTTTTCAGTGAGCTACTGGCGAACAAAGAAATAAAATAGAAACATATCCAGGTGCCACTATCATCGAACCTTAATTAATTACAAAAAGAGCAGTGTTAGCATATGACGAACCGCTAAGCACCAGCTGAACCGTTGAATCGAACAGCAAAAACATCATAGCGACCTACATCGTTCAAACATTCCAACATGGTATTAATTATTAAACCCTATTTGCATTGGCTGGATCATGTTTCCGTGAAGTCCACGATTCACGTAACTGGTAACGGTTTGCAGATGCCTGGCTGTCTGTCGGTATGTGAATTTTGCTATCAGAATGTCTGTCTTTTCTTCACGAACGTTTCGTTACGTACATGCAACCCCTGTTGAGGCACAATGCATTGTTACATTAAATAATTGTTTACAAAACCTGATGATTTTTTTCGTACAGTCGTGTTATATAGTACAGTTCTAACACCTTAAATCCCTGACCTTGACCAGCGAAATGTGTTTTAATTACAGATTGTTTTTAGTTAATATCATTTGACCGTTTTCTGCCTAAGCATATCGAAATGGTCGTTCAACATGCAATGTAAACACGATATTCGGACGGATTCAGAGTAAACAGGTAATGGTCCACTTATATTAACATATTGTGGTTCATTAAAACATGTATAGCTTAAGCTATGCTATGTAACACGATCTTACGATAAAAACGATCAGATGTTGCATATTTAATGTCACTGAACGTGATAACAAAAACAACGGTATGCAAAGAATTCTTGCTCATACACCAGTGACATTTCTCGGAATAATCTTTTGTACTCCTGGTCGCACAATGGTCACACGATTAAGCGGTATGTCGGTGTGGTTAATACCGGCAAGCAGATTACCGGTAACGCCTTACGCCTGACGCAAGCCTACTGTTTTTTAAAAAGCGTGGCGGGTTATAAATAAGGCTGTTGCTATAGGTCCCGGATGTAGTGCAAAACGGCTATTGGTCCGGCACTTCATGTACGCATGCGCAATTAGAACCTGCCGTTAAAAACAACAGCAGCTAAAGTATCGTCGTTGCCGAACAACGTATGAATCAGCTATGCTGGCATAGGTCCGGCGCTAAAACATTGTAGCACTAACTGTCGCACATCTCATGTAATAGAAAGACATGCCTATGTATTGGTCTTCGAAATGTCGAGGAATAATAAAATGTTTATCGATATTTTTATTGCCGTATTAGAATATCATTGTTGTATAATTAAACAATTAAAATTATGTACATTCAAACGCAGTTAGGCCCGATGTATAAAATCGTACTCATTGTCAATCATCGAAGTATGAAGATATACCTGTCTGCCTAAAGATGTCTCTAAAACTTCTGGGATCGTTGGAAGAAGAGACGAGACATAGCTACGCTTTTCAAATAATGATATATGTATATATATATATATATATATATATATATATATATATATATATATATATATATATATATATATATATATATATATATATATATATATATATATATATATATATATATATATATATATCATTACTTTGTCAATTGTTAGCGTATGGGATAATATTCCGGTGTTTAGCACCTGGTTTATTAATGATTTTGTTAACCGTCTGCCTGCGCACATTATATGCCACCGGGAATTCGAGCACGTGTTTACTGCACATACAAAGCGGAAAGAGTGCACGACCAATAAAGAGTGCACGACCAATAAAGAGTGCAGGACTAATAAAGAGTGCACGACCAATATAGAGTGCACGACCAATAAAGAGTGCACGACCAATAAAGAGTGCACGACCAATAAAGAGTGCAGGACTAATAAAGAGTGCACGACCAATATAGAGTGCACGACCAACAAAGAGTGCAGGACTAATAAAGAGTGCAGGACAAATAAAGAGTGCACGACCAATAAAGAGTGCACGACCAATAAAGAGTGCACGACCAATAAAGAGTGCACGACCAATAAAGAGTGCACGACCAATAAAGAGTGCAGGACTAATAAAGAGTGCGGGACTAATAAAGAGTGCACGACCAATACACGACCAATAAAGAGGGCACGACCAATAAAGAGTGCAGGACTAATAAAGAGTGCACGACCAATATAGAGTGTACGACCAATAAAGAGTGCACGACCAATAAAGAGTGCAGGACCAATAAAGAGTGCAAGACTAATAAAGAGTGCACGACCAATAAAGAGTGCACGACCAATAAAGAGTGCACGACCAATAAAGAGTGCAGGACCAATAAAGAGTGCACGACCAATAAAGAGTGCAGGACTAATAAAGAGTGCAGGACCAATAAAGATTGCAGGACTAATAAAGAGTGCAGGACCAATAAAGAGTGCACGACCAATAAAGAGTGCAGGACTAATAAAGAGTGCACGACCAATATAGAGTGTACGACCAATAAAGAGTGCACGACCAATAAAGAGTGCAGGACCAATAAAGAGTGCAAGACTAATAAAGAGTGCACGACCAATAAAGAGTGCACGACCAATAAAGAGTGCACGACCAATAAAGAGTGCACGACCAATAAAGAGTGCAGGGCCAATAAAGAGTGCACGACCAATAAAGAGTGCAGGACTAATAAAGAGTGCAGGACCAATAAAGATTGCAGGACTAATAAAGAGTGCACGACCAATAAAGAGTACACGACCAATAAAGAGTGCACGACCAATAAAGAGTGCACGACCAATAAAGAGTACACGACCAATAAAGAGTGCACGACCAATAAAGAGTGCACGACCAATAAAGAGTACACGACCAATATAGAGTGCTGGACAATTGTGATTACCAGTCGGAGCGCTAGTTACTTCGTATAAATAATGCATCGCACCGTGTTGCTAAATGTAGTGTGCACTCTCGTTAACCTGCTGCCTACCATTTAGTCACGCTAGAATGTATTAAAACCAACGGTCTTGAAGCGAACAAATTGATCAGTTACTGACATGCAATTTCAGCGATTGTTGTCGTTATCCGTGCTTTATACAACACAGCAATTCCCACTGACATATCATAAGCTACACACCTGATAGCTTGTGCAATTGTTTGCACTCGTAGTAAATGGCTTTGACAAGTTGCAACGCGTATAACCGTGACACTATCGTAATTACATATTCGCCAGCTAGTCTCGTGTTGCTTAGGAACTGCCGCGGCCTGTTTATTTACATAATTACCGGGCCGCTAAGCCGTGCTGTGTACTCACACACAGTGCCGGTCCGCGATGACGGTCTCTTTCAGGTTCCGGTAAGTAGAAAGCACAATAACAGGACGGAGGGCTAATAGGATAAAGGTTGAGCGGAAGTCTTGGTTGACCGGCGACACACACACACAGGCGTGCAGGCTGGATCATTACGTCCGGTGGACTCGGCGAAAAGAGAGCGCGGAAGAACGTGGCAGCGTTGCCAAGACGTTCCTTTGGCCGCGTTACCAACACAAAGCTCGCGTGTTATTCCTTTGTTGACGTAGAGGCGAATTCGGTTGGTGCAGTGGTATAATTCAAAACATATTTCGTGGATGTGATTCGCATTACGCTACGCAACAGGTACGAAAATACAGCCACCGGTCGATTTGAATGAATGCAAGTTGAGCATGGACTCAGTATTGTTGACTGCACGGACGTAACGAGAGAATAGACATGTCTGGACACATCTTCGGCGGTCCGACCCCGACCAACGGGGCCGAGACGCAATGGTACACGACCAACTCCGAGTACGGCAGGTCCGTGCTGCAGACGAAGCCGACGACAGCCGGGGCGCCCAGCTACAAGCCGCGCCCCTTCTACATCGCTCCCCAGGCGAAGCTGAAGCTTCCTGCCGCCGATCCAAGCGCGCACGCGCAAGCCCCGGTTCCGGTGCAGGGGAACGAACGTCGCACCGATGTGGACGCCCGGAAGTACCTCACAACGGGCCCCGCGAAGCAGTTCATGCAGAACGAGATGGGGAGGTTCTGGGAGAACATTCAGGACACGACTGACTCGGCAGGAGCGGCTCGAGCGGTCGCCAGAGCCCCGGATACCGAAGGCCCAACAGCCCCGGCCGTGCCACCGGCACCGGTCGCAGCCGGAGCGGCAGGGCAGGACCAGGTCAGTGCCGGCCACTCGGACATTCTGACTATCACCAGAGACGACGGCGGGGCCGAGTTCAACACGCGAGCGGACGACGACACCTTCTCCCATTCCGTGCCATCGACCGCCAGCTCGGGCAACGGCACACTGGCGCCGCCTACCGGCCAAGCGCAGCATGCCGAACAGGCAAAGACATGAGTGTGACTCGTGACGCCGTCTGGCGATCACTCGCTCATGTAGAGTGTGCGAGATGTGTAGGAGTGTGCGAGATGATTATTTGAATAGGGTTTCTGACGAATCGCACGAACGCTAACGATGCAGACGTTTTGTAGATTCGCCAATGCATTGATGCTTACGGACGATCTAAATGCGACTGGTAAAGTTAGTTCTGTTGTTCTGTAACGTCGTGTAATGTTCTCCTGGTTGACATCGTTGATCCTCCTGCACCATTGGAGAATTACGTCGTAGTACGTTCAGGATAACGTAAGGTCGAGTCTACTCAAGACAAGCGAGAGGGCGCGCAATATTCGTCTTTAAATTAGGTCCGCCTAAGTAAGGACCCACTTCAAGCCAGTGAGCATTGAGTGCTACGGAGATCAATCTGTTGACTTTGTTTTCATAGTATGACATTTATTGTTCGCACGTTGTAAAGTGTTTTTTGAGTTGTGCTATTCCCGTTTATACATTAATAACACCAGTAAGTGCTCTAATGTAACGATGATCTTTGTTGTCATTAAACAGCAGTTTACAATATTGGGCATTGACTAAATCCTTGGCGTGGATTACCCTTTGCACTTGTCACAGTAACTTTGCTTTGTCCCTCGTTTTACTGGGCCCACGGTTTATAGGGGAGACCGGGGCTAGTTGTTACAATTTTCAGTTCAAGTCACTCTTTGTAAAAAGCATGTTAGATGGATTATTTTTGTCAACGTATGCATTACATTTATTATTCGTGTTAATAAAAAGTACCATACCTTTAATAGTCCGTATTGTAGTTAGGTAAATATGTGAAGTTTCCCAGGCGCGGTCGAATATACCAACTAGCCCCGTGAGCGGGGCAAGTTGGTATAGTAATATATATATATATATATATATATATATATATATATATATATATATATAAATCCGACTTCTACTTGATATAATAACACACTCACGTACACACTCACATATGCACTCACGTGCACACTCACGTACGCATTCACGCACAAACATCCACATGTCATTGTATCGTGCACTATTTATTAATTGCTCAAATAGGGCTGTGTCATAAACAAATTAACAAGATTTACCAAGATTGCCATCCAAACAGCCAGATGGCAAGTGAACAAGGAACCCAATGGCTTATCGTAAGTCTAACAACAACATTTTATCTACGTTTAACCCGCCCTTCTGACGTATTTGTTAATTTTGTTTGACGCTGCTAACTTTTACAGTACCGGTTATAAACCAGTACGCTAGGTTCACAAGTGAAATATAGCGTTCACACGTCGTGGTTAAATAAATGTTGCTCTTTCAGTCATTGTCACCACACAACTCGCTGCCTGAGTCATCGGTACGAGCCGTCCGAGCGTTGTTACAGTTGGAACTTGCCCCAATACAATTGTAACAACTTGCCCCAATACAATTGTAACAACTTGCCCCAAACACAATTTTTGCAGTTTAATGTACGTGGACGATAACAAATCCTTAATTTCAATTTAACTTCTACTTGGCATAAACCCTTATACTATATAGTATACATGTTTGAAGTTTCATTCACGAAACATAAAAAGTGGCTGCGTGAGATGATATTATGTGGACATAACCAAAACGTTTTAGGTGGTTAAACAATAATTTTTGTCTACATCTCGTTAATTTCATCTTCTTAACTATCGATTTTTGGACAGTTTGGTTCTGTTGGTGGACTTCCAACAAACTACTGTCGATGGTATTTCCATATGTGTGCTATGTTTTCGTAAAACGCCTCTGTAACAACTTGCCCCTGTATACAACTAGCCCCGGTCTCCTCTACTGTGTTTGTGGGGCCTTGTCTTCGAGAGTGTGAACAGTCGCTGACGCTGACTATCTGGGAACCCTGCGTCAGATATTCAGGCGAACGAGACAGGAGAGACGCGTCGTGCACACAACGTAAGTATCACCACAATTATAGGTGATCTCGGCATAACTCAGTGAACAGAGACAGTATGAATTGAATGAAATCATGGAATCGGAAAAGTTTATTGAACCCAAAGTAATACAAACATAATACTATCACAGTTAGCAATAATAAGACAATCTTTTATAAACAAAGTCCACGTTCAAGTTCTGTTATCTTAAGGAAACAAAATTACATTAATTTGTTTATAGTAATTGAAAAACAATCAGACAAACAAGCAAAAGACAAAATCTGCATTAACACGAATATTCCCTTCTTCTAACTGTGGTTTTAAAACGAAGCATATTTTAATAGGTCAGGGAGACTACTACAAAGACCAAAATTGATCGCTATCGTAGAAGCCACCCTAATGAAATAAACTTAATAAATTAGTACCTGTAAACATTTTCCATGAAAGAAACAGCACAAATGCATCTATTCTCAATCAAAATAATATCACTTTAGGAAGGACTTTGAAACAAGCAACAACAAAAAACCGGCAAACAGAATTAAAAAAATTTTTTTCTCCATGCAGACATTTCAAAAATGTTAAGTTTAGTGTATTATAAGAAGTGTAAGTTTTATTCAGCAGCACTATAACTGCACTCCATTCATTCCTATATAAACAAATTAAACCAATAGCAGCGTTGTTTAAACTTCTTACGCGCAGTTTGTGGATCGCCAATAGGAAACAATCCGGGAATCAGATCAGGGAATGAAGCGAACTGGACGTAGTCTCGCTTGTCCGACTCTATCTCGCTCGCCTTCGTGAGTCTGGCCGTGAAGCCGTCAGGTGGCGTCACTGATCTGATTGATTCATGTTGGCGCTATATTTCAGTTCAGTTGATTTAATTAGTTTCGTGTGTTCAGTTATCGTCATCTTTATTTTATTTGGTAAACTCCCAAGTCACTTGACAGACAGTCAATAGATGCCGTCGAGCGCAAGCCCGCTCGTGCGAGACGAGGCCCAGGCGAATTTCCACTCCTTGACAGTGGCGCCGACACGCGAAAGCCCGTCGAACTTTATACGGAACGAATACCGTGTTAAATATTAATTCCGCTTTAGAATTTTTTCGGTGTATTGTATACGCTTATAATACGTTACTTATAACTGACGAGTCAATATTAGATGTCTGTTTGCGTTTATGAATCAAGATTATGATTTATTCACACACTAAAAACAATACACAAAGCCAGATAAAACAAGATAACGAATATCTGTTTGCTGCCCGGCCATACAGGGTAACCGGAAGTTAAAAAAACTAAACTTTTAAGTTGTTGGCAGAGGGTTTATGATCTCCTCAGCGCAATGCTGTGGAGTGACGTCACAGGAGCGCGTCACGTGGCACACGATTGTTCACGTGATAACAACGGTATATTGATTCACTCCCAACACCAGCCAAGAAGTCGGTCAGTGCATCACAGTTCACTACCCGTGGGAAATTAGGACTTCAAACAGGATTCATTGCTCGTTTCTTCTGGCAGTTGGTCTAAAAAGGCTGATTTTGGTAGCCCGTTATTTTTCCATCCTGCATCTTGTGTCCAGTCCAGTGTATTCGGCGATGACGTATGATACCGAAAAGTGGACGGAGACCAGCTCTAGCTTAAACTACCTCTCTTGTCACTTTGTCCCGCCAGCGAATATTTAAAATTGGCATAATACATGTAGACGTAATCTAGGATTTGTAACATTGACCTACAATTCTGGCAAATATAGCACCGTCTTTAAAACAAAGGTGGTTCTCACCAAAAACCCTCCAGGGTTTCTAGAGAATCTTCGCAGTTACACAGTAATTTGAATTAATGTGCCTGAAATAAAGATATATATATATATATATATATATATATATATATATATATATATATATATATATATATATATATATATATATATATATATATATATATATATATATATATATATATATATATATATATATATATATATATATATATATATATATATATATATATATATATATATATATATATATATATATATATATATCTAAGGCTGGTACATAAATGTTCTAAAGGTGTACCGCGATTACATAATGATCTGTATAATGCCTGCATTCCTTCATTTGCATAAAACAGAAAATATAACTACAAGAATGCTGTTACTATGCTTTATTGGAATTATATATTTGAATTATTGCTTGTTTAACATATCTTACACTTATTTAGACTTATCTCACTTGCCTCTCCTAATTATTACATTGCATCAGATAAAACTAATTTATTGTCGAAATAATACAGTTCTTTTTAACATATCCAAACGTTTTAATTACATGTAAAGACTTTCGCCATGTAAACAGGATGGCTTCTTCTGTAGAGTTCTTCTGAACAATCTTCAACAACAATTTATCGCCGTATATACATGAACTAAGTACGCTGATGGATACAATGACGTGCTCGGGCACACATCGAATAGAAACATAGCAGTTAGAATGGCAGCCACACAATAGGTATACTCTCTATTATACGTGACACAAATACATTCTTTTAGAGTAGAATAAACACTATGCGACAGGCAAGTGCATGATATGAATACATCACTAAGGTAACCATGATAATAACAACATACATCATATGAGAATGTTACACGGCTAAACTGTTGTGCAATGTATCCACGTAAATCATAGCCAACCGTGTTGACTCAGCGTGTGCAACTGGATGACAAGACTTAGTACATAGTTTGTTATGAACTGCCCATGACCACATAATTATATATTGTTCACACATGTTTACATTAGCCTTGAACAAACACTGTCCGGTCAGTCGTCAGTCGCCCGGAAGAAACGATTACCACATACCGGATATGACGTCAGCAATTGAAGAATAATAAGAATGATTTTATTTGACCCCGTGAGAAAATTCTAATAAGACATATAACCATGGTCAATTATAGTATTTTTCTATGAAGTATGAATACATGATACTTACAAAATATGGAACATAACATGGTAGGGTCATAGCCGTCTTCGATGAATCATTATTATATTACTTTTAAAAAAAAATACAACGATGAGCATAAATAGTATATCTTCGAGTATGCATATATGCATGCACAAAATGTGCGCAGGCGTGCGTGCGTGCGTGTGTGTGCGTGTGTGTGTGAGTGTGTGTGAGTGTGTGCGTGCGTGCTTGCGAGCTTGTGTAGTTGAACTCAAGGCACTCTCATTGTGTTGTTAAGACGAAAACTTCGCCAACGGTGACGTCATCCTTCGCCGGGATGACGTCACCGCTTGCCCAGATACAGTGTCCTGCAATGAACAATGCAGGAGAAGAGGACTTCGGTACACCCGATATCCTTGTCTGGGTTTTGGCACGCCCTCATGCAGCGAACGTAACGAACCTTGAACTTGAAATGTTCTATTCAAATGCTGTAATAGCCTGAGTCAGCCGCAGCGCCAGACGCCAACATCGCGAGGAGGCAGCCGGCGAAAGGAGACGCTGCAAGAAAAAGAAACAAATATTAAATACATAAGACGAAGTCTATGATGCTATAAGGAATATGATGCCTGTATCATCCATTAAACTATCGAGCATGCGCAGACCTCGTTTCCCCGGGGGATCACTCAATACATTGCCAGTATACCATCCTATAAACGAATTCCACGTTTTATAATAATAATAATAATAATAATAATGAACTTAGGGTAGGGTGGGACAAGGAGCCCCGTAAGACACCCCCTACTATTTCCTATAGTGTGTTCGCTTGCTGTCTGTCTCTGGTGGGTGAATGCAGTGCTGCCACCTAGTGCTTATTCTGCATAAAAGCGCATGCAGATGACACAGACAGTCTGCATTTAAATTTGTTTTGCATGGCTGATGTAAAAATTGTATATTTTCAATGTTGTGCTAAAACACACAGATCACTTTTAACATCGTACAACCTGTTTTATTTTCATCATTAATGTACACAGTTAAATGTATTGTTACCAATTGTAGGCATTAATTAATTAGTATTTACACAAGTGGAACTCGTTGACCGCGAGTCAACAAACGGGAAGGGGAAGTTAAAGGGGAAGTCGCTGGCGACTAGACGAGGGACATAGAACGGAACCATAGACGCAGTGAAGAAGCGAAAGAGAAGACGCGTCAACACCAGCAACGAAGAGGAAACATGGTCGTATGTCACATGGTCGTATGTCACATGGGCGAGCCCTTCGTGAACTGTAGACATCGAGAGGTGTGGGCACAGTTTCAGTTGTACAATGACTACACGCCAGGAGTGCGTAGTTTTATCTGCCCTAATAGTGAGTCAGAGAGATGCATGTTTGATGCCTGTCTGGCATAAAACACAATGTTTTTCTGCATTTAGCGACCATTTGCTTCATTTCGGTATTCGTACAATGGAGAAAGATTGTTACTGTTATGGGGCATTCTTGACCCAAAGTAGGGGGCGTCTTGCCCCAAGAGGTGGGACTAGACACCCCCTCTCGGCAATGTATTTTATTAACGATAACTTTCTTTGGTGTTGTCAATAGTCACTGATGTTTTGATATTACGCACTACAACCCCACAACAATCGTATGTCAGCATTGTTACCTCAAAATAATACGTCTATGAATAACTGCAGCCATTTCCCTTAAGGGGCTCTTTGCTACACTCTACCCTGTATAGCGCCTTTATCTTCATGAAAACCTGAGCTCAGAGGCACAAAAATACATAACCATCAAACATTTAATCACGAACAGTGACCCCAAAAGTAACTATCAGAACAAGGGACCATAGAAAATTCCAAAGTGATGTGGAGTTCATTCCAGACTCTAGATACCATAGGCGCATCTACAGGTAAAGCACGTTTGCCAAAGTTAAGCTTAGTTTTAGGAACAACTAGTTGTGAAATAGATGATCTGAGCTGCCTAGAGATATTTGAAAGACACAAGAGACTAGCCCAGTAAACTGGTTGTTGCTTAGATAGAGCACGACATGAAAGAGTCGACAGTTTAAAATGTATTAGATAATTAGCAGGAAGTGTAACTGTATAAGTAGTGTGGGAATGTATCCAAGCAATTTAAATGGATAGTGTCTATTTATTTGTTGTTGCTTAGTGCCAAAAATAAGGTATGTTTTAGCTGAGGTAAGCTTCAGTTCACCTGCTTCCACATCAGTACTGTCATCAGTATACCGGTGATGACTGAGATTATGATTAGTAATGATTTGGCTAAAAGACGTAATTTATAGGCCAAACAGTACAGTGCCAAGGACGGATTCTTGCCGGACCCCGAATGAAAGGTGTTGTGGGCGAGATAGTGAGCCAGATATGTTAATGCTTCGTGCGTCCAATGCAAGTAATGCACGATGAGTGTTTGGGGCATCAAGTCACACTGATTGGGTGGTTAATGGTATATATTTTGACATATCTAATTTCAGACGAACTTTACATTACGTTATTAATATACGAGTAAACTACGTTAATGAATTATACTATAATATCATGACGCAATATATATTTTACACTTTAAATGGTATATGGGCCCTAGTTGGTTTTATTCCATCAACTTGAAATAAGTATAATTTTGCCTAACGGAATGTGTGGAATGTGACTCCCATCAACGAAAAGGGGTGTATTTTTTAATGTGCTCAACTTGAAAAGGGTATCGTTTTGACAGAGTATTTGGGGGAGACGGAGCATTTAGGTAAGTTGTCAAGGGTGGCAGTGGGACTAGTTTCCTTTCCTGAAAGTGTCTAACACAGCGCTAGAGTCTTGTAAGTAAGTAAGTAGCGTTTTCCAACCATTTATCAAAGATATTAAAAAACCGAAATGTCATGTTATCTAACACCTGCGAAGTGAGACTACAAGGTATGTGAATAATATATGTATGAACACTAAAATTACATAAGCTAAAGCATGTAGCAAAAACACATAGTGTTCTCTAGTGTTCTCTTAATGTGGAATTTCAGTCCGCTGTTATAATTATGAAGTGTCATAAAATGAATGTGTATTTATTACTTTGTATTTATTTATAATTTATATAATTTTACTGTCGCTCAACGCATACGATCTGAAAATATAACAACACAAATACACGAATACAACCCATGCATAGTTATATTTAACGTCAACATTATGTGAGAAAAAACATCGCACACATGATATAACGAACAAGTAGTACTAAAAATGTACACAGTATCCTCAACAATGTCGAACGTCAGAGTTCGCTGCAAAACTGTTGACCGACAAGTGTCGACAGATAAACTGTATACATATGAACGTAAGCTAAAATCCTTAACATGCATCGTTAAATGACAGTAACAACGTAGGTGGCCATTTTGAATTAAAGTTGTTGAGTACTTGGCAGAAATGCGATCAGATTAATTTTCAACTGCGCAACCCATCCACCTTGTCTTTCAGGTCAGAGGTTTTATTATAATTTCTTGCAACATAGACATATACAGCTCGTATACATTAAATTCAGTTAACTGGTCAAACAAAAGTTACTCACAGAAATCACAACGAAAAACATAATTGTATATCTCCGAGGATGAATATATGCAACCACACGTGAGTTGTACGTGCGTGTGTGTGTGAGTGTGCGTGCGTATGCGTGAGTGTTGTTAAGACGAAAGCTTTACCAGCGACTTGGGATGACGTCATTGTTTGGTCAGATACTGTTTCCCGCAATGAACCGTGCAGGAGAAGAGGGTTTTGGTACACTCGATATGCTTGTTTGCCGGGTTTTGGCATACCCGCATGCAGCGAAGGTAGCGGTCCTTGCAATGCTCTATACAATTTCTATGGCCTTCTATGTCAGCCGCGGCGCCAAACACCAGCAGTGCGAGGACGCAACCGGCGAAAATTAGACGCTGCGAGAAGGAGAAACAAATATGAAATAAATGACACGAAACTTATAACTGGATTAGAAATGGGATCCCTCTATTGTTAGTTCAGCGGACATGTGAACAATTCTGACTTTTGTGAGACACAAGCTAAACATTTGGCACATAGCGAAATCATATCCAATTGAAGATTTTTTAGCAGATCTACATTCGATAAAACACCAAGCACGCACATCCCTCGCTTCCATATGTTCTCTTAATTGTGAAGTTTGTTTAGTATGATATAATGCTTTTGGCAGTGCCATGATTGCGACAGTGCCTTGATTGCGACAATGCCATGATTGTGACAGTGCCATGTTTGTGACAGTTTCATGATTGTGACAGTGCCATGATTGTGACAGTGCCATGATTGTGACAGTGCCATGTTTGTGACAGTTTCATGATTGTGACAGTGCCATGATTGTGACAGTGCCATGATTGTGACAGTGCCATGATTGTGACAGTGCCATGATTGTGGAAGTGCCGTGATTGCTATGATTATAGAGAGTTAGTATTATGTTACTTGAAAACCACACATAAAGAAGTCAATCTACCGACCATGTGCTTCATTGTTGTTCAACGTATACAACCTGAAACACAGCAAAAAACAATACACATATGCAACCTATAATTAATATAGCGTCAACATTATATCAACAGAACATCATACATTTATAAGGAACAATCAATAAAGGGAATAAAAACAACGATTGCTTGAAATCATGTTATGTTACATCTTGAAGTAGGGTAAATTTGGATTGTATCGCGCATATGGTTTGTACCCCGCACATATTTTAAAGGGTCGTCCCGGCATGGTTGCATCGGATACAGAGAAGCGTTTTGCACCGAACAACAGTTTTTCCCAACTAGAAGTTAAGGAAACATCAGGCCATTGATGGACCTATGCCTACTTATGATCCACGGATGGTAAGTGTTTTTTTCAAGTTGCACATTCTTAAAGAAGAAACTTTTAGAACGTATTTCTAATTCGACGTAATGTAAAGGCAGTTAGAATGAATATATCCATTGGTCGTAGTCGTCTGAAAACGTTAGGGTGATTGTGTTAATAAAAAATGTCAAATGGGTGGATCTAGGATGATTATTCAATGGAAAATGGCGGTCAGAGCTAATCCATATGATGTTGTGTAATATCGCGCATGGCACAGGGTTGTATCGATGACCATCTTGTGGGGATTAAAACGATAAAGTGTGAAATAAAATTATATTAGACCCCCTACATCAAACAATATGTTCTTGTTTTAAATAAAATTAAAACAAACTGGCGATTTTTAGAGAAAAATCGAGGGAAATGAATAAGTTATTTCTTAAAATTTCTATATTTTGAATTGTCACAGCTGAGAAATGTTAACGTTAACCTAAACATGTTTAATGCTATATGACGTAGCACCTCCGTGTAATTATTCTAATGAAATATGTTGTTATCAACGTTTAATAGGTGTGCTCAGTTATCCTATTTTTAATTGGCACAGCTCAACAATTTCAACGTTAACCTCGATATTGTTGATGTTATATGACGTAGCATCTCCAGATTATTATTCTGATAAAATTTGGTTAACTTTGTAAAGCTGACAAAATTGTTTTCATAGCTCTCAAATTTGGGCATCAACCGTAATTTTTTTTTAATCGATGTATATGGACCACATGTATAATTTGGTGAAGTTTCAACCCGTCCTAATGTTGCAACTTCGAGGATCGTTATACTTTCCATTCATTCACCTATGCTAACAGCGATAGCGGCTGTTTCGAAGTGAGCGTCAGAATGATTTACTCTGCAGAATTCGGTTTTAATGCAAACAGTAGTAAGAGTTGAGTAATATATAGTTCGTTTAAGTTCCCTAAGTAATCAACTTTGCTAAAGAAATGGCTCGCGAAAATGAAGACTGCAAACTTCAAGCCTCGCAAACGGACTGTCACTGATACTGTCAGCGAGATCTTTTACTTTCCGACATAACCATGAAAACGACCACCTAGAGCCGCCAAACTTCTCGCATTTACTATACACATGTCACGTGGTCAAAGATTATTCTTATTTCCATATAGCGATCAACATTTATATAAAAAAACTCGCCATATTCTACGCCTTGCTCCACGGCTACCGGAAAAACGACGCTTATGCCGAGGCGTCCTCGCAAAATAATGAGCTTCATAGCAGCTCCTACGAATAAATGTATATGCTTGCATGCCCCTGTACACGAACATACTTTCTTTTGAAAATATGTATTAATGCAATATTCATATACAGAAAATGCTATATAGTGGCGATGCCGTACGAAGCTTTGTGAAGAACAACGCCGCCTCAGCATAAGCGTCGATTTTACGGTAACCGTGGAACTAGGCGTAGGATATGGCGAGGTTTTATTTATTTGTTTTGTGCAGTTATAGAAGATAGAGTAATTATTGACCACGTGACATGTGCAGATGTATCTTAGATATGAGGAGAAGTTTGGCTGCTCTATATGGTGGTTTATACATCACCTTGGTCAGACACATCATCGAAAACTGCCAACAGGCATAGTGCCCATATCTTCAGAAAAATATAGACAAATTAGAAAGTGTCCAGAGGAGGGCCACTAAGATGATCACTTGAATATTTAAGCTCCCATATTATCTGAGATTGTGAAAGTGTGGCCTCCTGTCTTTACAAGACTGGAGGAAAAGGGCTGATATGCTTGAAGATTGTTAATGGATTTACTGACATAGACACCAAGAGAATATTCGAGCTAATCCATACCTTCCGTCCAGGAAGACACAACAAGCCAATAGTTCGACACCACAGCCGACTAGATGCACGCCACAAGTTCACATTGAGTAATCAAGCCATGGAATACCCTATCAAGCGATTGTGGCAATGCACTAACAGTAAACATTTTCAAAACAAAATATCAAAATTACTGCCATAACCACTGATTGGGAGGCTATATGGAACCAGAAGGCTCCATGCCCCAAACCCTTTCAAGGTATGATTCAAGGTCAGAAGGTAGAAGGTCGAAGGCTACTGTTGTTGCTAAACTGCTCCGAATGAGCCGAATTCGAAGGTGATTCACTTGCCGCTAATTGTAAAATTTTACTTGGTATTCCGGAAAATTGCCATCGCCACCACTCGCCATAGTGACACGAGTGAAACTCTACTGAAGCAGTGCGTAGAAATCACTGACTGTGTGTAAACGAATGTCATCAGTGACGTCACAAAACAGCGCGATCACCCATCTTATTAACTTCGAATTTTACGCGGGCTTTGCGAGTTAAACGCATGAAACATCTAATTGTACCTATACATACATTTAACATAGGCATATAGTACATACGCTATTCAGCTGTGTGTAAACTCCGAAAACACATTTTTATCTAGTTCCTTGTTGTTATTCCCTTTAATAAATTTTTTTACAATACCTTCAACAAGGTCGAACGACAGAGTTCGCTGGAAAACGGTTGACTGGTAGGTATCGACAGGTAAAGTGTATATCTTCGAACGTAAGCAAGGATCACTTAACCAAGGGTCACCTTTTTTGGCAGTACCAACTTAAGTGGCAATTTTGAATTACTCTTCCTGGACACTTGGCAGAAGTGCGATCAGATTTATTTTCAATTGGGAAACACACCCACCTTGTCTTGGGTTTCACCATAACATATTGATATAGATAATCAATATTAAATCCTGAATGACCTTCCATGTATACACTATGAAGATATATCAAACACAACTTTATGAAATAAATAATGTTTATAACAAAATAAAAAAGGAAATAAAAACCAATGGTGGTCTCTAAGAGCACCTGCGTCATGACTCGATTTAGAACACACATAATTACAAAGATCCTAGAGATTAGTGGCAAATACTTAAATATGAATAGGTATTTTGAGTAAGGGATCTATATAAATTATACATTTCTGGACACATTTTCTTCTGAGTTGGAGACGTAAACGCATGTTTTCTGCCTCACGATTTTATCGAGCATCTGAGCGAGTGTCCATCCACCACATGACAATACTGTGAAAGGACCTCGAACTAAACACAATGTCATAACTGTGTGTGAATTGCAGAGGAAAGAAACCACACTGTTGCTACGACGTATTTGTTTCTAAAGAAGGTCATGGAGGCATTCGCGGCTGATGCCATTTATGTTTAACCTTGTAAATCTTGCGCAATACATATATCCAAGTATTGCCTTTGTTTCTTTGAGATCCTGTTGTCGTAGTTTGTCTAGCATTGCGATATGCGGGCTGTGGC
>BSQZ01000006.1:12076661-12094161 GCA_033239005.1 Lamellibrachia satsuma
TAGCATGCACAATAGTCAAATTAGCATTGTGTCCTTTGCAGTGAGTGTAGATGGTGCCGGGTAGGCCCTATCGGTTGTATGATTCGTGGTTGCACTCCACGATGGATGAACGCCAGATGGACCATTATATTTTTGGGGGCGGATTGGATTTTTTAAATATTTGTTTGCCATGTTGATGTTGGAGCACGTGCGTACGTGCGTACGGCTACTTACGCGCCTGGTGTGCAGAGGTCATCGTAGTGAAGGTAGTCGAGAACACTCGTTCTGACCGAGCAGTTTGGCCGTGTGCCGGTGTTGTTTTGTACCACGTACGTGCTGCAGGTCATGGTCGATACGTCTCGTCATGTTGACCCGTGCCCCGTTTCCTCTTCAGAGCAGATCGAGACCGAAGTTGGACTGGTCTGGACCAACTGCCAATGATCGCGTCAACAAACCACGACATTGTTAACTGGTGAATTTTCCACGAGGTAGACATAGAAATCGCCACTAAGTATCTACCTCGAGTACCGTCTAGTTTCAACAAGTGATGTCAAATATCAACGAGGAACCGACGCCATCGCTTCCAAGTGAAGCTGAGATGGCATTCCAACAAACACCTTAGTGTAAATAACTCTGAACTGGATACGATATTATTGTATATCCAGTGTTTCTAGTGCACATTTCTTCTTTCTTTCACGTTAATATGCATTTATCTATAAATGCACATCAACGAGAAAGAAAGAAGAAATGCGTAACCGACATGTGCGCTAAAACATTTGCTATACAATATAATTTTTCAATATTTTTCATTGGAGAGCCACGTGCCAAAGGAATAGGACTAGTTGTCTCTTCATATTTTATCATCTATGACAGTGTTAAAAACAATGTGAATAATAAAGACAAAATTGAAAGATATTTAAATATTCTCTTTCACACTTGTTAATGTGTATTTATATATATATCGTTATCAGAATGCGTTTTTCAACATTTTCCATTGGAGAGCCACGTGCCAAAGGAATATGACTAGTTTTGTCATATTTTATCATTTGTGACAGTGTGAACAACAGTGTGAATAATAAAAACAAATTTGAAAGATGTCTGATAAAGGCGATATATACATAATGTGTTTACAGGTGTTGGCCTCTCGATAAGCTATCGACTTCCATTTCCAGTTAGCTTCCCGTTCTTGTTCCTTGGGATGGCAATCTTGTTAACTCTTGTTATACGTGTGCGTTTGCAGGGCGTGCGTGTGTATGTTAAATCGTGTATTATACATGTGTGGATATATTGCTTATATCACTAATGTGTACGTGTGCTAAAGGTTGTGTTACACGTGAACTCGCGTTCGTGTGTGCAGTTGCTACGACCTTGTGTTAAATGTTGCATTACACGAGAGAGGACGCAATTACTAGGGCGTACGTGTGTTAACTCTCGTATCACATGTGGGTACGATTGTTGGGGCGTACGTGTGTTAACTCTCGTATCACATGTGGTTAAGATTGTTGGGGCGTACGTGTGTTAACTCTCGTATCACAGGTGGGTACAATTGTTGGGGCGTGCGCGTGTATAGTGTTTTCATGGTAACGCATGGAAGATCAAGTAGACGATTACGTTCACATGTGCCCCAGGTTGCGCTGCGGTCACGTTGGCGTCACGTTGCTGGCAACACTGAGTGCAAGTTGATTGCACCAACGCTTCCGTGCTAAACAATTGAGTGTCGTACCTGAGTTTACGTCGTGCTGGCGTAGATCTTTATTGTGTTACCGCCGCTTGTTAGCAAGCGACTGTCCGCCGCTAACACAAGAACAGCGGCACAGTGTGAGACCACGTAGCGTCGATTCGCTTAATGAACATAAACTAACAGCAGGTGTTTCCTGCTTGCTCGAAATACCTCAGTGTTTTCCTTGAAAACATGAGACACGCGGGCTATTCGTGGAGTCCTTGAATCAATTAATAGTCAATGAGCTTTGTTGGGTGACATGTTTGTCTACTTAATAACTCGGTCAACTTAATACACTACAATTTGACTAGTTCGGAAAACACTTGGATGGTGTACATAAGCGCCCCTACTCACCTACTCCCTATGTTGGTGTTAACTAGTTTTCATAATTGTAGAACATGTGAATAGTCAGGCATAAGGCCTTTTATTTGTTATTTATTATTTTATGGATCAACCGACCCAATATTTCTGTTTTTGAAGACAAACGTTTTCCCCGGGGCTTATTCTCAAATACGATGGTATTTGTCATCATGATATATTCTCGAAAGTCAAGTATGATAATGAACTAAATTTAAGATTCCGGGCGATAATATGCGATCATCACCAGGCCTATTGTGTTTTTGCGCACTTTTTCGGTCCAAGTAGCGTAACGATTCGGATAGTTGCTATAATTTCCAGTTAAAGTCACTTATCTTAAAAGTGTGCATTATTTATGTCAAAGTGTACATAAAATATATCATTCGTGTTAATAAAATGTACCATACCATAGATATTCCGTAATGTAGCATGTGAAGTTTCCCAGGCGCGGTCGACTGTAACCAGTGGCCCCATAAATGGGGAGCGTTGTTACAGCAAAGAACGTGTGGGTCGCAAGGCAAGTGTTAGTCGTACATATTACAGTTATTAGCTTAATTGGATAACACACACTTATACATCTTACAAGCGTGCATAACAATATAGCTGTTCACAGCTTCATATATTAAGCTTTTAATTTTTAGCTATCAAAGGGCACTCATTCCCCGGACTCATACATAACAATCCATTGTGAATGCAACAACAATTATTGAATGGAGAATGAAATAGTGAATGGCAATATAATATTATATGTAACGCGACTTCTACTTAATTGAATGACACACACGTACGCACGCACGCACACGCGCACGAACATCCATATGTCAATGTATCGTGCACTATTTATTAATTGCTCAAATAGGGTTGTGCCATAAAAAAATAACAAGATTGCCATCCAAGCAAAACACCCAGATGGCAAATGAACAAGTAGCCATTGGCTTATTGTAAGTCCAACATTTTTTTTCATTTATGTTTAACCCGCCCTTCTGAGATATTGTTTTTGACGCTGCTAGCATTTACAGTACTGGTCATAAATTCGCTGGCTGAGTCATCGGTATGAGTCACCCGAGCGTTGTTACAGTTGTAACTTGCCCCTATACAATTGTAACAACTTGCCCCAAACGCAATGTACGATAATCCATCGTGAATTCCAATTTAACTTCTAATTGGCATAATCCATTATACTATGTAGTATATATTTTTCAATTTTCATTCACGAAGCATAAGTGGCTGCGTGAGATTATGTGGGCATACAATAAAGTATTAGGTGGTTAAAAAGTAATTTTTGTCCACACCTTTATAATTTCGTCTTCTTAACTCCCGATAATTAGACAGTGTGTCCGCTGATGGACTTCCAACCAACTACTATCGACGGTATCTCCATATGTGTGATATGTTTTCGTAAAACGACTGTATAACCACTTGCCCCTGTATACTACTAGCCCAGGTATCCCCCTACCATATCATATATCATATATATCATATATATATATATATATATATATATATATATATATATATATATATATATATATATATATATATATATATATATATATATATATATATATATATATATATATATATATATATATATATATATATATATCATATGTATGCTTCCGGCCAGCTAAGATTTTTATTCTTTTTAATGTCGGAATACATGTTGTCAACACGGTACTATGATTGACCGACCGCTTTTTGTGTTAGAAAATATCCGTAAAACAACTAAAAACAAATAAGGCCTAACAGTCAAGGGCCGAACTAGAAAACACAAGTGTCGACCAAACCTGATGGCTGACGAGCTGTCCTTGACTATTCCCCGTGGGCACATTGCCCAGCACGGATTGTGTTGCCCCAATAGGCACGATGTTGACATCTTTTAATTTCCGTGTTGATATTAAGTAGCGCCTATATTTTGTAACAGTAAATGGAACTGTACACACTCTCGACAAACATAAAAAGTTGCACGATGTTTTGCGTGATCTGTGTGTCTCAGTACAACAACGCAACTATATTATTTTTACTTCAGCCTTGCAGGAAACCTTCAAGTGCAGATTTTTCTTTAAACCGTCTATTTCATCTGCATATGCCTTTGGGCAGAATGGCTCCATCCTACCCTACTCAGCAACAATAACGACCACAATGACCACACACGAGGCTGCTGCCAAAAACAGTGACACTTGGTTAAGTGACACATGCTAACATTCGTACATATTCGCTTTATCTGTCGATACCTCTCAGTCAACCGGTCTCCAACTCTGCGTGCGAACTTGTTGAAGGTAGTGTGTAATTCATTATTCATTATCGTTCGTGTTCGTTGTGTGTTTTGTTGTTGACATAATGTTGACGCTTTATTAAGTATGGGCTGTATTTATGTATTATTCTGTATTTTCAGATTGTGTGTGTTGATCGACAATGAAGTACATGGTTGGTAGATTGACCACTTTACATGTGGTTTTCAAGTAAAATAATATTAACCATAAATCAGTATAAAAACGTAATAAATAAACATTCATGATTATAACAGCAGACGAAAATACAAACGCCACAGTTAAGAGAACATAATTATAGAAAACACTGCATTGTTTGCTACATGCTTTACCAGGTGTGCATTTAGTATTCAGATAAATAGTATGCATATATGTTGTAATCTCACGTGGCAGGTGTTAGATAACTTGACATTTCGTTTTTAATTATCTTTTGTTGCAAAATGTTCTTTTCGGCAGGACTCTAGCGCCGTGTAAGAGGAAAAGAAACGAGGATTGTACATTAATTTATCGAATCTACTCACAATGTTCTTTTGGATATGCTCTTGCTCTGTGCCAAATGTTATGCTTTCATCGTGAAATGCACAGTTGTGCACATATCCGCTGGAATAATGACACACGGATCCCATTATAGGCTTCGTGTCATGTATATCAGATTTTCCCCTTCTTGCAGCGTCTCCTTTTCGCCGGCTGCGTCCTCGCGCTGTTGGTGTCTGGCGCCGCGGCTGACAAAGAAGGCCATAGAAATTGTTTAGAACATTGCAACGACCGCTACGTTCGCTGCATGCGGATATGCCAATACCCGGCAAACAAGCATATCGAGTGTACCAAAATCCTCTTCTCCTGCACGGTTAATTGCGGGAAACAGTATCTGAGCAAACACTGACGTCATCCCAAGTCGCAGGTGAAGCTTTCATCCTAACAACATAATGATAGTGCCTAGAGTGCAAATACACAAGCTCGCACGCACGCACGCACGCACGCACGCACGCACGCAATTACTCACTCACGCACGCGCGCGCACACAAACACACACACACACACTCGGAGATATAAAATTATGTTCCTCGTTGTGTTTTTTCTGTGAAGAACCTTTGTTTGACCAGTAGTTAACTGAATTTAATGTATGTGAATTGTACTTTGTTTGTACAATGTTGCAAGAAATAATAATAAAACCTGTGACCTCTGACTAAAAGATAAGGTGGGTGGGTTTCGCAGTTGAAAATAAATCTGACCGCACTTCTGCCAGGTACACAGCAACATTAATTAAAAATGGCCACTTACTTTGTTATTGCCAAAACGATGAGACTTGGATAAGTAGTGCTTGTCTATATTCGTACATTTACACTTTATTTGTCAACGCCAGTTAGTCAACCGTATTCCAGCGAACTTAATTAATGACTGTTCGTTATTGTGTGTGTGTGTGTGTGTGTGTGTGTGTGTGTGTGTGTGTGTGTGTGTGTGTGTGTGTGTGTGTGTGTGTGTGTGTGTGTGTGCGTGTGTGTGTGTTTGTGTGTCTGTGTGTGTGTGTGTGTGCGTGTGCGTGTGCGTGTGCGAGTGCGTGTGCGTGTGCGTGTGCGTGTGCGTGTGCGTGTGCGTGTGTGTGTGTGTGCGTGTGTGCGTGTGTGTGTGTGTGTGTGTGATGTTTTGTTCATATAATGTTGACGTTATATATAACTGCTGGGGCTGTATTTATGTTTGTGTGTTGTATTTTCAGATTGTGTGCGTTAAACGACAATGAAGCAAGTGGTATGTGGTTTTACTTCTCTACTCTCTCTCTCTCTCTCTCTCTCTCTCTCTCTCTCTCTCTCTCTCTCTCTCTCTCTCTCTCTCTCTCTCTACGTGTGGTTTTTAAGTAAAATATTAGTAGCTATGAATAATGATAGCAAAATAACAAATAATACACATTCATTGTTATAACAGCGAACTCAAATGCACGTTCCACAATTAGGAGAGCATATAGAGAACATTATGTTTTTTGCGACGTGTTTTAACTTATTACTTAGTGTTCAGATAGCTAATACAATGCAGCCTCACGTGGTATGTGTTATATAACATGACATTTCGTGTTAAGTTATCTTTGATAAATGGTTGGAAAACTCCTACTTCTTCCTAGGGCCGTGTTACACTTTCATTAAATGAAACGATCCCGGGGTCCACGATACATTCAACTTGCCATCTTTGACAATTTATCTAACTGACCCCCCTTCCCCCAACACGTTCTAGACACCTGTCAAAACGATACCCTTTTCAAGTTGAGTGTATTGGAATATATACCCTGTTTCGTCGATGGGAGTCAGTTAGGCAACATTATACCCATTTCGACTTGACGGAGTAAAACCAAATAGAGCCTATATACCATTTAAAGTGTAAACTATGCATCGTTTCATGATATATTATATAGTATAATTAACATATTTTATTCATATATTAATATTAAGTAACTTTCCGAAAAGTTCCTCTGAAATGACAGCTGTCAAAATATATATCCTTAATTATCCAACCAGTGGGATTTGATGCACCGAACAGGTTGCATGCGTTGCTTGCATTGGATACACATACCCATAACATGTGGAATTTGTCTCAAACATGGTACCGATGGTTTATCAAATGATTCCATTATAAGCTTCGTCTTATGTATTTAATGTTTGTTTCTCCTTCTCGCAGCGTCTCCTTTTCTTCGGCTGCGTGCTCGCGCTGCTGGTGTCTGGCGCCGCGGCTGACAAAGAAGGCCATAGCCATTGTATAGAACGTTGCAGGGATCGCTACGTTCGCTGCATGCGGTCGTGCGAGAATCCGGTAGGCAAGCACATCGAGTGTACCAAAATCCTCATCGCCTGCACGCTTTATTGCGGGGAGATTCACTTGGGCAAGCATTGACGTCACCCCAAGTCGCTAGTGAAGCGTTCGTCTTAACAAACATAATGAGCGTGTCTTGAGAGCAAATAGCAAACTGTGTGCTTACATATATGCACACTTGGAGATGTACAATTATGTTCCTCGTTGTGTCTCTTCTGTGAAGAAGTAACCTTTATTTGACCAATGAACTTAATTTAATTTAATTAATGCGGTGGTTCATCAAGAACGGATATGGCCCAATTGTGTTATATAATATAATTTACCCTGGATGTATGGCTTATTAGAATTGTCTCATAGGGTCCATTTGTGTCACGTATAATAGAGGGTATATTGTTGTGTTTGTTCCACCATAATTAACATGTTTCTTTTCGATGTGCACCTGTGCAGGTTATTGTACTCGTCCGCGTACTTATGTCACGTACTTATGTCACGTACACACGACGATAAATTGTTGAAGATTGTTCAGAAGAACTGGTCAAAATTTATATATATATATATATATATATATATATATATATATATATAACTTTATTTAAGTCACATACACGATATTGCTTGATGTAAACAAAACATTAAATTGCGGTGTAACTGCGGAGAATCTTTACAAACCCTGGAGGGTCTTTGACGAGAACTACCATAGTACAACAGTTGTAACTGTGCATTGGCACGATTGTGCCTAGACAAGGAGACATTACGTCCTTTTGCCTTCTGCCAACTCTCGCGCATTCGGCGTGAGTCTCGCGCTTTTCTATCCAATGTCTCTCTGACGCCCAGTGCTTAGTATCTCACACGTTAGCGCCATTTCAGATTTATAGTTTCATTGTACACTGAAAAACAACTGTTTTCGATCCTGGAAGCTTCCCGAAAACTTTGCTACTTGCAGTGGGGTCGGGTCGGAGAGCTAGCATAGCAATATACAGAACCCGTATGTCAATTGGTCATTCTGTATAGAAACAGCAATCAGCGCTTCCGTAAGGTATCTGTCCATTTCCGCATCGCTTCCGCCTTTTTCGAGTAGCTTAGAACGACAGTTCGAACACGTGGCTCAAGTTTTTTTTAGAAAATGAGCGACAACGATTCTGATCATGGACATTCGTCCACTAAAAAGCGAAGTATCATTTAATATTGTATATACATTTCCACATTTCTGCAGGATAAAAATTCTACATCATAAACATTTTCCTAGGGAGCCCCCCCCCGTACCCCCGCCAAAGAGAGGGCACAAAGCCCCCTCTTGTGCTCTCCCCCCGTGCCTTCGGCGCTGGGCGGGGCTTCTGGAGGTTGGCAGCTCTGCTTCCGATGCATAGTGTCAATGCCGTCACGCAGTACTTGTCTGCTTTCTTACTGAGTATATGTCCTATCCACTTCCATCTTACTGAGTACATGTCCTATCCACTTCCATCTTATTGAGTACATGTCCTATCCACTTCCATCTTACTGAGTACATGTCCTATCCACTTCCATCTTACTGACTACATGTTCTATCCACTTCCATCTTACTGAGTACATGTCCTATCCACTTCCATCTTACTGAGTACATGTCCTATCCACTTCCATCTTACTGAGTACATGTCCTATCCACTTCCATCTTACTGAGTACATGTCCTATCCACTTCCATCTTCTCATCTTTACTTCTATGCTGATCTGCTTTAACTTGATCTAATTATCTGACATAACATTCGACCATTTAACTTTGATGATTTTCCTTACGCACTTGAATAGGAATGTTTCCAGTCTCCTGTTGTCGCTTTTGTTCAATTTCCAGATCTCACAATCATTTAAATAATCCAACATTCCCGTAATTGCCCAGTGTCACGCTTACGTCTGGGCTCCTCGTCGTGGATGAAGTTCAACATCGCAGCTTGTTTGTATGCAGATGGCTTTTGCCACGAGACATAAGTAGCGTTATGTTGACCCTTGTCTTGAAGCAAGCATTATATGTAGTGCTGTTTGCATTTTTCTTCACGAGAACGTCCACAGCACGATAAATAGAATGTTTTAAACATTGAATGGTGGTTATGAAAACATTGATAGAATATATATGTTCTTCAAATGTTAAGTGGGTAGTAGAACTAGAGGGCATAAAGTACCATTAGTGAAAGTATAGCGTAGGTTGGATGTGAGAAAGTACTATTTTTTTTTCCAAAGGACAACAATTGAATGGAACAACGTATCTACTGATTGTGTTTAATGCTAGCAGGTAGGAAATGTTTGAAACTCAAATTGACAGATATTTGAATAGGGCAAGCCACATATGATTGGAATATTGTTGTACACTCTATAAGCGGCGTTCTTGTCCACTTACCACCTGAAACTTACTGCATTGGGTGACAATATTGTTAATGTCATATCATGCGTCTTTCAACGATTGTCCCAAATTACGTAATACAAGGGCAATGCTTCGCTAGACGTTTCCATGTCTGCTAGTGTTACGTCGCAATTTCGATTCCATAAAGATATTGACTGGTACCACCAGGTAAAATATATAGATGGATAGTTTTTGTGCTAATGTGGTGTCTCCCGATATTGGTATTGTGACAGTAACTGCCAAGTGATCCCGTCCGGAAGATGGGCATTTTTGCTAGAACTTCTAATAACAAGTTATAACGCATGCCATGACGTAATAGAGAAAGACCGTTACATTGGTGCCAACATCTGCTCATGGAAAAACGGGCAGGAAACATACTCCGGGCAGGAAACATACTCCTATACTCAACTCGTCGATTTTACGTGTTGTTTTGAGGGTTACCATTTTTCATTTGTCGTTTTCGTTCGCGGTAAACGCATTGGCGAGAAAGGTGAAATCACTCGATACCATAGCAATAACATGCTCCTCGAACGGCCTCGTGTGCAACAAATATCATTTCGATTGTACCGTAACAAAATGAGAAATTATGTAAGTTACAAAAAACGGGAAATTTACGTCTGCTCCGTTACATGAAGTGGGACGCTGCGGTGCTCTGGTTAGAACGCCGGATTCTCAATAGGGATAACCCGGGTTCGAATCCTCTTGCTGCCGTTTTGAAAATGAGGCAATTTCGTTCACTTTACGTCGCCTCAGCTCAGCTGTATAAATGAGTGCCTGGCTATAGACTGTGGTGGATGTGTGTCTTCCCGTGCGAGTTAATGAGCACATGCAACCTGTTGGCAACCTGTTGGGAAAAGACAACGTTATTCTATAAAGGCACAGGTACAATGCCTTCCCAGTGATAAACGTGGTTGAAATGACATATTTCCCACCGCTTTCCCACCAGTTTTGTTCTTTTGTTCTAATGGGAAAAAATACCAAGTGTGTATATGGGAATGTAAAATATGTACCATACCATTGGAATTGTTCTGCTCTAAGTATGTAGGTAAACAGAAAAACAAATATATTAAAAACATGCTTTTGGTTTATTATAAATTAATATTATGTATATGAGTACACACGCACACTGGCGCACACGAACACCCTCTCCCCCCACACATGCATCCCCCTCCCCGACACCCACACACCCACACAACCACCCACTCACCCACCCACCCACACACACATACACACACACACACACACACACACACACACACACACACATACACACACACTTACGCACGCACGCACGCATGCGCGCACGCACACAAACACACACACGCACGCACGCACGCACGCACGCACGCACGCACACACACACACACACACACACACACACACACACACACATACACACACACACACACCAGATAGCATAGGCCTATGCCCAGTTCCATTTAATTTCCACGTAACAACTATACACGCCATTATTAATTTTCACCTTCAATGCCAGACAAAGTCCTAATAGCAGCCGACAACGGTTTATCTTCTTCTGCACCCTTTCTTTGGCGTTCTTCCTCTTCTTGATCTGAAATATGAGGAACCAAACTGAACCCACCGCAAAGAACAAACAAAAGAACCACACTAGGCATGAAACTATTTCACATTCAAATTAGTACCAACTAACCGTATTTATTATGCAAGACATTTCAAACTATAAGTTTGAGTCTCTGAAGTGCTAAGCTAAAATCAGTCGCACCAATAATACAAAAATACAAATAATGTAATAGGGCTACCCAAAACCGTGCAAACAAATATACATTGTACATATCTAAAGGTACTTAATCAATTCGATTATTTTACTAGTCTCATTTCAAATCCAAACCTACCTAGCATCCACTGCAACATGCTAGCTCGTTTGTGCAACTTTTGTATGTAGTTTTGTGAAATCATCAGACAAACTATTACATTAGTTAGTGCTTGTTTAAGCATTAACTGAAGCGAAAATCTAAATGCTGAAAAATCTTGATTTTCTTCCTTGGTGGAATTTCGAAACGTTGTCATATGATTGGCGAGAGGATGGAGGTCACGCCCACGATCTGCATTGAGCAGTGTTTATTATTTTGGATATATATATATATATATATATATATATATATATATATATATATATATATATATATATATATATATATATATATATATATATATATATATATATATATATATATATATATATATATATTATCATTACCAGATCTAACAACTAAAGTCTATTCTTTCCATGATTTGAAAAAAATAGGCATTTTTGCATTAAATCGACTGCGGATGTTACATAAACTATTTACACACCACACATTTGGACACCAATGAACCGGATTTGCGATAGGCTAAATCAGTTGAGGAAGCATTTTTAAGGTTTTTGATACAGCAAAGTAGGCAATGTCAGTGCACAATATCTCATGAATATCGTAGATTTTGGTTAATGTATGTTGAACAATTTAAACTCATTTTTGTCATGGTCTAGAAACGTTGAGATGGTTTCAGGCGAAATGTTTGCGCAGACGTTCTAACATCAAAAAGGAATGGATTCGTCAATAACGAGGAAGCCCAAAAAAAGACAAAATACAGAGCCATTGTAACACTGTTGAAGAGAAGACGAAGATGAAACAATCTGGGTAAAGCAATAGAGGAGGCCCAAAGGAAACGTACCAACGAACCATTGCCAGAGAAGTACAAACACCCAGAAAATAAAGACAAAGGACCTAAAAAAATGGCTGAAGATAGAAATGGATGGCGGCGATTGTTTTCTGTTATGCACTCAGTGGGAAAGTAGGGCCCAGGTTAAAAACACAACAGCAAACACTTGCACATTAATTATGAGGCGTCACTGTCGTAAAATGCCCCGACAAAAGTAATTGGAGACACAAAAAGACAAGCAAGACATTGAAGGGGCAAATGCCGATCGTCTGACCCGAGTAGGCTGAAGCCTACTATAAGAGAAATACCAGCCTACATTTCTAGGCCAGGATGCTTTCGTCATGAATTTAAATAAAAGTATAAAAAGTATATACTACGTTCTCTCTCCTTCGCCATTCTTCTTGGGATGATGACGACGAATATAATCGCGGAAGCAATAATGGCGAGCAAGAGAATGGATCCTCCTGCGGCAATGACCAGAGTTGTCCAACTGGTGCTGCTTCCCTCGGCCTTTTCTATCAACATAGACGGTTTCAGTACAACCAACGATGCAGCAGTGCAGTGGGTATGCCGCGTGAAGACGCACCGGCGTAACACAGGTAAATGACAGTTTGTGCAATTGTATCGACTTCGTTGCTTCATCGTATGACTGATGACAACATGACAGGCAATTGCATCGGTCAAATGGATTGCATGATGTTTTATTCAATGTCCACGTCACATGTCATATACTTTCAGCGCAATTCACCTATTTATCAATCAAATGAATATTTAACTAATACCAATACCACAAATACCTAACTTTCATATCCACTAGGTGTGCAACTATGGTCGCCAGGTTCATGGCAATCGTTTATCACTGCAATGCTTTTAGCCCAGGATGATCAGAACGCGCGGAAAAAAAAGAAACATTTTGAGATATTTAATTCGCCAGATGTATGTCGCAAATAATTTTATCGAAGAGTCAAGGCCACAAGTCACAAGAGTGTACTGTACTGGCGAAGGTACGGAGTCATAAGTCGACGAAACGACGGAAAGATGTGTTTAAGAAATGTTTTATTAATTCATACACTGTAAAAACGACACTGTCATTGAAAAAGACTGCACTGCAGACATGATTTATGTTTTATGTAGTTAGATATATGCAACTAATCAACCAAAATGTGTCTCCAAACTAACCACTTATTATGTTTCAACTTTTTTTTAGGATGGTGGTTACAATTCTATAGTGCTTGTCACATTTCAATGGGCATATTATTATTATAGAAAAATGACCTGGGGTCACGTTTTGTGGGTCAATTTTCTATACCACACCGATCGTCAGGGATCCCAAATAATTTGTTTTATGATTTCCGATAGGCATTCTTCCATAATTAATAACCACATAGTTGTGGCATTCAATGATAATACAACCAGTGGGGTTGACTTATTGGAGAGAAAAGTTGAAAATTGTAATGAATGGAAGGCTATATTTCAGTGTGTCAGTCGGAACTACTATGTGCTTCCTAGCTACCACAAAAAAAGGCTACTATGTATATATTTTCATTCAGATAATTTAATCTAGAATATAGAAAAAACATTAAGGCAGCACAATTTTAAGTCAGTTAAATGGCCAATTAAAAAAATCCATTTGGAATACCCCCAAATTCAGATTTGTTCAGACGTCAGGGATATCGAAATTGCCGGAGGATAGCAATTAACGCTAGTTCAGCAACTGTGTAGGGAAGAGGAAGTTGGATTTGTGGATTTATGGGGATGTTTTGTTGTGAGGACTGACATGTACACGAGGGATGGGCTTCATCTAAGTGGAAATGTCGCAGCAGTGTTTGCGGATGAACTCTCAGCAGCAGTTAACAGTCGCATAGGCAGCATAAAATATTTTTGGTAGCAAACATTGTTTAAACAAGAAGCGCAGCGGGGTTACTTAGAGGTGCCTCAAACAGGACAAGGGGCCACTAGTACACACAAACCAGTAACACAATGTCCGGAAAACATTTCTGAAGCTGGTTATACATATGTGTGTGTGTGTGTGTGTGTGTGTGTGCGTGCGTGCGTGCGTGCGTGCGTGCGTGCGTGCGTGCGTGCGTGCGTGCGTGTGTGTTTAAATACAAAGAGTATAGTAAATAAGAAAAACGAATTAAACATTACGGTAGAAGATATTGACATTCACATAATTGAATAACCGAATCACGGGCCATATCATATGCTGAATTAGGGCTGACAGAATACGTAATGTTTAGGAGAGATTGAATAGGAAGAAGGGGAGGGGTATGTATTCTATTCAGGCTTACGAAATAAAATCTAAAAGGGAAGCAGATTGCGATGAAGCTGTTTGCTGTAACATAGTTACAGGAAATTCAACATTGAAGTGAAACCAAATGCATTGTTTTGGGCCTTTGCATTTATTAGAATGCCTTAAAACGAACCATTTGTAACTATAATCAAGAATATCACGCAAGTGGTTTACTGGGAATATGTTCTAAAAGTGCGAAATTTTGGTCTAGTGTCATTTTTCGTTGAGGTTGACATATTCATCAGTGTTTGCAATTTCGACCAACCAGCGGCGAGCAACCCCTTAACTCCAACGCGGCTGTGACGTAGGCTGTGCTTATCGCTTGCATTTTTAACGTGGTTGAGATGTGCAGTTACATTTTTATTCGCTTTCATATTGGATTTACACGCAACAAAAACTCTTACAATGTTGGACTGTGCAGCATTCGGATGTAAACATGATTCAGCGAGGTATAGAGTTTTTTTATTTCCTCTGGAAAAACAGACAGTAGTGAATCAATGAATTCACAGTTGCGGCGTGCTGGTTCTTTGTTCGGCCCATTTTGAAGAGCTATTTTTGAAGTTGATATACTTTCATCAACTAATAGGTCAAGATCTTTCAAAACGTCGGTGACGGAGAACGCTAAAGCCTGAAGCGGTGCCGACAATCTTCCAGCATGTACCTCAGTCGATGGCTTCGATACAACGCAAACACTCGATCAAGAGAACTGTCAAATCGGAATGCGAGGCGCTGCCCATGCAAAAAAATTTCGGTGTTCAGCGAGGTATATTTAGTTAACCACTTGAGTGGTATTCTTGATTATAATCACAAATTGTTAGTTTTCAAGTACTCTTATAGGTACAAAGGCCCACAAAATGCCTTTGGTATCACTTTAACTATTGGATTAGTTTACTGAAGTCCAAATATAACTGAAGAGGATAACACAAAAATACAAAACGCTATAAAGGAAGTGTGTAGAGGAGAATATAAAGGGGAGATTTTGTCCAAAGGCACATACAATGACAATCTCTAGAGAGTACGTGGGGAGAGGACCAACAGTTTCTATTTTTAATTCAGGGTAGCTTCCTTACTCAACACGTGCAAGAACCAACCAGGGTAGAGAATGTATTACATATATATTTGTCGTCACAAAATGAATTAGTGGACAATGTCGAAATAAACGAACCATTGGATAACAGTGATCATAGTCAAATACATTTTGACATCAACGTAAAATCAGAAAATAAAAATCATACAGGAGAAACTTCCACAAAGATAAATACAAAGATATGAGAAAATACTTAGCAAAGCTAGATTGGAATAACATGCTGAGGAATAAGACTGCAATTGAATGTTGGAACATTCTAAAATATGAAATTGAGTATCATTGATCAATTTGTTCCATTGAAAAAACAAGGAAAACGGTATAGAACAAAACACTTAGCAAAAGAAGCTATTAGAAAAAATTTGTACAAACAAACTATGTGAAGGGTTTATAGGCATGACAGCAAGAGTTTTTATACACATTTATGCAGACCTAAATGGTTACTTCAGTTCAGTGTTTACTAGAGAGGATATTAGGTCATTACTAGTTCCAGATGCTAAATTTCAGAAGGCGAAGTCGGACTATTTAGGGCACTTAGTTATAACTCCAGAAATGGTAGCTAATAAAACAAAGGCAATGAAGGATACTAAATCACCTGGAGTGGATGGAATTCCTCAAAGGCTACTAATGGAAACAGTAAAACAAGTTAGTATACCACTTGTTGCTGGTGGGTGTATCCACCGCTGCGTGTTTTAGCATTGGTCGTACGAGGCTTTTGTAGCAGTGTGCTTGGACAGTTGTTGGGCATCCCTTGAGGTTTTTGTAGACGAAGACGCTCACTTTGTTGGCCTTTTCTGCAGTTGCTTGTATATGCTTTCCTCAGTGGAAATTTTCAGTATACTCAACTCCTACCTATTTGGCGCTTTGTTACTTTGCCCAGGGTTTGGTCGTGCAGTGTGTAGCTGGTGGATATCTTATTTCTTTTCTTGGTGACTGTTAGTTGATGACATTTAGCTTCATTGAAGGCCATCTGAAATCTTCCTTCCCAGGATTCGAATGTTCTGGTGTCATCTTGGAGTTGGGTGGAGTCAATGGAAGTCTTGATGGTGTTTGTAAAGTGTAGTGTCGTCGACGAAGAGGCGTATTGTGGATTTAATGCCGTCACCAAGGTCATTGATCTAGATGAGAAAGAGTGTACGATCAAGGACAGAGCCCTGGAGAAGTCTTGATGCGATTGCACCAGTGAACGAGAACCTTCAACAAGCACTTTTTGAATTATCTTCATGAGGAATTCCTATATCCATTTATAGGTGTTGCCTTTGATACCGTATGCTTTTAGCGTTTTTAATGATTAACGCATTTAAAATCAAAAATGGTTCAAACTAGCGTAAACTGTGAATATAAACGCAAGTTGAAAGCCAAAGTGCATATTAAATATATTTACAGATTTGAAATATTCATCTCGTTATATTACTTAATTAATTAATTTGATTATATTAATTAATAATAATTCTCATTCTATTAAATTAATACATTGCTTGATCCGTATATAAACATGGTATACGTATTGGATTGCTGAAGTCCTCAGCTTTCATTTGATATATTACACACTATGACCATCGCAAAATATGTTATCAATTTATATTAATTATTTAATATTGTTCAATGAATGAATTAATATTTTTTTCCGTCTACATATTGGTGCTTGGAGCTCTTCAGCTTTCATTTGATATGCTACATACTATGATCACTACAACATGTTTCATCTTGTTCTATTAATTTTGTTCTAATAATTAATTAATCTTGAGATATTAATATATGTAAGGTATATGTATCTCTCCCAATACGTTAGCAGAAACAAACTTCACCCATCCCCAATATTGAATAGCTTTCGACTCTTATGAATAGACAAGGCTTACTTTTCACAACGGTGAACTTGAACGTAGCGTGATTGCACACAGTGGTTGATGGAGGAGCTGGTAATGCGTTGCATGCCTCTACCCGCTGAAA
>BSQZ01000006.1:12099161-12176661 GCA_033239005.1 Lamellibrachia satsuma
TGGTCAGAAAAATTTCTATATGAGGTCACGGACTTTTTATGGTCAGTATGTAATCTAATCTAACTAGACACCATGCCAGAAAGTGTTCAGTTGTAAACAGGAAGTGTCTAAATTGTATAGTAAAGACATCTAGCTGAGCTTTTAAACTATAGATAAATGCATTCCCGTGATCAGTGTAAAAAATGTTGTGGGACGCGGTGCCGTTAGTGGGGCGGGGTTAGAACATCGGAATTTCAAACGAGAGAACCCGGGTTCGAATTCTGCCGCTTCGAAGCTTGGGCAATTTCGTTCACTCAATGTTGCTTCAGTTTACTCGGCTGTGTAATTGAGTACCTGGCTATAGACAGTGGTGGACACGTGAACGAACTAGTTGGAATGCAAAGGTATGTCATGGTTGAAGTATAACTCATAACGCTATCAAATACTGGTTAAACTAAGGCCGTTTAATAAAAGACGTCTTGATATATTGTTCTAACCTATATGTAATGTATTCACAATCCTACTACTTGCCTATTTGCCGAGTTTGTGGAATACCGTGCATGCCATTATGTATGAGTAACCACGTGGACAAAGGGTTAACAGCACAAACATAAGTGTCCTGCAGCATGGAGTCGAGTCTCTAGGACCACTTAAAACGTCATTCAGTATTTCATCCATTTGCAGACGTGTCCTCTCCAACTCCAACTCGACTTCTCTGTTTTAAAATGTGGTACTGTCATTAGTCAAATTCCGATCTTACGTTTTCTAATATCGCTAGTATGGACTACATGGGTTATGATACCCATGTTTTCTAATATCGCTAGTATGGACTACATGGGTTATGATACCCATGTTTTCTAATATCGCTAGTATGGACTACATGGGTTATGATACCCATGTTTTCTAATATCGCTAGTATGGACTACATGGGTTATGATACCCATGTTTTCTAATATCGCTAGTATGGACTACATGGGTTATGATACCCATGTTTTCTAATATCGCTAGTATGGACTACATGGGTTATGATACCCATGGTTTCTAATATCGCTAGTATGGACTACATGGGTTACGATACCCATGTTTGTGCCAACATCTAAACCCTATCTCAATGTTCAGTGTGCAAATGGTGCTGAATACGGATATTGCAGCTTTGCTTACTTACATTGCAAAATGCAGCAGCAAAGGACCAATAATAAAAACATCCGCGTTACAGTATCTCGTTGATCATGTCGTCTAGTGTTGAAATGTTTACTCTCTCAGTGATGTATGACGTCATACGCCTTCCGATGTTTCCCGAAATTTTTTGCGCGTCGATCGACATATATATATATATATTTGTTTACAAAAAATTTCCCGGAACACTGTCGGTGTGCGTGCGTGCGTTCGTGCGCGCGCGCGTGCGTGCGTGCGTGCGTGCGTGTTTTGACATTGAACATCCAATAAATTCTCCCGTACGTTATAAACTGGGCACGATCGATGGTGTACGCACAAACTTGTTAATTATAATTTGTCGGCAATAGCACAGGCACACAGCTCACGCATTTAAACAATGCACTCCTTATTTCCAGACAAGTTGGACATGAATACTGACTGAATGTTCAGCCGTTGCTGACATAAAAGCACACAATAACTTCCGTTCAAAACACAGCATACAACTGTTTTCCGCAGTTGTTTTATAAGAATAATTTTTTAAGTAAGCTTTACATATAAATAGATGCATAGAAACAGAAACTATGTAGTGTCATGCAAAAAGTAAGCGACCATTTTAGGCTCTTTTCAAATTTAATTACTCTTGCATAACTCCGAAATACGAGCAACCGGAATAAACTGGTTGTGCAGGTTCTTTAAGATCAACTCATAACGGACCACAAGATTAAACATAATGAAAGCAATATTTGTAGTTGTTTAACATACTTAATTATCATACGAAGTGTTGAATATACCCATGATCTGAGCCGAGCATAGTAATATACTATTATACGGAATCATTCATGATTTCATTCATTTGTTTGTATCCATTTACGAACTTTTATGAAGATACATTGAGCCTCTGAGTAGTGTAGCAAGGAAATAAAATGGCATTACAAGTAGTTTAGCACATTCCAAAAGATCGATATATCCGACTAGTGACACCTATAATGCAATATCCAGCGAGATATTAAACGGAAATGCGGAAGAGGCGGATGTGTCTCCATTTACTAGATCCTTTCTAGCTTTCCACTTATAAGATGCATATGTTTACAAGTTTGAATAAACTTTATTGATTGAAGATCATACATCTGTAAGTTCCAGGAAATAGTAATAAAGGCTCTGACCTGAATTTTAAAGTACGTATGTTTGGTAGCTGACAATCTAATCGGACCCGAATACCTAGCAAGAGTAATTCAAAGTGGCCACTTATGTTGTTCCTGCTAACTAATGTGATTAGATTCAGCACTTTGCTTGGACTGTTAAGTGATATTGACTTACATTCGTATATATATACACCTTATCTGTGGACATCTGTCAGTCCACATGATTCCAACGAACTCTGCCGTTCGACCTTGCTTAAGGTACTAAATCATTTCTTATCAATGATTGTTCGCTATATGCGTGATTTTTCGTTTACGCGGTTTTGACGTTACATTTCCCATGATATGTGTCAGTCCATTTTGTTTTTGTATTTTCAGACTGTGTGCGCTGAACGACAAGGAACATATGGTTTGTGGCTTGATTTCTTTATGTGTGATTTTCAAGTAAAATAATATCAACTATAAATAGTTATGCTATAACACGTACATGTCAACTCTCCGTCATTCGTACAGTCTCCGTAATTTTGACGTAGGTCCGTCTCGGAGATTAAAACTCCACCCACCGCAAAGGCGGTTCGTGGCATCTTTTTGGTATGTATTGAGCAGGCCGTGTTAGATAAGATAACATTTCGTTTGGTCGCTCTTATGTACGCCCGCTATGTTTTGAGAGCATTCGCATAATGCTAGTTTTTGGCATTACTCTAACGCCGCGTAGGCGGTCGGGTATGAAACGTCCACGAAATGAAACCAGGACTTTACATGGTCAATATTTAATCGAAGAATACATCGATTCCAGTCCCGAACGCAGTATTGGTTTGGTCTGGTGCATTTAATTATTATTAAAGAAAGTACAGCTACCTTAATGTGTCGAATATTAAAAAACTCGCTTTCGGACCCTCTTGGTCTCGGTCAGCGTTAGTTTGAGCTGTTATCCGGTGTCATGTGACCATGTTGGTGGTTGTCACCTGACAGCAGCTCCATAAAAATCGCGGGAACAATGTAACCCCCGTCTCTGTTGATAGCTGGGTGCCGCTTCCGTGGTTCTCCACAGTTCGATCGCTTCACTGGTCTTTCTACGTGTCTTCCCTGGCCAGTGTTGTGGCATCTTTTCCCGTGATACTGTGGTTCTCGTTGAACTGGTGTTCCCTATAGCCGTGATCACATGACGTATGGTCACATGACACCGGATACTAGTTTGGACTGACACAGACGAAAAATACATTAAGTTTATACTAGCTGCTCTGAACCGGTGTGTACCCAGATCTGGATAATTACTCAGCAAAGTCATTTTAGGACGTTGCACCGAGGGTTTATTTGTCCTTCTCTAGAGTTAGTGGGTCCATCACAGGTTTTTTCCATTTCCATGCGTGGGATATTTTACTTCCCCTGGCATAGACACCAGATAGAACGGACCAACAGTTGTTACTGTCTCTTCCGAAATACACAGCCAAAATGGTCTCCAACCATTATACCACCGCTTCCTGGCAACAGATTACACGTGCTGATATTCTTCTTTTCCTTCTTGCAGCGTCTCCTTCTCATCTGCTGCGTCCTGGCGCTCCTAGCGTCTCCGACCGTGGCCACTGTCGACGGCTACAGCGGCTGTCTGCAGCTTTGTGATGAGCGCTATGGTCGGTGCATGCGGGCCTGCAAGCAAAACCCGGAAAGACAGGCTGTCAATTGTTTTACGTTCCTATTTAACTGCACGGTTCAATGCAGAATGAAACATATGGGCAAGCAGTGAAGTTCCATCCAAGTCCACAGTGACACTTCCATAAACTGCTCCTTAATCATGGCTGACGTCATGTCTGAGCTGTGGTTGACGTTTCTTCCCGGCGACTTAGGGTGGAAACGCAATTTTTAAACAAATATGTCTTGAAATGTATGCGGAAACTATAACTACAATAAATTCAGAGCTAAAAGTGATGTGGAGTTCGTTCCAGATTTTAGGTGCAGCCACAGAGAAAGCACGCGTGCACAGGTTGAGGTAAATAATAGGGACAAACAGTTGTTGTGAGATAGATTTAACGATTTAACACGATTACCATCTCGAACAACAAGTTCCAGATGGCAAGTGGACAAGGAAGCCATTGGCTTATCGAGAGTCCAACAATTTTCTCATCTATGTGTAGCCCGCCCTTATCAGATATCTGTCAATTCTATTTTTAAATATATTCACACTACTAGCATTAACACAATCATTTGGCAGTTTGTTCCATTCATTTATCACCCTCTGTGAGAATGAGTATTTTCTCATGTCCATCCTACACTGCTCTTTAACTAATGCTGCTTTGTGTCCTCTGGTTCTACTGCCTTCTTTAAGTTTGAAGAACATATATCTATCAACATCCTCATAACCGTTCACTATTTTAAACACTTCTATTTGGTCTCCTCTTAGTCTCCTGGTCTCTCGTGTTGTCAAACCACATTGTAATAAGCGACTTTCGTAACTAAGGTCTCTTAATTCTGGAATCATCTTAGTTGCTCTTCGTTGTATTCTTTCTAGCTTATCTATGTCTTTTTTACGATATAGCCTCCATGCTTGAATACAATATTCCAAATGTGGTCTAACTATTGCTTTGTACAGGGGTACAATTAGACGTTTCTCCTTATTCGTGATAGTTCTCCTAATTAGCCCTAGAATTTGATTTCCTTTCGAAGCAGCAATCCCACATTGCTCTGAAACTTTCATGTCAGCATTAAATATTACTCCTAAATCCTTTTCTTGTGTGGTTCTACCTAATACAGCATCCCCCATTTTATATTCCTCGTCCATATTGCCATGTCCTATGTGTATACATTTACACTTCCCAAAATTGAATAACATTTGCCATTTTTCTGACCATTTAACTAATTTTTTCTAGATCATCCTGTAAACTTTGTTTATCTGTATCATAAGTAACCTTTCTGAATACTGTTGTGTCATCTGCAAATTTGAGTACTTTGCTAGATATGTCATCCTCCAAATCATTTATATACATTAAAAACAGTATAGGGCCTAACACTGATCCCTGTGGTACCCCACTCAAAACAGATTTCCAGTTTGAAATCTTACCATCTACTATTACTCTCTGTCTTCTGTGTGTAAGCCACTTTTCTAACCAGTTGATTACATCATTGCCTATACCATGGGCTTTTAGTTTAAGTAACAATCTTTGATGTGGCACTTTATCGAAAGCTTTCTGAAAATCTAAGTAGACAACATCCACTGGTGACCCGTGATCTACCCACTTTGTAATTTCTTCTAAAAAACATAAGAGATTGGTTAGACATGACCTTGCTTTTAGGAATCCATGTTGAGATGTATTTATTAATTTATGTTTTATGAGGAATTCCACCATGTGGTCTCTAATTAATGTTTCGAGTAATTTACATACAACTGATGTTAAACTCACTGGCCTGTAATTTTCTGGCTTCTTCCTCGATCCCTTCTTAAACAGCGGCGTAATGTTTGCTTCTTTCCATTCTGAAGGAACTATTTCTTCTTCTAGTGACAAGTTAAATAAGTTTGCAAGTGGTGTACTAATTTGATCAACAATTTCCTTTAGCAGTTTTGGTGGTATCCCATCAACTCCAGGTGATTTATTATCTTTCATCTTCTTAATTTTCTTTGCTATCATTTCAGGAGTTACAAATAACTGCCCTAAATGTTCTGATGTATTGCCCTCAAATTTAGTCAATGGAACTGGAAGTGAGCTGATATCTTCTGTGGTAAAAACTGAGCTGAAATACTCATTCAGGACCTCTGCCATTTGGAACCCATCTGAAATTATGTTTTCACTGTTGTTTTCCAGTGGTCCGACCTTATCTCGAACTTTCTGTTTACTCCTTACATAAGCATAGAAACTCTTGCTGTCATTTTTATATTACCTGCCAATTTTTTTTCAAAGGTTCTTTTAGATTTTCTAATTTCAGTTGTAGCTAGGTTAAGTGCCTCTTTGTAGTTGGTGTAGTCTTCTACATTTCCAGTGTGTTTATAGACCTTCCACAGCATCTGTTTGTGAGCAATTTTTCTAATAGCTTCTTTTGACAGGTGTTTTTTCCTGGATCTTTTCCCTTGTTTTCTTAATGGAATACATTTCTCAATAATGCCCTCAATCTCATATTTTAAACAAGTCCACCATTCTGTTGCTGTCTTGTTCTTCAGCAAGTTATTCCAATCTATATTTGCTAGATATGTTCTCATCACTTTATATTTGCCTTTGTTGAAGTTCCTCCTCCATTGTTTTTTATATGTATTCCCTGTTTTTACTTTTATATTAAAATGGATCTGGTTATGGTCACTTGAACCCAAAGGTTCGTGTACTTTAACATTGTCAACTAATTCATTTTGAGAAGACAAAATTAAATCTAACACATTCCCACCTCTAGTTGGTTCCAAGACATGTTGAGTAAGGAAACAATCCTGTGTTAGAAGTAGAAACTGATGGTCGTCACCTCCAGCACTCTCTAATGATTCCCATTGTATATGGCCATGGTTAAAATCACCCATTATAACACATTCTCCCTTGCTCACCTCCCTTATCGCCTTTTGTAATTTTACATCTTCCTCTTGTCCTGTGTTAGGACTACGATAAACTACTCCTATTGTTAATGTTGAGTTCCTGGTAACTATGTTACACCAAATTGCTTCCACACTATCTGCTTCACTTTTCAGTGTAATTTCATATTCTTGGATAGATTCTTTAATATACAAAATTACTCCACCTCCCCTTCTTTCTCGTCTATCCTTCCTAAACATTACATAGCCTGTCAGTGCTAACTCAGCATCTACTATATCTTCATTTGCCCATGATTCTGTGATGCCTATTACATGAGGATCAATATATGCTACCATAATGTCTAACTCACTTTTTTTTATTTACTATGCTCCTGGCATTTAAGCATACACATTTAAGTTCATTGTCTGAAATTATTGGTGAACATTTCTTTGGATGTGTATTTGTAGTAGTACTCCTTTGAGTTTTCTCTGTCAGTTCCCCCTGCGCCTCTAGTTTAAATAATGTATGGTACCTGTGCCCTCGTCGACAACTCTGACAAACTCACACGCAAGAACTGCAGCGCCCTTCCCTGTCAGATGAAGTCCATCTCTCATGAAAAAGTCACCTCTTCCCACAAAGTTTAACCACATGTCTACGAAGCCTACTGCTCTCCTTGTTCTCCTCGGTCTCACCACCTCTGTTCACTTCTGTCTCACCCTGCCATGTCATCATCAAAATCATACGCCTTAGCTCAATCACCTGCTCCTGCAGATATTTCACTGTCTTACACCCCCTACACACGAAATGGAAATCATCTGCCTGCACCTCCGCCCACGAATTTACACACCCGGACTTTGCAAAGTCTATCCAGCTGTCGCAGCTAGAACATATCAAATGACGTTTTGCCTTTACTTGGCGTTTGCACGGCGCCATGTTAGAAATTAAATTTGTATTTGTTTATAATCCGTTTATAATCAATTTATGCTAGGTAGTCTTCACAAAGACTGTTTTTGTGTTGTAATACACACTTTATAGTATGTTACTTTTGTCATAATTAAATTTACAGCTACTGCCTTGCAACTTATTTTCTATGTAACAGCTGACTAACAAAACGTAATATCGCTCGCGCTAACGAAATTTCAGTGACCTTATTTAAATAACACTGAATTACTACCTACGGCTAACTTTTAACAAAATATTCAGGTTTTCAATATTTAATATGTACTAAATTATTTACAATAATATTATGTCTCGTATTATGTACCCAATCAACTGAAAACAACAACCCTTAATTATCGCTCGCGCTACCGAGTCCTCGGAGACCTACGATATAAACTAACCTAAATTACTTCTATAGCTAAATTTTAACAGCAACTATTGACTAAAGAAGGACTCTTGTAAGTTTATGTTTAACATACACGCAATAATAATACTTATCCGATCAATATTACACGCTTTAGACAAATATAAAATCCACCAAATTCAATCCCGTGTTCTCCTCAAGATTTCCCAAGATGCCAATGAGATGATTTGATCTGCGTGATGATATTTAAAAGACGCAGCAAACTACCAAAATACGGTGGTTATTGTGCAACCTCCGGGCAAGAGTGACGTTTTATCGTTTTACCCCTGTCTTAACTTACATTTATGTGCAGATTTTACACATCTTGATTTCGTGTGGTGAACTCGTAATGTTCGTCACGAAATCTCTCAATTTCAAATGCACACAATTATGGATAGTATTTCAAGTAAACATTTGACAAGAAACACAACAGTTGAACGTTCGTTCTTTGCATGGAACTATATCACGTCTCTCGGATCCACTCATGCTCTGTGTACCAAGTTGTCAACCACAATGACGTCGCCCAGCCTACCGATCGTTTATGCCACTCCCCAGACGTCCCTTTTTTGAATTTACAATCAAGTAATTATGGGAAGTGGCACCGCTGTTGGGGAGTGTCGTTGTTGTATTGATAGAGTGCAATATGGAAGAGTAGGTACTCTGAATGTAAACGATATATATGTGATCGTACGCATTGCATAATAAACTGTCTACAAGTTCTTGCCATTAGAGTTGGTGCCGGTTTATGATTTATATTTGTTTACGATTTCCATGGATACATCACATAATGGTTTAGATAATGAATAGATAATGGTTTATTGAAACTCCATTTTCAACTGATTTTGACTGCAGTTTGAATAACGAATGGATAATGGTTTACTAAAACTCCATTTTCAACTGATTTAGGATATCGTAAATCCGGGTCATTGATGTCCAAATATGTAGTATGTGAATAGCTTAAGTAAAACATGAGGTCAATTTAATAAACAATGGAAAATTGTTTATATCATCATCTGGCTCAAGGCTCGAGTTATGGTGGGTATTCGAGTGTGGTCGAAGTAGCGTAGTTATCTAAGGATGCATTTGACATCAAGGAATATAGTTAAGTCATCACCAGTATTATCATCGGGTGTCGTGCCTGTTCCTGACGTAGACGATCATGACCCTCTATTTCACACAACCACAGGTGTCTTCAACCCGTTCTCTTTGTTAGCCTGCTAGATCATCGCGGACTTTTGTTCTTTGCCGATCTATGCTTCTGTCCCCCACAATCGTTTGGTGCCTACGACATCATTACACACAAATCAAAGCCACTGTCATGAAGTAGGGTGGGTTCTACCGACATCTTCCGTGTTTTTAACCAACTCGCCCTTACATCCAATGTAACTTCAAAACCAGTGAGGAACAGCACATGATGGATGGACTTGTTTTCTTCTTTGTTTGCGGCTGAAAACGAAAAGGCGAGTAAGAAAAACGACACTTTCCCACCGGGAAACATTAACGTTTTTGTCATACTTGGATGTTGGACGTATCGCTAAAATTACGTCAGCCTGAATACGTCAATGACGCACGTGTTGTTGTTGTTGTTATTGTTGATGTTGCTCTCCTCTTTATCCTTGAAGAGGGGATGGCACCGACACCGGTTGTCAATTGTTTTGTCTCTCCTTCATCGCCACTGATCCCGTTTCACCGCCGTCTCCACCACTCGTCTTCACCACTCGTCTCCACGGTTATATAGCAATTATGAATCTCCTTTCAGGTCAAATGTAGCACAGTATTTAATTAATGTTGTAGACAGACCCCTAGTACATATGATTATAAAACAAAGGTTTCTTGACAGATTTTACATGATGTAAAGTTATAAACATGCTCACAGTAGCACATAAACATGCTCACAGTAGCACATAAACATGCTCACAGTAGCACATAAACATGCTCACTGTAGCACATAAACATGCTCACAGTAGCACATAAACATGCATACCGTAGCTCGTAAACAAGCGGATAGTGCTATGTAACCATGCACGCAGTAGAACGTAAACATGGACACAGTAGCACGTAAACATGCATACAGTAGAACGTAAACATGCACATAGTAGAACGTAAACATGCACATAGTAGCACGTAAACATGCACACAGTAGAACGTAAATACGCACACAACAGCACGCAAACATGCACACAATAGCACGTAAACATACACACAATAGCACGTAAACATGCACTCAATATTACGTAAACATGAATATGAACATACAGTAGCACGTAAACATGCACACAATAGTACATAAACATGTCCATAGTAGCATGTAAGCATGCACAAAGTTGCACGTACACGTGCACACAGTATGATGAATAAACATGTACACAGTAGCACGTAAACATGCGCACAGTAGCACGTAAACATGCAAATAGTTGCACGTAAACATGTACACAATAGCACGTAAACATGCACACAATAGCACGTAAACATGCACATAGTAGCATGTAAGCATGCACACAGTAGCACGTAAACATGTACACAATAGTACGTAAACATGTACACAATAGTACGTAAACATGTACACAACAGTACGTAAACATGCACACAATAGCACGTAAACATGCACGCAATATGTAAATATGCACACATCAATATGTAAACAGTCGCGACATCACTGAAATGAGCGGGAATGCTTGTAAAATAATGTAAATATTTGATTATTGTGATTCCAAACCAACGTCCGTCCGTAATGTTTGTTCGTTTTACGTGCATTACATTCCATATTCAGACCAAGTGAAGGTGAAAATATCCAAAAGTCACGTAATTATATTATCAGGCCTGACTATTATATAAAATCAGCGTATGACATGGAAACAATAGGCTGACGGAAAATTTTATTTCAATTAGAATCTAGCAAAGATTCTAATTGTTCTATGTTTATCATATAGGGTATACATATAGGGTATACATATAGGATATTTCAAACATATATAATAATCATTGTATTGATGGACGTTCGAGTGGTTTCTCGAAGTGCTGCGCTTGACGTGTTGTTTACTTCTCGACAAGCTTGTATGCGTTCTCCGAATACTTCGGCCGACTCGTTGGACTTTCGTCGGCAGACTGACGTCGCTACGGTCGTGTCACGTGTCTAAGGTCATGTGACACGCGCTGGAGAAGGACTGGTGGAGCTCCTGGCCGATGTCTCTGTTCGGGGCAGGTTTTGTTCTTTGCATGTTTATTGCTACGTTGATGTTTCTCCTAAACCAGTTCTCGTGTTCTAATATCGCTACGTCCTTCACAGAACACTAGTGGCCTGTTTTATGTTTGTTTTCACTGGTGGCTGATAGGAGTTGGCTACAAGATAGGAGTTATTTGATTCTTATGCCTAGTGTTCTCGCTGTCTCCCCGATACAATGCCCCGAATGTGAATAGTATTATCTTCCAGGGTTTGCTGTATACACAAATTACCGATGACACAAGGATAATGCGGACCGATTTCTGTACAGCATGAACTATTTGTAAGGGCAAAATCCAAGTGCATCCTACCAGGAAGGTATTTTGATCTTGACCCACAACTTCCGGGTAAATTCGTCGAGAGCAAGAACAACATACACTCGGGGGTCGACGCGAGACGACGACAACTGCCAAGCAGTGGCACTTTGTCACGTCTTGGTTCATTCAGTTAGTTAATTGGTTAGTTAGTTAATTTCCAACTATATGTTTGAAATATCCTATATGTATACCCTATATGGATAGACTGACTGGTGATTTATCTACTAAACGAGTGTGTTTTGGACACGCAACATCGCTATTTAAAATAAGAATGTTTAGTGTGCTGCAAGCTTACAACAGTGTATCCACAGAAGTACTGAGGTGTCCAATCCCTTGGCTGGCCTTGAGATATCCTACCAGCATGTAATGTGGCCATTTGTCTTCTTTTTGTGTATTGGACGAGTCTAGTAATATTTTTATCATTTAGGCCCAAAGGCAATAATTCCATTGAACTTTAGCAGTTATCACCAGACTGACAACCACCAAATTACTGGTGCAAGCTGTCTATTTCCAACACGAGTTACCAAATCATTCTTCTACAGAAGCCTCAATTGGCAGGCTCCCATTCAGTGTACGATTACTTGCTGGTAAATGCAACGTGTAGGTGGAATTATCAGAAATTCACTGTTATCGCTATAAAGGTTAGTCAGTCCATATGCTACAGCTTGTCAAATGAAATACGATATAACATACAATAATTTTTATTTTGAATAGGCGTTGCTACAACACTAAAATCACTTACGTTATTTGAACTGAGCTTTTCTGTTGTTGTAACTATACTGCTGTTTTCTAATTTATGTTTTTTGTTTGTTTTCCCTTTTCCAAACCAACGAAACAATTTTTAGCTCTATACACGTATTGTAGAAGGGAAACTATTCAAATGTCATTTCATGTATTGATCATACATTCATAAAGTATTCAAATAGGAACACTTTGCAAAAATATACAAAAAAAACATTCGAATGTTTGGGAATACTTGGGGAAAATCAGAAAGTCCGAATAAGAATTGTTTCAAACGTATTCGAATAAGATTACTTGGGGATATATATATATATATATATATATATATATATATATATATATATATATATATATATATATATGTATATGTATATATATATATATATATATATATATATATATATATATATATATATATATATATATATATATATATGTATATATATATATATATATATATATATATATATATATATATATATATATGTATATGTATATATATATATATATATATATATATATATATATATATATGTATATATATGTATATATATATATATATATATATATATATATATATATATATATATACATATATTATGCGTAAATAAAATAAATTGACAGATAATAAGGGCAGCTATGCATATACATAGACTTGTTGGACTCTGGATAAGCCGATGACTTCCTTGTCCACTTGTCATCTGGTACTTGTCAGTTTGGATAGGCATCTTGTTCAATCTTATTCAAGCTTGTTGGGTCTTAACTGGAACCGCCCTCGTGCTGAAGGATTAGCAGAAGACGACGATGCTGTATTCGGCAAAGGTCGCAGGCACGGTCGAAAATAAGTCAGCCTACATTCACTACGCAAGAAATACGATAACAGTTAGATACCTCGATATAGAGATTTGGTTGTTTTGGGTTTAATTGAGTGTGCTCTGCCTGGAGATTTATAATGGTGTGGACGTTTTAAGAGCGTAGATGGCAGCTGGGAAATGATTTATGCAGCGTACGTTTCGGCTTGCGACTGGGATTAATGTCATTAACAATATAAATAAACCTTTTTGTTGCGCATGAAGGCTGACGGATGCGTGGACGATAAAGCTCATTAAATTAGTTTCCTTTTAATAAGCGTCTTTTAATAAATACGCCTACAACTATCGGTGTGACACAACAATAATGGTATCTGATTGTGAGAAAAAAAATAGGTATGTTTAAATGTGTGGTGATAAATGTTGAGTGCGACGTATCCGTGACGCGAGGTGATGCGATGAAACGCTGGTGAATGCATTTTCCATCGCACCGATGTCCATCGTTTTAGTGCATCGCTCCATCTTTTCATCGCACAACATCATCTTTTCATCGTACATCATCATTATTCCATCGCATTGCACCAGCATTTCATTGCGCCGCTACATCGTTACATCGGACACCATCAGCATTTAATGTTATTACACCACTTAGGACCCATTAGCGGTGGCACACATAGGCCGTCGTCGACCCGGGTTATAAATGGATTGTGTCAGGCACTGCGTGTGCACTGTGCACTGCGTGTGCACTGCAGTTCCACTACAACGAACACGGAGTTATTACGGACTCGAAAGATAAAAAGAAACAAGCCCCTTCTTTAAAACACTAATAGGAGTTGGGTTGATATTAGCATTTGAAATTATGGACATGCATTGTTTGTTAAAATGGGCAGGTGCAATCAAAATCGTAACATAGTGACCCTCGTGTGAGTTGGAGGAATAAGTACAGCCTGGATTACCATTGGGTTACTGACTCTCGTGTGAGTTGGGGGAATAAGTACAACCTGGACTACCATTGGGTTACTGACTCTCGTGTGAGTTGGAGGAATAAGTACAGCCTCGACTATCATTAGGTTACTGACTGTCGTGTGAGTTGGAGGAATAAGTACAGCTTCGACTGTCATTGGATTACTGACACTCTTGTGAGTTGGAGGAATTAGTACAACCTCGACTATCATTGGGTTACTGACTCTCGTGTGAGTTGGAGGAATAAGTACAGCCTCGACTATCATTGGGTTACTGACTCTCGTGTGAGTTGGAGGAATAAGTACAGCCTCGACTATCATTGGGTTACTGATTCTCGTGTGAGTTGGAGGAATAAGTACAGCCTCGACTACCATTGGGTTAATGATTCTCGTGTGAGTTGGAGGAATAAGTACAGCATGGACAATTATTGGGTTAGTGACTCTCGTGTGAATTGGAGGAATAAGTACAGCCTGGACTACCATTGGATTACTGACTCTCGTGTGAGTAGGAAGAATAAGTACAGCCTCAACTATCATTGGGTTACTGACTCTAGTGTGAGTTGGAGGAATAAGTACAGCATGGACTATCATTGGGTTACTGACTGTCGTGTGAATTGGAGGAATAAGTACAGCCTGGACTACCATTGGGTTACTGACTCTCATGTGTGTAAGATGAATAAGTACAATCTCGACTATCATTGGGTTACTGATTCTAGTGTGAGTTGGAGGTATAAGTACAGCATGGACTATCATTGGGTTACTGAATGTCGTGTGAGTTGGAGGAATAAGTACAGCCTGGACTATCATTGGGTTACTTACTCTCGTGTGAGTTGGAGGAATAATTACAGCCTCGACTATCATTGGGTTACAGACTCTCGTGTGAGTTGGAGGAATAAGTACAGCCTCGACTATCATTGGGTTACTGACTCTAGTGTGAGTTGGAGGAATAATTACAGCCTGGACTATCATTGGGTTACAGACTCTCGTGTGAGTTGGATGAATAAGTACAGCCTCGACTATCACTGGGTTACTGACTCTAGTGTGAGTTGGAGGAATAAGTACAGCATGGACTATCATTGGGTTACTGACTGTCGTGTGAGTTGGAGGAATAAGTACAGCCTCGACTATCATTAGGTTACTGACTGTCGTGTGAGTTGGAGGAATAAGAACAGCTTCGACTGTCACTGGATTACTGACACTCTTGTGAGTTGGAGGAATTAGTACAACCTCGACTATCATTGGGTTACTGACTCTCGTGTGAGTTGGAGGAATAAGTACAGCCTCGACTATCATTGGGTTACTGACCCTCGTGTGAGTTGGAGGAATAAGTACAGCCTGGGTTACCATTGGGTTACTGATTCTCGTGTGAGTTGGGGGAATAAGTACAGCCTGGACTATCATTGGGTTATTGAATCTCGTGTGAGTTGGAGGAATAAGTACAACCTGGGCTACCATTGTGTTACTGACTCTCGGGTGAGTTGGAGAAATAAGTACAGCCTCGACTATCATTGGATTACTGACTCTAGTGTGAGTTGGAGGAATAAGTACAGCATGGACTATTATTGGGTTACTGACTGTCGTGTGAATTGGAGGAATAAGTACAGCCTCGACTATCATTGGATTACTGACTCTCGTGTGAGTTGGAGGAATTAGTACAACCTCGACAATCATTGGGTTACTGACTCTCGTGTGAGTTGGATGAATAAGTACAGCCTCGACTATCATTAGGTTACTGACTGTCGTGTGAGTTGGAGGAATAAGAACAGCTTCGACTGTCATTGGATTACTGACACTCTTGTGAGTTGGAGGAATTAGTACAACCTCGACTATCATTGGGTTACTGACTCTCGTGTGAGTTGGAGGAATAAGTACAGCCTCGACTATCATTGGGTTACTGACTCTCGTGTGAGTTGGAGGAATAAGTACAGCCTCGACTATCATTGGGTTAATGATTCTCGTGTGAGTTGGAGGAATAAGTACAGCATGGACAATTATTGGGTTACTGACTCTCGTGTGAATTGGAGGAATAAGTACAGCCTGGACTACTTTGGATTACTGACTCTCGTGTGAGTAGGAAGAATAAGTACAGCCTCAACTATCATTGGGTTACTGACTCTAGTGTGAGTTGGAGGAATAAGTACAGCATGGACTATCATTGGGTTACTGACTGTCGTGTGAATTGGAGGAATAAGTACAGCCTGGACTACCATTGGGTTACTGACTCTCATGTGTGTAAGATGAATAAGTACAATCTCGACTATCATTGGGTTACTGATTCTAGTGTGAGTTGGAGGTATAAGTACAGCATGGACTATCATTGGGTTACTTACTCTCGTGTGAGTTGGAGGAATAATTACAGCCTGGACTATCATTGGGTTACTGACTCTCGTGTGAGTTGGAGGAATAAGTACAGCCTCGACTATCATTGGGTTACTGACTCTAGTGTGAGTTGGAGGAATAATTACAGCCTGGACTATCATTGGGTTACAGACTCTCGTGTGAGTTGGATGAATAAGTACAGCCTCGACTATCACTGGGTTACTGACTCTAGTGTGAGTTGGAGGAATAAGTACAGCATGGACTATCATTAGGTTACTGACTGTCGTGTGAGTTGGAGGAATAAGTACAGCCTCGACTATCATTGGATTACTGACTCTCGTGTGAGTTGGAGGAATTAGTACAACCTCGACTATCATTGGGTTACTGACTCTCGTGTGAGTTGGATGAATAAGTACAGCCTCGACTATCATTAGGTTACTGACTGTCGTGTGAGTTGGAGGAATAAGTACAGCTTCGACTGTCATTGGATTACTGACACTCTTGTGAGTTGGAGGAATTAGTACAACCTCGACTATCATTGGGTTACTGACTCTCGTGTGAGTTGGAGGAATAAGTACAGCCTCTACTATCATTGGGTTACTGACTGTCGTGTGAGTTGGAGGAATAAGTACAGCCTCGACTATCATTGGGTTAATGATTCTCGTGTGAGTTGGAGGAATAAGTACAGCATGGACAATTATTGGGTTACTGACTCTCGTGTGAATTGGAGGAATAAGTACAGCCTGGACTACCATTGGATTACTGACTCTCGTGTGAGTAGGAAGAATAAGTACAGCCTCAACTATCATTGGGTTACTGACTCTAGTGTGAGTTGGAGGAATAAGTACAGCATGGACTATCATTGGGTTACTGACTGTCGTGTGAATTGGAGGAATAAGTACAGCCTGGACTACCATTGGGTTACTGACTCTCATGTGAGTAGGATGAATAAGTACAATCTCGACTATCATTGGGTTACTGATTCTAGTGTGAGTTGGAGGAATAAGTACAGCATGGACTATCATTGGGTCACTGACTTTCGTGTGAGTTGGAGGAATAAGTACAGCCTCGACTATCATTGGATTACTGACTCTCGTGTGAGTTGGAGGAATAATTACAGCCTCGACTATCATTGGGTTACAGACTCTCGTGTGAGTTGGAGGAATAAGTACAGCCTCGACTATCATTGGATTACTGACTCTAGTGTGAGTTGGAGGAATAATTACAGCCTGGACTATCATTGGGTTACAGACTCTCGTGTGAGTTGGAGGAATAAGTACAGCCTCGACTATCATTGGGTTACTGACTCTAGTGTGAGTTGGAGGAATAATTACAGCCTGGACTATCATTGGGTTACAGACTCTCGTGTGAGTTGGAGGAATAAGTACAGCATGGACTATCATTGGGTTACTGACTGTCGTGTGAGTTGGAGGAATAATTACAGCCTCGACTATCATTGGGTTACTGACTCTAGTGTGAGTTGGAGGAATAAGTACAGCATGGACTATCATTGGGTTACTGACTGTCGTGTGAGTTGGAGGAATAAGTACAGCCTCGACTATCATTGGATTACTGACTCTCGTGTAAGTTGGAGGAATTAGTACAACCTCGACTATCATTGGGTTATTGACTCTCGTGTGAGTTGGATGAATAAGTACAGCCTCGACTATCATTAGGTTACTGACTGTCGTGTGAGTTGGAGGAATAAGTACAGCTTCGACTGTCATTGGATTACTGACACTCTTGTGAGTTGGAGGAATTAGTACAACCTCGACTATCATTGGGTTACTGACTCTCGTGTGAGTTGGACGAATAAGATGTGTCGCCTGAATCAATGACGACGCAATAAAGCAATCTGTGAAGCTGTCGTAAATATCACGACGCGTTATATCGACTTGTTTCGCTGCATGACTTCTAGTGCTGCATACTGCGGTATCCATAGCGGATGGTGACATATATGTCTACAATGAGAGGGTTGATCGGGTAATGAAGAAGTACAGGGTGGCAGCATCCTTGCGTCCTCATACAACCACCAGACCCCTGTTGGTACATCCAAAGGACAAAGTAGAACCGGAAGAACAGGGTGAATTAGTGTACCAAATCCCGTGTGAGAGTTCTGGCGCAGCCTATTTCGGAATTGTGGAGAATGCACCAAGATAACAATACACAATGAGCGGAAACAAAACGGTCCACCACCAACAAGTCCGCCACCAACAAGTCCACCACCAATAAGTCCACCACCAACAAGTCCGCCACCAACAAGTCCTACCACCAACAAGTCCACTACCAACAAGTCCGCCACCAACAAGTCCACCACCAACAAGTCTGCCACCAACAAGTCCGCCACCAACAAGTCCGCCACCAACAAGTCCACCCCCAACAAGTCGGCCACCAACAAGTGTCCGCCATGAACAAGTCCACCACCAACAAGTCCACCACCAACAAGACCACACAACCACAGAGAACCATCTAATAGACTGGGAAGGAGTAAAAGATGCACACGGGGAGTGTCACAGAAGGAGACACGTGGTAGACAGGGAGTGGCACAGAAGGAGACACGTGGTAGACAGGGAGTGACACAGAAGGAGACACGTGGTAGACAGGGAGTGACACAGAAGGAGACACGTGGTAGACAGGGAGTGCCACAGAAGGAGACACGTGGTAGACAGGGAGTGGCACAGAAGGAGACACGTGGTAGACAGGGAGTGACACAGAAGGAGACACGTGGTAGACAGGGAGTGCCACAGAAGGAGACACGTGGTAGACAGGGGGTGCCACAGGAGGAGACACGTGGTAGACAAGGAGTGCCACAGAAGGAGACACGTGGTAGACAGAGAGTGCCACAGAAGGAGACACGTGGTAGACATGGAGTGCCACAGAAAGAGACACGTGGTAGACAGGGAGTGCCACAGAAGGAGACACGTGGTAGACAGGGAGTGCCACAGAAGGAGACACGTGGTAGACAGGGAGTGCCACAGAAGGGGACACGTGGTAGACATGGAGTGACACAGAAGGAGACACGTGGTAGACAGGGAGTGACACAGAAGGAGACACGTGGTAGACAGGGAGTGCCACAGAAGGAGACACGTGGTAGACAGGGAGTGACACAGAAGGAGACACGTGGTAGACAGGGAGTGACACAGAAGGAGACACGTGGTAGACATGGAGTGACACAGAAGGAGACACGTGGTAGACAGGGAGTGACACAGTAGGAGACACGTGGTAGACAGGGAGTGGCACAGAAAGAGACACGTGGTAGACAGGGAGTGACACAGAAGGAGACACGTGGTAGACAGGGAGTAACACAGAAGGAGACACGTGGTAGACAGAGAGTGACACAGAAGGAGACACTTGGTAGACAGGGAGTGCCACAGAAGGAGACACGTGGTAGACAGGGAGTGACACAGAAGGAGACACGTGGTAGACAGGGAGTGACACAGAAGGAGACACGTGGTAGACATGGAGTGACACAGAAGGAGACACGTGGTAGACAGGGAGTGACACAGTAGGAGACACGTGGTAGACAGGGAGTGGCACAGAAAGAGACACGTGGTAGACAGGGAGTGACACAGAAGGAGACACGTGGTAGACAGGGAGTAACACAGAAGGAGACACGTGGTAGACAGAGAGTGACACAGAAGGAGACACTTGGTAGACAGGGAGTGCCACAGAAGGAGACACGTGGTAGACAGGGAGTGACACAGAAGGAGACACGTGGTAGACAGGGAGTGACACAGAAGGAGACACGTGGTAGACAGGGAGTGCCACAGAAGGAGACACGTGGTAGACAGTGAGTGGCACAGAAGGAGACACGTGGTAGACAGGAAGTGCCACAGAAGGAGAAGAGACATGAAAGAAGCTACAAGACTATGGAAGACCGATCAACCGAGATGAGGGGAATTACGATCTTCCACTCGTCTACGATGACGTCAACTGCGACATTTCGTCGAACTGGATAGCATGAGATACATATAGTGTTCCAACGAGGTATGTACTTACACCATAAAAATGCCACTCGTCAGACCCATTTACATTAATCAGCACTGTGCTTATGTCGTCGATTGCCTAAATATGCATTGCACTTTTTCTACACACTTAAGCAACATATGAGATATGTTGTTATAGCAACTAGAGTCCAGGAGAAGATACCAAATATAAGTTTTGATTTAATAGGGAATGATTGTGAGGATATTGATAGGAATATGTTCTTCAAACTTAAAGAACGCAGTAGAACCAGAGGACACAAAGCAACATTAGTTAAGGAACAGTGTAGGTAGGACATGAGAAAGTACTCATTTTCACAGAGGACGATACATGAATGGAACAAACTACCTAATGATTGCGTTAATGCCAGCTCGACATGAATCACCCTTGAAGCGGACATATAAACACAATTATTATGGGTGCGACGAACATTATGAGATCTGCATGAAGAAATGCAAGTCAATGTCTTCAATGCTCGAGTTCACATGCAAGCGCAATTTGCAATTCTGTCAGATGGCCTGCCGCATTAAACATTCAACCGGACCGGATGAGTGAAGCTCGTGTTTCCGTCAACGGAGGTGTTCCATTTGCAAAGCTGGACACCTACAAATCCTTCACATCAGTCCATGCCCGTCGCCATGGTTTAAAGATCCATCTACAATTCGATTTTTGCTTTGTCTCATTTCAAATTCATTTTATGAAAAATCCAACCTACCTAGTATCCACTGCAATGTGCTAGCTGGCTTGTGTGACTTTTGTATGTAGTGTTTTGTGAAATCATCAGACGAACTATTAAATTATTTAATGTTTGTTCAAACATTAAATGACGTGAAAATGGAAACGAATGTTTTAACTTTGTCATGTGCTGGGATGGAAGAAGATGGAGAGGATGGAAGAGGATGGAGAGGATGGAAGAGGATGGAAGAGGATGGAAGAGGATGGAGAGGATGGAAGAGGATGGAGAGGATGGAAGAGGATGGAGAGGATGGAGAGGATGGTAGAGGTTGGAGAGGATGGAAGAGGACGGAGAGGATGGAGAGGATGGAAGAGGATGGAAGAGGATGGAGAGGATGGAAGAGGATGGAGAGGATGGAAGAGGATGGAGAGGATGGAAGTCACGCCCATGATCGGCACTGACCCGCACAGTGTTTACCATTTTGGATATCCACTATTTTAAACCTTACCAGATCACACGACTAAAGGCAATTTTTTTGACGATGTGAACAAAGATAGGCTCCTCTTAAAATTACATTGCGAATGTTACATAAACTATTCACACTGTACATATTTGGACATCGACGAACCGGATTTGCGTCATATACATCGGCAACCACATTGATTTTAGCTCGTCGTACTGGAAAAACAACCGCGTAAAAAATTGCAATGCATGCCATAACAGGTATTTATGGCAGTACAAGCCATAACATAGGTATTTATGGCAGTACAAGCCATAGCATAGGTATTTATGGCAATATGCTCTTGAGAAAAATTTATATGTGCTGTACAGAAGTGAAGCTGAGTTTAAAACTTTTTGTTCGCCAATAAATACTGCTCAATTGTGGTGGAATTACACAGTGGCAAGTATTCATAAACTAAATGTTGCCAATGGTAACGTAATTCGAACTTTTTTTAGATTGCCTAAGTACTGCAGACCTTCCACAAGTTCCCAACACTCAAGTATTCATAAGCTAAATGTTCCATATGATAATGTATTTCGAACTTTGCTCAGACTGCCTAAGTACTGCTGACCTTCCAGAAGTTCCCAAAACTCAAGTATTCATAAGCTAAATGTTGCCTATGATAATGTATTTCGAACTTTGCTCAGACTGTCTAACTACTGCAGACCTTCCACAAGTTCCCAACAGTCAAGTATTAATAAGCTAAATTTTGCCTATAATAATGTATTTCGAACTTTGCTCAGACTGCCTAAGTACTGCAGAGCTTCCATAAGTTCCCAACAGTCAAGCTGTGATTAGAAAACTTGTATATCGATTTATGTTTGAGGCTTGATGCGTCTGATAATAGTATGATAAATTGAAACATTGGTGTAAAGTGGCAATGTTGTATATACATAATAGCTTGGATTGATTCTACCTATGGTAGGCCACGTGGTGCAATATTTTATTGGTTAAACTTGATCTGTATGTGCTTAGTTTATCACGACTTGTCACGGTACATGTATACGAATATGCTGTTTGTATCAGTTGAATCCGAAATTGCATTCAACATTAACATTGGTATATATATTATTCCATTTTTCTTTGCATTTACGCTTCGTATCACTCAGAGGAGTTTACAATATTCCATGATGTGCTACACATATATCATGATGTGCTACAATATTTCATATATATATATATATATATATATATATATATATATATATATATATATATATATATATATATATATATATATATATATATATATATATATATATATATTAATCACGACATATGAACATGTTGTTTGTATCAATTGAATCTGAAATACAGATTTTTAATTGAATTGAAATAAGTTCCAATTCTCGAATAATATTTGCATGCCCATTGTATTCAACATTGACATTGAATTCAACATTAGCATTGTATTCAACATTAACATTGATATGCCATTTTCTCTACATTTATGCTTCATAGAACTCAGAGGCATATACAATATTTCATGATGTGCTACACATAAAGTGTATAATATTCTGGCACATGGTAGAAATATAATTATGTCTGATGATGGCTATATTCCAGTATGCTAAATACATCATTGGGTGACAATAAAAGAATCAATTAACTCGGGTTATATCGGTGTCCGTCCATACACCCACGGTGTCCTGTCCTTACATAAATGATGTCCGTCATTACATACATGGTGTCCATCCTTACAAACGTTGTGTCCTGTCCTTTCACACACCGTGTTCTGTCCTTACACACACGGTATCCTGTCCTAACGTACATGGTGTCCGTCCTTACACACACGGTATTCGGTCCTTACAGACATGGTGTATGTCCTTACACACAAGACGTCATGTCCTTACCCACAATGTGTCCTGTCCTTACACACACGGTGTCCTGTTCTTACATACATGGTGTCTGTCCTTATACACACTCTGTCCTGTTCTTACGTACATGGTATCCGTCCTTACGCACGCTGTGTCCTGTCCTTACATACACGGTGTTCAGTCCTCACACAAACAGTGTCCTGTTCTAACATACATGGTGTCCTGTCCTAACGTACATTGTGTCCTGTCCTAACATACATGGTGTCCTGTCCTCTTACACGCGGTGTTCGGTCCTTTCAGACATGGTGTATGTCCTTACACACAAGACGTCATGTCCTTACCCACAATGTGTCCTGTCCTTACACACACGGTGTCCTGTTCTTACATACATGGTGTCTGTCCTTATACACACTGTGTCCTGTTCTTACGTACATGGTATCCGTCCTTACGCACGCTGTGTCCTGTCCTTACATACACGGTGTTCAGTCCTCACACAAACAGTGTCCTGTTCTAACATACATGGTGTCCTGTCCTAACGTACATGGTGTCCTGTCCTAACATACATGGTGTCCTGTCCTCTTACACGCGGTGTTCGGTCCTTTCATTCACAGTATCCGGTCCTTCTAACGAGTTTAAATGGCACTATGATTATGTAGTTAGTAAATAGTTTGTCCATTAATTTATCTTCCTCTGTGAAAGTTAAAACTGTCTTTTATACAATCTACTTCGTGCCCTTTGGTTCTTCTACATTCTTTAAAACATGAAGAATAAAATACTTATGTCGGTGTACGATATATGAACGGAATTTCTGGCTTCTGGATCACTCATAAACAAGTTCTGGTTGTCTTTTGGTATCAAGGACGTTATTAGGGGCGAGATCCTATATACACCACTGGTTGGTATATATTTAGAATGCAGAGTTGATATACTACTCGTAGTAGCAAAGTAGAGAGGTATGAGTCTTCCCTGTTCGTCCTTTAAACAGGTTGTTTCGCTAAGGTCACGTGAATCTATACCGAAAGACACACCACGATGTCTTTCCAATTTTCAACTGCATATATTTCATGCGCATACGTCTGTACCATCGAAGTTGTTATCGCTGAACAAAAGCTAGTAGGTCTTCATGTTTACTGTGTTCTGTTATTTGTTCAAGCACCTCTGCGTTTGTCTGTTTGTCTATGATATGTTGGATAGTATGATTTACACGCAATCACGCACGCACGCACGCACGCACGCACGCACGCACGCACACACACACACACACACACACACGCACACACAATCAGGTGTTATGGAGTGCTGGAAACTAACTAGAACCAGAAGCAATCCATAGAAGTTGTTCCCAAGAAATGCACTAGGATATCCACCAAGACAGGTGAAACATTATTTCTGAATTCGTCTTAATTTTGCATTTTACAAAGTAGCTTTAAAATGGAGAATGTGATTTTAGCATACACTTCGGCAAGAGGTGCAGGATAAGGTTACGGCCAATGTGCTGGCAATGCACCAAGCACCACGCAGACAACGATACTTGAAGCGACCGTTGTATACATAGTTCGTGTTCCATGTACAGTATTTAACTGACGAGCTACATCAGAAGTAATACACAATCTTACCGGCAACTGCTTATCAAAGGTTCCAGCTTCAATTCAGTATCTTTCACTGCAAGAACGGGATGAAATTCACGGTGAGTTTGATTTCGTTCCCTGGTGGAATTAACGTGCATTAAATGCGATTTACTCCTATGCTTTTCTAGAAAAGAATTGCTTAAGATGAATTGTAAACATAAATATGTGTATCCTGCAAAATACATCTAATCACATATATATCGTCACGATTGAGCGATATGATTATATCCACTATCTATAGCGGATCGGTGGAATATACTTAACATAAGCCGAACATTTTAAGGAAATGGCCGAACATAATAATATTCACCTTTCTACTGTGTTGTCAACAAAGCCATATCGATGACTCTGTGACAAGGAATCTAACAATGTAGTGTGTGCCTTAGTCACATATGTGAAAGTGATGTCTTTAACATATCGCCAGCATTAAAGGTCTCTCCTCTATTCCGTTTTCTTTAATTTCGCAAAATAAATGGAGCTTAACTAGTATGCAATGCGACATGCTGGTCCGTTTGTACAAGTTTGTTTTTAGTTTTGGTGAAATCATCGGACAAACATTTGCATTATTCTTTGAGAGGATCCGGTTAAAATTCGGCGAAAAAGCGCAACAGTGGTCCGGCTATTCACACTTTCGAAAGTTACCCGATCTAACGATCGAAGTAAATTATTTCGCTGAATTTAACAAACAATTTTACTCTTTTATTAAACCGATATTACTGAAGCTATTCACACGCTACAAAGTTGAACGTCAACGAAGATGATTTGCGATGAGCTAAATCAGTTGAGGCGGGAGTTTTAATTAATAACATCAAAGGGTAGAGTGTCCCAGCGGGTTAGCCACCTCTTGTAGAGACCGAACACTGTCACTTGCTTGCAGCTCGCGTTGTTGGTGCTCTCTGCAATGGTCCTATCCGTTGCGGGGGTCGACTGGGAGTATGATGACAAATTTGACGACTGCTTGAAACAGTGCAGAGAACATTACGACGCTTGCATGAATAGATGTGAGGGAATGTCGTGGGTGATCGAAGGCGTCTGCATGAGAAGACTGGAATATTGTGAGCTGTTGTGCCGATTTAAACACACACATCCGGTAGAATGATGTCCTCCTGCACCTGACTGCAAACCATCGGCCTCTTATGAATGCGGACTACGCAGTTTCGCCCGAGTCAATTCTTTCGACAATGTGAACAAAGATAGGGCTTTTTTATTAAATTGCGGATGTTACATAAACTATTCACACTGTACATATTTGGACATCGACAAACCGGATATGCGTCATATACATCGGCAACCACATTGATTTTAGCTCGTCGTTATCATCAATTTTATTCGGACAACAGAAACATATACATGACATTACTGGTACTTATTAAAAAGTATTCAGTAGAAGAAACAGTAGTTGGAAATGTAGGAAACAGTTTCATAGTTGTCATCTTTCTCTTCTCAAACATTAATCATCTTAAGTATGCTGATGATTTGGTATTTGTTCCACGAAGCAAATACATACAGATATTGAGGCGCCATCATTTAAGATAAAAGGTGAAATAATGAAGATGATCGAGTGAAATATCATATTATATATGTTATATACTGTATGTAATACGTCATGGGATAACAAAGATATCTCACGGCAATGCCGACAACTAAATGCTAGCGGTAATATGCTCTTGAGAAAAGTTGATATGTGCTGTACAGAAGTGAAGGTGACTTTACTTAAAACTTTCTGTTCGCCCACGAATACTGCACAGTTGTGTTTGAATTACACAGAGGCAAGTATTAATAAGCTAAATGTTGCCTATGGTAACGTATTTCGAACTTTGCTGAGATTGCCAATGTACAACAGAGCCTCCACAAGTTCCCATTAGTCAAGCTGCGATTAGAAATATTGTATATCAATTTACTTGATGCGTCTGATAATAAGATGGTCAATTGAAATATTGAACAGTGATATCAAGTGACAACTTAGAATACGACGCCATTGGATAAGGATGATATATATATATATATATATATATATATATATATATATATATATATATATATATATATATATATATATATATATATATATATATATATATATATATATATATATATATATATATATTAATCACGACATATGAACATGTTGTTTGTATCAATTGAATCTGAAATACAGATTTTTTATTGAATTGAAATAAGCTCCAATTCTCGAATAATATTTGCATGCCCATTGTATTCAACATTGACATTGAATTCAACATTAGCATTGTATTCAGCATTAACATTGATATGCCATTTTCTCTACATTTATGCTTCATAGCACTCAGAGGCATATAAAATATTTCATGATGTGCTACACATAAAGTGTATAATATTCTGGCACATGGTAGAGATATAATTATGTCTGATGATGGCTAAATTCCAGTATGCTAAATACATCATTGGGTGACAATAAAAGAATCAATTAACTCGGGTTATATCGGTGTCCGTCCATACACCCACGGTGTCCTGTCCTTACATAAATGATGTCCGTCATTACATACATGGTGTCCATCCTTACAAACGTTGTGTCATGTCCTTTCAATAAGGTGTTCTGTCCTTTCACACACGGTGTCCTGTCCTTTCACACACCGTGTTCTGTCCTTACACACACGGTATCCTGTCCTTACGTACATGGTGTCCGTCCTTACACACACGGTATTCGGTCCTTACAGACATGGTGTATGTCCTTACACACAAGACGTCATGTCCTTACCCACAATGTGTCCTGTCCTTACACACACGGTGTCCTGTTCTTACATACATGGTGTCTGTCCTTATACACACTGTGTCCTGTTCATACGTACATGGTATCCGTCCTTACGCACGCTGTGTCCTGTCCTTACATACACGGTGTTCAGTCCTCACACAAACAGTGTCCTGTTCTAACATACATGGTTTCCTGTCTATGATGTGCTACACATAAAGTATATAACATTCTGGCGCATGGTAGAAATATAATTATGTTTGATGATGACTAAATTCCAGTATGCCAAATACATCATTGGGTGACAATAAAAGAATCAATTAACTCGGGTTATATCGGTGTCCGTCCATACACCCACGGTGTCCGGCCATACACCCACGGTGTCCTGTCCTTACACACCCGGTGTCCTGTCCTTACACACACGGTGTTCTGTCCTTACACACACGGTGTTCTGTCCTTACACACACGTTGTACTGTCCTTACACACATGATGTCCGGTCATTATAATGATTTTAAATTGAGCATATATGGTTTGTCCTTTAATGTATCGTCCTTTGTGAAAATTAAATGTATTCAATTTGCGCTGTTCCCTTACTAATGCTACTTCGTGCCCTTTCGTTCTTCTACATTCTTTAAATCTGAAGAGCAAAATACTTATGTCTTGGAGTTCAAGATTCTGGATCACTCATAGACAAGTACTGGTTGTATGTTGTGTGTTGTGTGTTGTATGTTGTATGTTGTATGTTGTATGTTGTATGTTGGTATCAATGGCGCATTTAAGGCAGGATTATTACCAAATGCAAATACATTTGAATGCGCATTTGAATGTTGAGCATTTGAATGCGCATTCAAATGCCTCAGTGGAATTGTAAATGCATTTGCATTTGAATGCATACCGTAAACATTTGTATTTGCATTTGAGTGCGACCCACAAACATTCGATTTGTCAAATGCACAATTAAATGCATGCGTAATTCTTTGAATACTTATCAGTGCTAAGTTCACTTTCACAAGTTCAAAACATGCCATTGAAAAAATTTTCTTCTTTTTGTGAGCACTTTTACGACCCGTAAAACAACCTGTTAAAAATGACGAAAAACGGTAACAACGACACAAGTGGGTGGAGGAGGGCATTTTCTTCTTTTTGTGAGCACTTTCCCTATTTTCCATGAATAGTTGTTGAAAACTGTGATACAATTTTACAGACAAGTTTGATGGAGAAACATTATTGTTCAGAAATTGTTTCGATCATCGTAGGACTGAAAGCGGAGTCACGTGTTACGGATTTCACAATTTTCCCCCATATTGCGGTTAAAACTGGTAAAACGAACTTTAGACATTTAGATACACTTCATTTGGTAAATAAATTCACGAGTACAAATATTGCAAGACGTAAACACTACAAGCGACACTTCAGAGCATACAACCAATACTTGTTGATGAGTTGGATTTCGTGATCAACAATATTGAACTTCGAGCCCTCGTCAAATCGAATGACATCAGATAGACCCTACGCGTTGCGAGCGTTTGGCAAACTATTGTGACCTCCTGTGCTTCTGTTTTTCGCTCGATCGGTAATGATTAATTTATGACAACAAACTTCAACATGACAACCTATATTATGTGGTAGATCTATACATGTGTCAACATTTCGGGTTTCGGGCGGGAAATAAAACTTTCGCCTGGTTCCGCTTTCCCGCTTTTTTAATGAAATGTCCCGCTCTTTTTCTAATTTTCAAAAAACTAACACAATTCACGATAACATATATTTGTTGCACACGAGCCATTGTAGGCACTATTAGATTCCTTGTCCACGAGTCGTCTGAACAGTTTTGTTGAATGTCTTCGTTAGCGAAAACACAGTACAAAGGTTAACATTATTATGTTCGGCCAATTTCTTAAAAGTTCGTCTTATTTTAAATATATTCAACCAATCCCCTATAGATAGTGAACATAATCACATCGCTCAATCGTGGCGATATATATATATATATATATATATATATATATATATATATATATATATATATATATATATATATATATATATATATATATATATATATATATATATATATATATATATATATGTGTGTGATTATATGTATTTTGTAATATACATATATGTTTGTCTACTACTCACTTTTAGCAATTCTATTTGAAAAGCATATGAGTAAATCGCGTTTAATGCAAGTTAAAGCTTGGATCACCAGCGAACAAAATCTAACTCACCGTGAATTTCATTCCGTTCTTGCCGTGAAAGATACTGAAGAAATAAACGGGAAACTTTGATACGCAGACATAGGTAATCACCAGAGCAGTTTCCGGAAAGATTGCGTATTACTTCTAAACAACATTGAAGTAGCTCGCCAGATAAATACTGTACCCGGAACACGAATTGTGTACACAACGGTCGCTTCAAGCACCATTGCCTGCATAGTTCTCGTTGCCAGCACATTGGCTATCACGCTTTCCTGCGCCTTTTGCCCAAGTGTTTGCCTAAACCACATTCTCCATTTTAAAGTCACTTTTTAAAATTCAAACTTAACAAATACGATCATATATTTCGAACGGTTTTGTAGCTGTTTGTTTAAAGCGGAGTTAATTAATGTAGGTGGGATTTTGCTCACAATATGCTAAATAAGTATAACCTCAACAACCTAGACACAAATAAACTCGCGACACACATTCGTTATATTTCGACAATTAGGAAGTAATGTGAAAACGAATTCAGAAGTAATATTTGACCTGTCTCGGTGGATATCCTAATGCATTTCTTGGGAACAGCGTCTAGGGATTGCGTCTAGTTCTAGTTAGTTTCCAGCACTTCATAAAATCTGATTGTGTGTGCGTGCGTGCAACCGCGGGCATGGGTGTGCGTGTGTGTACATGTGTGTGCGTGTGTGTAAATCATACTATCCAACATGTCACAAGCAAACAAACAAAGAGTTGCTTGAACAAATAAGAGAATATAGTAAAGAGGAAGACCTGCTTGGTAAGACATACGAACATCGTGGCGTTTCTTTCGGTAAGTAGATTCACGTGAACTTGGCCAGATAACCTACTTGAAGAACGAAGAGGAAAGACTCATACGTCTCTATTTTGCGTAATATATCAACACTGCATTCTGAATACCAGTGGTATATTTAGAATCTCGCAAAGGGGAGTCCCTTAAATCACGCTTGTTAACAAATGCATGTCAAAGCATTTTAATGCAAATGCAGCTGTTTCACTAGATTAAAATGCAAATGCATTTTCCAGGAACGCATTCAAATGCAAAGCAAATAATTTGGGGTCGCACTCAAATGCAAATGCAAATGTTTTGGTTACACATTTGCAAATGCATTTGAATTAATTTCAAATGCTTTGGCTTTACATTAACGTTTTGTTTTATTTGGAGAAAAAACAACGTAATTTATACAAACACATTATTAATTTATTTATTAAATACAGTAGTACATTATTATAACCACTAAGTACCACTACATGAACATGTATGTAAAGTCATACACTGAGCACAGTTCCAGGCCTGCAGAGGTGGTGGAAATGGGAGGGAGGAATAGACAATTGACAGTTTACTGAGAACTTTGGCAGGGAATGAAAGGATAATCCTTCAAGTAGGCCATAATGGAAGGGGAACCCAAGAAAATAGACTGTCCACTGGTGAGATCATTGGGATGATAATCTGGTGGATAATTACAGCTACCACTAATAACTCTCTCAGGCTGTAAATATTCAAGTCTGGCATTGCTAATGTTTAGTCCCCCAATGAGCTTCCACCCCAACCCACCCCAACAGTGCCAACACAGCACATTGTTTCATTGAACAGGTCATCTATGAAGCCATCAACTTATAGACCAGTTGGTCTTTTCATGTTGTGTGAATAACAGGTCAGCCATTGACCGCTTGATCATTGACCTAAAGAGAACTTTTTCAAAGAACACGTTGTGAAAGTGGATTCACAGGTCAGGCAATGATTTCATAACCTGCTGATGATACTGCTCACTGCAGAGCAAAGTTAATTATACCTCGTTATAAAGCAATAGTTAGACCTCATTTAGAATACTGTATACAAGCATGGAGACCATATCGTAAGAAGGATATAGATACGCTTGAACGCATACAAAGGAGAGCAACTAAAATGATTCCAGAACTTAGAGGCCTTAGTTATGAAGAATGCCTGAAAGAATGTGGTTTAACAACTCTAGAGACAAGGAGGTTAAGAGGAGATCAGATTGAAGTTTTTAAGATATTGAATGGGTATGAAAATATGATAGAAATATGTTTTTCTCACTCAAGAAGGATAGCAGAACTAGAGGACATGAGGTAAAATTAGTAAAGGATCAATGTAGATTGGACATAAGGAAGCACTCTTTCTCACAGAGGACAATAAATGAATGGAACAAATTGTCTACAGATTGTGTAACTGCTAGCAGCGTGAATATGTTTAAAAACAAGGTTGACACATATATCAGGAGGGCGGGTTATAAGTAGGTGAACATTGTTGGACTCTCGATAAGCCAATGGCTTCCTTGTCCACTTGCCATCTGGGCCTTTGGCTTGGATGGCAAATCTGGTTAAATCTTGTTAAATCTTGTTAAATGCCCTCCTCCACCCACTTGTTTCGTTGTTACCGTTTTTCGTCATTTTTAACAGGTTGTTTTACGGGTCGTAATTTTGATGTGGCGTTCTCGTTCGTGATGACAGTATCAGCGCGAGAGAATGCGGAATTCTCGTCTTTGAAAAAAACCCGGGACATTTCGTCCAAAAAAGCGGGAAAGTGGGACCAGGGGAAAAAACGGTATTTCCCGCCAGAAAGCGGTGTTACGGACACCCATGTTATATATATATATATATATATATATATATATATATATATATATATATATATATATATATATATATATAAATATATATATATATATATTATATATATATATATATATATATATATATATATATATATATATATATATTAAAACAGCATAGGGCCTAATACTGATCCCTGTGGTACACCACTAAAAACAGATTTCCAGTTTGAAATATCACTATTTACTATTACTACCTGTCTTCTGTGTGTAAGCCACTGTTCCATCCAATTGATTACATCATTACCTATACCATGGGCTTTTAGTTTAAATAACAATCTTTGATGTGGCACTTTATCGAAAGCTTTCTGAAAATCTAAGTAGACAACATCCACTGGTGACCCGTCTTCTACCCATTTTGTAATTTCTTCCAAAAAACACAAGCTATTGATTAGACATGATCTTGCTTTTAGGAACCCATGTTGAGATGTATTTATTAATTTATATGTTACTCTAATTAATGTTTCGAGTAATTTACATACAACTTATGTTAAACTCATTGGTCTGTAATTTTCTGGCTTGTTCCTCGATCCCTTCTTAAATAGCGGCGTAATGTTTGCTTCTTTCCATTCTGAAGGAACTATTCCTTCTTCTAGTGACAATTGTGTCAATAATGCAAGTGTTGCACTAATTTGCTCAACAATTTCCTTAAGCAGTTTTGGTGGTATCCCATCAACTCCAGGTGATTTATTATATTTCATCTTCTTAATTTTCTTTGCTATTATTTCATAAATGTTCTGATTTACTGCCCTCAAATTTAGTAAATGGAACTGGAAGTGAGCTGATATTTTCTGTGGTAAAAACTGAGCTGAAATACTCATTCTGGACCTCTGCCATATGAAACCCGTTTGAAATGATGTTTCCACTGTTGTTTTCCAGTGGTCCGACCTTATCTCGAATTTTCTGTTTACTCCTTATATAAGCATAGACACTCTTGTTGTAAATTTTTAGATTTTCTTTTAGATTTTCTAATTTCAGTTATAGCTAGGTTAAGTGCCTCTTTGTAATTTGCATAGTCTTCATTCTTTCTGGTACGCCTATAAACCCTCCACATAGTTTGCTTAAACACTATTTTTCTGATATCTTCTTTTGACAAGTGTTTCTTTCTAGACCGTTTTCCTTGTTTTTTCAAAGGAACACATTTATCGATGATACTCTCACTTTCATATTTTAGAATATTCCCACATTCAATTGCGGTCTTATTCGTAAGCGTGTTATTCCAATCTAGCTTTGCTAAGTATTTTCTCATATCTTTATAGTTACCTTTGTGGAAGTTTCTCCTATAAGTTTTTTTATTTTTACTTTCTGATTTTACATTGATGTCAAAATGTACTTGATTGTGGTCACTGTTACCCATTGGTTCATGTATTTTACATTGTCCACTAATTTTTTTTGTGATGACCAAACTATATCTCATACATTCTCCCCCCTGGTTGGTTCTAGCACGTGCTCAGTAAGGAAGCTATCCTGAATTAAAAATAGAAACTGTTGGTCCTCACCCCCTGTACTCTCTAGAGATTTCCATTGTATATGTCCATGGCTAAAGTCTCCCATTATGATATCATTCACATGATACATCTTCATCCAAGTACTGCTAACAGAAACATGTCCTTGAAATCTGAGGTAACCCAGGTTTGAAGGTGACAGCATCCGGCAAAAACAAAGTTAATCTTCATCCAGGCGACGAGCACCAATCATCAATCATGCCAAGATTAAAATTACGCTGAAGAAGAGTTCAAATGTAATGCAAGCTTCAACCTAACATAAGGCAACATCAATGTCCACGTAAGCCCATTGCTCAATTATACATTTCAAGTAATACTAATAATAATAATGAAATTTCTTTCGAGCCTGCATCCTCGGAAACCAAGCTCAGATGCGCATCAAAACAATTAGTCAATCTCGAAATGTGTAAGCAATATTAAAGTAGTCGACATATGGGTCCTACTGACCTAACGCTAAGAGTGTTAAGAGAAATCCAAAGAGTTAGTGCGGCAACAGAGAAAGCCCTAATTCCAATAGTAGAGCTTCTTGGCGCACTTGTTATACAAGCACAACATGTTTTACACATGTGCTATGAAATGTTCTAAGACAAATGAGAGGTGGACCCAAAGAACTTTGTCTTTTAAGGGAGTGTGGCACCATATTAAAAATGGCATCAATAAAATTCAGAAATACATTTCTTTGGGTGTATCTTCACTTCTAATTAACATTGTTTAGTGATTTAAAATGATAGACTATGGTTTCGGCACAGCTCGATGCAACTGAGTTCGTTCCTCTTGCATCTGCAGAGACCCCTGCATGCTTTGCTACACTCACAGCGATCTAGATGCCTCTGGCAGTGTTGTCCAATATGGATGCCATCCATGTTCTGGTAGCTTCCATCCCCATCCCAGCGGACTAGGATGTACTGGGAAGTGTTTGACTCCATATTTGTACACCTCGATATGCTGATCATTGGCATTGTTCCTCCATCTGTGGGTTGCTTTCTAGAGGTGTTGAACCCTGTGAATAGTAGTGGTGCGGCAAGGGGGTGTGATTTGTGGTGCAAAATCGATACATATTGATTGATTGACCTTTACTAATTATTGCTTACGTCATGCCCCTAGTGGCTGGCCAACGCATCGTACCCTAGCGATTGGTTAACGGTTTGTGTGCAAAAATATCCATTTATTTCCGCAAAAGTGATGTGAATTGAGGAGGGAAATCGATACCTAAGAGATACCGTATCGCTATGTTTTCATGGTTGTTTATGTCATGCCTCTAGCAGCTGGCTAACGCATCGCACCGCTAGCTACTGGTTAATGACGTGCGTGCGTGCGTGCGTGCGTGTGCGTGTGTGTGTGTGTGCGCACGCGTACGTGGTTGTGTACGTGCGTGCGTGCATGATAGCGTGATTGAGTGAGTGAGTGAGTGAGTGAGTGCGTGAGTGCGTGAGTGCGTGCGTGCGTGCGTGTGTGCGAACGTGCGTGTGTGGAGGAATAAGTACAGCCTCGACTATCATTGGGTTAGTAACCCTCGTGTGAGTTGGAGGAATAAGTACAGCCTGGGTTACCATTGGGTTACTGACTCTCGTGTGAGTTGGGGGAATAAGTACAGCCTGGACTATCATTGGGTTACTGACTCTCGTGTGAGTTGGGGGAATAAGTACAGCCTCGACTATCATTGGGTTACTGACTCTCGTGTGAGTTGGAGGAATAAGTACAGCATCGACTATCATTGGGTTACTGACTCTCGTGTGAGTTGGAGGAATAATTACAGCCTCGACTATCATTGGGTTACTGACTCTCGTGTGAGTTGGAGGAATAAGTACAGCATCGACTATCATTGGGTTACTGACTCTCGTGTGAGTTGGAGGAATAAGTACAACCTCGACTATCATTGGGTTACTGACTCTCGTGCGAGTTGGAGGAATAAGTACAGCATGGACTATTATTGGGTTACTGACTCTCGTGTGAATTGGAGGAAGAAGTACAGCCTGGACTACCATTTGGTTACTGACTCTCGTGTGAGTAAGAAGAATAAGTACAGCCTCGACTATCATTGGGTTACTGACTCTAGTGTGAGTTGGAGGAATAAGTACAGCATGGACTATCATTGGGTTACTGAATGTCGTGTGAGTTGGAGGAATAAGTACAGCCTGGACTATTATTGGGTTACTGAATCTCATGTGAGTAGGATGAATAAGTACAATCTCGACTATCATTGGGTTACTGATTCTAGTGTGAGTTGGAGGAATAAGTACAGCATGGACTATCATTGAGTTACTGACTCTAGTGTGAGTTAGAGGAATGGGTACACCATGGACTATCATTGGGTTACTGATTCTCATGTGAGTAGGATGAATAAGTACAACCTCGACTATCATTGGGTTACTGATTCTAGTGTGAGTTGGAGGAATAAGTACAGCATGGACTATCATTGGGTTACTGACTGTCGTGTGAGTTGGAGGAATAAGTACAGCCTGGACTATCATTGGGTTATTGACTCTCGTGTGAGTTGGAGGAATGAGTACAGCCTCGACTATCATTGTGTTACTGACTCTAGTGTGAGTTGGAGGAATAAGTACAGCTTGGACTGTCATTGGGTTACTGACTCTCGTGTGAGTTGGAGGAATAAGTACAGCCTCAACTATCATTGGGTTACTTACTCTCGTGTGAGTTGGTGGAATAATTACAGCCTGGACTATCATTGGGTTACTGACTCTCGTGTGAGTTGGAGGAATAAGAACAGCATTGACTATCATTGGGTTACTGACTGTCGTGTGAGTTGGAGGAATAAGTACAGCCTCGACTATCATTGGATTACTGACTCTCGTGTGAGTTGGAGGAATTAGTACAACCTCGACTATCATTGGGTAACTGACTCTCGTGTGAGTTGGAGGAATAAGTACAGCCTCGACTATCATTGGGTTACTGACTGTGGTGTGAGTTGGAGGAATAAGTACAGCCTCGACTATCATTGGATTACTGACTCTCGTGTGAATTAGTACAACCTCGATTATCATTGGGTTACTGACTCTCGTGTGAGTTGGATGAATAAGTACAGCCTCGACTATCATTAGGTTACTGACTCTCGTGTGAGTTGGAGGAATAAGTACAGCCTCGACTATCATTGGGTTACTGACTCTCGTGTGAGTTGGAGGAATAAGTACAGCCTCGACTATCATTGGGTTACTGAGTCTCGTGTGAGTTGGACGAATAAGATGTGTCGCCTGAATCAATGACGACGCAATAAAGCAATCTGTGAAGCTGTCGTAAATATCACGACGCGTTATGTCGACTTGTTTCGCTGCATGACTTCTAGTGCTGCATACTGCGGTATCCATAGCGGATGGTGACATATATGTCTACAATGAGGGGGTTGATCGGGTAATGAAGAAGTACAGGGTGGCAGCATCCTTGCGTCCTCACACAACCACCAGACGCATGTTGGTACATCCAAAGGACAAAGTAGAACCGGAAGAACAGGGTGAATTAGTGTACCAAATCCCGTGTGAGAGTTCTGGCGCAGCCTATTTCGGAATTGTGGAGAATGCACCAAGATAACAATACACAATGAGCGGAAACAAAAGGGTCCACCACCAACAAGTCCGCCACCAACAATTCCGCCACCAAGAAGTCCTACCACCAACAAGTCCACTACCAACAAGTCCGCCACCAACAAGTCCGCCACCAACAAGTCCACCACCAACAAGTCTGCCACCAACAAGTCCGCCACCAACAAGTGTCCGCCATGAACAAGTCCACCACCAACAAGTCCACCACCAACAAGACCACACAACCACAGAGAACCATCTAATAGACTGGGAAGGAGTAAAATATGTACACAGGGAGTGTCACAGAAGGAGACACGTGGTAGACAGGGAGTGACACAGAAGGAGACACATGGTAGACAGGGAATGACACAGCAGGAGACACGTGGTAGACAGGGAGTGGCACAGAAGGAGACACGTGGTAGACAGGGAGTGCCACAGAAGGAGACACGTGGTAGACAGGGAGTGACAAAGAAGGAGACACGTGGTAGACATGGAGTGACACAGAATGAGACACGTGGTAGACAGGGAGTGACACAGAAGGAGACACGTGGTAGACAGGGAGTGACACAGAAGGAGACACGTGGTAGACAGGGAGTGCCACAGAAGGAGACACGTGGTAGACAGGGAGTGACACAGAAGGAGACACGTGGTAGACAGGGAGTGACACAGAAGGAGACACGTGGTAGCCAGGAAGTGACACAGAAGGAGACACGTGGTAGACAGGGAGTGCCACAGAAGGAGACACGTGGTAGACAGGGAGTGCCACAGAAAGAGACACGTGGTAGACAGGGAGTGACACAGAAGGAGACACGTGGTAGACAGGGAGTGGCACAGAAGGAGACACGTGGTAGACAGGGAGTGGCACAGAAGGAGACAGGTGGTAGACAGGGAGTGGCACAGAAGGAGACACGTGGTAGACAGGGAGTGGCACAGAAGGAGACACGTGGTAGACAGGGAGTGCCACAGAAGGAGGCACATGGTAGACAGGGAGTGCCACAGAAAGAGACACGTGGTAGACAGGGAGTGACACAGAAGGAGACACGTGGTAGACAGGGAGTGGCACAGAAGGAGACACGTGGTAGACAGGGAGTGGCACAGAAGGAGACACGTGGTAGACAGGGAGTGGCACAGAAGGAGACACGTGGTAGACAGGGAGTGGCACAGAAGGAGACACGTGGTAGACAGGGAGTGCCACAGAAGGAGACACGTGGTAGACAGGGAGTGCCACAGAAAGAGACACGTGGTAGACAGGGAGTGACACAGAAGGAGACACGTGGTAGACAGGGAGTGGCACAGAAGGAGACACGTGGTAGACAGAGAGTGACACAGAAGCAGACACGTGGTAGACAGGAAGTGGCACAGAAGGAGACACGTGGTAGACAGGGAGTGACACAGAAGGAGACACGTGGTAGACAGGGAGTGACACAGAAGGAGACACGTGGTAGACAGGGAGTGACACAGAAAGAGCCACGTGGTAGACAGGGAGTGACACAGAAGGAGACACGTGGTAGGCAGGGAGTGCCACAGAAGGAGACACGTGGTAGACAGGGAGTGACACAGAAGGAGACACGTGGTAGACAGAGAGTGACACAGAAGGAGACACGTGGTAGACAGGGAGTGACACAGAAGGAGACACGTGGTAGACAGGAAGTGCCACAGAAGGAGAAGAGACATGAAAGAAGCTACAAGACTATGGAAGACCGATCAACCGAGATGAGGGGAATTACGATCTTCCACTCGTCTACGATGACGTCAACTGCGACATTTCGTCGAACTGGATAGCAGGAGATACATATAGTGTTCCAACGAGGTATGTACTTACACCATAAAAATGCCACTCGTCAGACCCATTTACATCAATCAGCACTGTGCTTATGTCGTCGATTGCCTAAATATGCATTGCACTTTTTCTACACACTTAAGCAACATATGAGATATGTTGTCATAGCAACTAGAGACCAGGAGAAGATACCAAATATAAGTTTTGATTTAATAGGGAATGATTGTGAGGATATTGATAGGAATATGTTCTTCAAACTTAAAGAAGGCAGTAGAACCAGAGGACACAAAGCAGCATTAGTTAAGGAACAGTGTAGGTAGGACATGAGAAAGTACTCATTTTCACAGAGGACGATACATGAATGGAACAAACTACCTAATGATTGCGTTAATGCCAGTAGTGTGAATATGTTTAAAAATACAATTGACAGATATCTGATACGGGCAGGCTATACATAGATGACATATTTGTTGGACTCTCAATAAGCTAATGACTTCCTTGTAAACTTGCCATCTGGAACTTGAAGTTTTGTGTGGCAATCTGGTTAAATCTACTCTTGTCGCCAACACACTATAAACCCAGACAGTGGTGCTCGACATGAATCACCCTTGAAGCGGACATATAAACACAATTATTATGGGTATCACGTGGCGAACCACTTAGAGCTGGTTAAACAGCAGACCACGTTCTTTCCAGCAAACGTCTTTGCAACAGTTCCGACGACCAGAAGGTAATATTACTATAATCCAGCAGGTGTATGTATATATATATATATATATCCTAGACGCTTTAAATCTCGGGCGCCAAACTTGCAGAGATTCATCCACGGCCACACGGTCAGGTCGTCACGATTAAATTGTTTCGAAATTCACCCCGCTATAATTCTTCCTATGAACAATCGAATTAGCCTCTGCAGTTATTATCCGCAACGCTACGCGAACAATTACGTACATTTGTTAGCAAGCAACATCGGGCGTCTTTTCTACGATTGTCCGAAATTACACAATACAAGGATAAGGCGCCACTAGACGTTACTATAGCTGCCAGTATGACGTCGCAATTTCGGGAGATATTGACTGGCAGCACCAAGTACCAATTAAGGCATAGATAATATATCTGTAATAACGATTTTTAATATTGTTATCGTGACAGTCATTTACCAAGCTATCGCGTTCGGAAGATGGGTGTTTTGCTAATCTTTTACAACTGTCCCTCCCTGTGATGTTTATGGTTTTGCTTTTTAATTTTAGCAGCAAGAACGACATGAAATACATGGTGAGTGGGCATCTTTCGCTGGGCGGTTTACTCATATTATTATTTAATAAAAGTGTGCTTGAAAAGTGTAATGCTAGCACAGAAATGTGGAGGGAGTAAGTCAAAGGGGTTTACCGAAGAAACACACCCATACATCGCTAAATATATCAGTTCAAGGAAGAAAAAGGATACCCGATAGGATTAGAGGTGCTCAATCGAAGGGATTTGTGTAATATTAATAAGATAACCATCCAAAACAACAAGTTGGTGTGTGAACACCGTTTAATGGTGTATTTGTGAAACATTTCCAGAATATAACGACATCATTGACGATCAGGTATGCAGACATTGTTTTGTAGACAAGAGATACAATAATCTGTTTCAGTTGTTAATATGAATATATAGGACGTTTTGAAGTTCCCTTTTTCGCTAGTCTTAGTTCAAATTAAATTTGCGAAAAACCAAACCTTCCTAGTACGCTCTGCAGTATGCTAGCTCTTTTGTGCAAAGTGCAACTTTTGTATGTAGTTTATTAGCTTATTTAATTGGTTTTATCTGATACAATATAATCTTTATCTCAATTTATCTTGATTTATTTTACATGTGCAATTTGTTAGCAGGCTTAACTCGGATACACGGCGCGTAATAAATGCCTAATTTATTATTATTAATATTATTATTATTATTATTATTATTATTATCCTGTCCGCAGTACGTACTGTTGACGCTCGCCGCAGTGGCCCTGTGTGTGGCTGGAGGCGGATGGGAACACGACGAGGACTACGAGGGGTGCTTGAAGCGGTGCGACGAACATTATGAGATCTGCATGAAGAAATGCAAGTCAATGTCTTCAATGCTCGAGTTCACATGCAAGCGCAATTTGCAATTCTGTCAGATGGCCTGCCGCATTAAACATTCAACCGGACCGGATGAGTGAAGCTCGTGTTTCCGTCAACGGAGGTGTTCCATTTGCAAAGCTGGACGCCTACAAATCCTTCACATCAGTCCATGCCCGTCGCCATGGTTTAAAGATCCATCTGCAATTCGATTTTTGCTTTGTCTCATTTCAAATTCATTTTATGAAAAATCCAACCTACCTAGTATCCACTGCAATGTGCTAGCTGGCTTGTGTGACTTTTGTATGTAGTGTTTTGTGAAATCATCAGACGAACTATTAAATTATTTAATGTTTGGTCAAACATTAAATGACGTGAAAATGGAAACGAATGTTTTAACTTTGTCATGTGCTGGGATGGAAGAAGATGGAGAGGATGGAAGAGGATGGAGAGGATGGAAGAGGATGGAAGAGGATGGAGAGGATGGAAGAGGATGGAGAGGATGGAAGAGGATGGAGAGGATGGAGAGGATGGAAGAGGATGGAGAGGATGGTAGAGGATGGAGAGGATGGAAGAGGACGGAGAGGATGGAGAGGATGGAAGAGGATGGAAGAGGATGGAGAGGATGGAAGAGGATGGAGAGGATGGAAGAGGATGGAGAGGATGGAGAGGATGGAAGAGGATGGAGAGGATGGCAACCACATTGATTTTAGCTCGTCGTACTGGAAAAACAACCGCGTAAAAAATTGCAATACAAGCCATAACATAGGTATTTATGGGAGTACAAGCCATAACATAGGTATTTATGGCAGTACAAGCCATAGCATAGGTATTTATGGCAGTACAAGCCATAGCATAGGTATTTATGGCAATATGCTCTTGAGAAAAGTAGATATGTTCTGTACAGAAGTGAAGCTGAGTTTACTTAAAACTTTTTGTTCGCCGATAAATACTGCTCAATTGTGGTGGAATTACACAGTGGCAAGTATTCATAAGCTAAATGTTGCCAATGGTAACGTAATTCGAACTTTTTTCAGATTGCCTAAGTACTGCAGACCTTCCACAAGTTCCCAACACTCAAGTATTCATAAGCTAAATGTTCCATATGATAATGTATTTCGAATTTTGCTCAGACTGCCTAAGTACTGCATACCTTCCAGAAGTTCCCAACACTCAAGTATTCATAAGCTAAATGTTGCCTATGATAATGTATGTCGAACTTTGCTCAGACTGTCTAAGTACTGCAGACCTTCCACAAGTTCCCAACAGTCAAGTATTAATAAGCTAAATTTTGCCTATGATAATGTATTTCGAACTTTGCTCAGACTGCCTAAGTACTGCAGAGCTTCCATAAGTTCCCAACAGTCAAGCTGTGATTAGAAAACGTGTATATCGATTTATGTTTGAGGCTTGATGCGTCTGATAATATTATGATAAATTGAAACATTGGTGTAAAGTGGCAATGTTGTATATACATAATAGCTTGGATTGATTCTACCTATGGTAGGCCACGTGGTGCAATATTTTATTGGTTACACTTGATCTGTGTGTGCTTAGTTTATCACGACTTGTCACGGTACATGTATACGAATATGCTGTTTGTATCAGTTGAATCCGAAATTGCATTCAACATTAACATTGGTATATATATTATTTCATTTTTCTTTGCATTTACGCTTCGTATCACTCAGAGGAGTTTACAATATTTCATGATGTGCTACACATAAAGTGTATAATATTCTGGCACATGGTAGAAATATAATTATGTCTGATGATGGCTAAATTCCAGTATGCTAAATACATCATTGGGTGACAATAAAAGAATCAATTAACTCGGGTTATATCGGTGTCCGTCCATACACCCACGGTGTCCTGTCCTTACATAAATGATGTCCGTCATTACATACATGGTGTCCATCCTTACAAACGTTGTGTCATGTCCTTTCAATAAGGTGTTCTGTCCTTACACACACGGTGTCCTGTCCTTTCACACACCGTGTTCTGTCCTTACACACACTCTATCGTGTCCTTACGTACATGGTGTCCGTCCTTACACACGCGGTATTCGGTCCTTACAGACATGGTGTATGTCCTTACACACAAGACGTCATGTCCTTACCCACAATGTGTCCTGTCCTTACACACACGGTGTCCTGTTCTTACATACATGGTGTCTGTCCTTATACACACTGTGTCCTGTTCTTACATACATGGTATCCGTCCTTACGCACGCTGTGTCCTGTCCTTACTTACACGGTATTCAGTCCTCACACAAACAGTGTCCTGTTCTAACATACATGGTGTCCTGTCCTAAGGTACATGGTGTCCTGTCCTAACATACATGGTGTCCTGTCCTCTTACACGCGGTGTTCGGTCCTTTCATTCACAGTATCCGGTCCTTCTAACGAGTTTAAATGGCACTATGATTATGTAGTTATTAAATAGTTTTTCCATTAATTTATCTTCCTCTGTGAAAGTTAAAACTGTCTTTTATACAATCTACTTCGTGCCTTTTGGTTCTTCTACATTCTTTAAAATATGAAGAATAAAATACTTATGTCAGTGTACGATATATGAACGGAATTTCTGGCTTCTGGATCACTCATAAACAAGTTCTGGTTGTCTTTTGGTATCAAGGACGTTATTAGGGGCGAGATCCTATATACACCACTGGTTGGTATATATTTAGAATGCAGAGTTGATATACTACTCGTAGTAGCAAACTAGAGAGGTATGAGTCTTCCCTGTTCGTCCTTTAAACAGGTTGTTTCGCTAACGTCACGTGGATCTATACCGAAAGACACACCACGATGTCCATATGTCTTACCAATTTTCAACTGCATATATTTCATGCGCATACGTCTGTACCATCGAAGTTGTTATCGTTGAACAAAAGCTAGTAGGTATTCATGTTTACTGTGTTCTGTTATTTGTTCAAGCACCTCTGCGTTTGTCTGTTTGTCTATGATATGTTGGATAGTATGATTTACACGCAATCACGCACGCACGCACGCACGCACGCACGCACGCACGCACGCACGCACGCACACACACACACACACACACACACACACGCACACAATCAGGTGTTATGGATAACTAGAACCAGAAGCAATCCATAGAAGCTGTTCCCAAGAAATGCACTAGGATATCCACCAAGACAGGTGAAACATTATTTCTGAATTCGTCTTAATTTTGCATTTTACAAAGTAGCTTTAAAACGGAGAATGTGATTTTAGCATACACTTTGGGAAGAGGTGCAGGATAAGGTGACGGCCAATGTGCTGGCAACGCACCAAGCACCACGCAGGCAACGATACTTGAAGCGACCGTTGTATACATAGTTCGTGTTCCGGGTACAGTATTTACCTGACGAGCTACATCAGAAGTAATACACAATCTTACCGGCAACTGCTTATCAAAGGTTCCAGCTTCAATTCAGTATATTTCACTGTAAGAACGGGATGAAATTCACGGTGAGTTTGATTTCGTTCGCTGGTGGTCTTAACGTGCATTAAATGCGATTTACTCCTATGCTTCTCTAGAAAAGAATTGCTTAAGATGAATTGTAAACATAAATATGTGTATCCTGCAAAATACATCTAATCACATATATATCGTCACGATTGAGCGATATGATTAAATCCACTATCTATAGCTGATCGGTGGAATATACTTAACATAAGCCGAACATTTTAAGGAAATGGCCGAACATAATAATATTCACCTTTCTACTGTGTTGTCAACAAAGCCATATCGATGACTCGTGGACAAGGAATCTAACAATGTAGTGTGTGCCTTAGTCACATATTTGAAAGTGATGTATTTAACATTATAGCCAGCATTAAAGGTCTCCCCACAATTCCGTTTTCTTTAATTTCGCAAAATAAATGGAGCTTAACTAGTATGCACTGCGACATGCTGGTTCGTTTGTACAAGTTTGTTTTTAGTTTTGGTGAAATCATTGGACAAACATTTGCATCATTCTTTGAGAGGATACGGTCAAAATTCGGCGAAAAAGCGCAACAGTGGTCCGGCTATTCACACTTTCGCAAGTTACCCGATCTAACGATCGAAGTAAATTATTTCGCTGAATTTAACAAACAATTTTACTCTTTTATTAAACCGATATTACTGAAGCTATTCACATGATACAAAGTTGAACGTAAACGAAGATGATTTGCGATGAGCTAAATCAGTTGAGGCGGGAGTTTTAATTAATAACATCAGCGGGTTAGCCACCTCTTGTAGAGACCGAACACTGTCACTTGCTTGCAGCTCGCGTTGTTGGTGCTCTCTGCAATGGTCCTATCCGTTGCGGGGGTCGACTGGGAGTATGATGACAAATTTGACGACTGCTTGAAACAGTGCAGCGAACATTACGACGCGTGCATGAACAGATGTAAGGGAATGTCGCCGGTGGTCGAAGGCGTCTGCAAGAGAAGACTGCAATATTGTGAGATGTTTTGCCGATTGAAACACGCACATCCGGTAGAATGACGTTCCTCCAACACCTGACTGCAAACCATCGACCTCTTATGAATGCGGACTACGCAGTTTCGCCCGAGTCAATTCTTTCGACAATGCGAACAAAGATAGGGCTTTTTTATTAAATTGCGGATGTTACATAAACTATTCACACTGTACATATTTGGACATCGACAAACCGGATATGCGTCATATACATCGGCAACCACATTGATTTTAGCTCGTCGTTATCATAAATTTTATTCGGACAACAGAAACATATGCATGACATTACTGGTACTTATTAGAAAGAATTCAATAGAAGAAACAGCAGTTGGAAATGTTGGAAACAGTTTCATAGTTGTCATCTTTCTCTTCTCAAACATTAATCATCTTATGTATGCTGATGATTTGGTATTTGTTCCACGAAGCAAATACATACAGATATTGAGGCGCCATCATTTAAGATTAAAGATGAAATAATGAAGACGAAATATCATATTATATATGTTATATACTGTATGTAATATGTCATGAGATAACAAAGATTTATCGCGGCAATGCCGACAACTAAATGCTAGCGGTAATATGCTCTTGAGAAAAGTTTATATGTGCTGTACAGAAGTGAAGCTGACTTTACTTAAAACTTTCTGTTCGCCAATAAATACTGCACAGTTGGTTGAATTACACAGTGGCAAGTATTAATAAGCTAAATGTTGCCTATGGTAACGTATTTTGAACTTTGCTCAGACTGCCTAGGTACAGCAGAGCTTCCACAAGTTCCCAACAGTCAAGCTGCGATTAGAAATATTGTATATCAATTTATACTGAGACTTGATGCGTCTGATAATAAGATGGTCAATTGAAATATTGAACAGTGATATCAAATGGCAATCTAGAATACGACGCCACTGGATAAGGATGTTGTATATATATATATATATATATATATATATATATATATATATATATATATATATATACATATATATATATATATATATACACATATACATATACATACACATATGCATATACATATACATATACATATACATATACATATACATATATGTCTGAACATGTTGTTTGTATCAATTGAATCTGAAATAAAGATTTTTAATTGAATTGAAATAAGCTCCAATTCTCGAATAATATTTGCCCATTGTATTCAACTTTGACATTTCATTCAACATTAGCATTGTATTCAGCATTAACATTGATATGCCATTTTCTCTACATTTATGCTTCATAGCACTCAGAGGCATATACAATATTTCATGATGTGCTACACATAAAGTATATAACATTCTGGCGCATGGTAGAAATATAATTATGTTTGATGATAACTAAATTCCAGTATGCCAAATACATCATTGGGTGACAATAAAAGAATCAATTAACTCGGGTTATATCGGTGTCCGGCCATACACCCACGGTGTCCGGCCATACACCCACGGTATTCCGTACTTACACACACGGTGTCCTGTCCTCACACACAAGGTGTCCTGTCCTTACACACACGTTGTCCTGTCCTTACACACATTATGTCCGGTCATTCTAATGATTTTAAATTAAGCATATGTGGTTTATCCTTTAATGTATCGTCCTTTGTGAAAATTAAATGTATTCAATCTACGCTGTTCCCTTTCTAATGCTACTTCTTGCCCTTTCGTTCTTCTACATTCTTTAAATCTGAATAGCAAAATACTTATGTCTTGGAGTTCAAGACTCTGGATCAATCATAGACAAGTACTGGTTGTATGTTGTATGTTGTATGTTGTGTGTTGTATGTTGAATGTTGTATGTTGTATGTTGGTATCAATGGCGTATTTAAGGCAGGATTATTAACAAATGCAAATACATTTGAATGCGCATTTGAATGTTGAGCATTTGAATGCGCATTCAAATGCCTCTGTGAAATTGTAAATGCATTTGCATTTGAATGCATACCGTAAACATTTGTATTTGCATTTGAGTGCGACCCACAAACATTTGATTTGTCAAATGCACAATTAAATGCATGCGTAATTCTTTGAATAATTATTAGTGTTAAGTTCACTTTCACAAGTTCAAAACATGCCATTGAAAAAAGTGCTTTGCAGTGAGCAGTATCTTCAGCAGATTATGAAATCATTGCCTGACCTGTGAATCCACTTTCACAACGTGTTCTTTGAAAAAGTGTTCTTTAGGTCAATGATCAACCGGTCAATGGCTGACCTGTTATTCATACAACATGAAAAGACCAACTGGTCTATAAGTTGATGGCTTCATAGATTACGTGTTCAATGAAACAATGCAGAAAATGACACCCTTGTGTTGTGTTGGCACTATTGGGGTGGGTTGGGGTGGCAGCTCAGTGGGGGAGTAAACATTAGCAATGCCAGACTTGAATATTTACAGCAAGAGAGAATGATTAGTGGTAGCTGTAATTATCCACCAGGTCATCATCCCAGTGACCTCACCAGTGGACAGTCTATTTTCTTGGGTTCCCCTTCCATTATGGCCTACTTGAAGGATTATCCTTTCATTCCCTGCCATAGTTCTCAGTAAACTGTCAATTGTCTATTCCTCCCTCCCATTTCCACCACCTCTGCAGGCCTGGAACTGTGTGACTCAGTGTATGACTTTACATACATGTTCATGTAGTGGTACTTAGTGGTTATAATAATGTACTACTGTATTTAATAAATAAATTAATAATGTGTTTGTATAAATTACGTTGTTTTTTCTCCAAATAAAACAAAACGTTAATATAAAGCCAAAGCATTTGAAATTAATTCAAACGCATTTGCAAATGTGTAACCAAAATATTTGCATTTGCATTTGAGTGCGACCCCAAAATATTTGCTTTGCATTTGAATGCGTTCCTGGAAAATGCATTTGCATTTTAATCTAGTGAAACAGTTGCATTTGCATTAAAATGCTTTGACATGCATTTGTTAACAAGCGTGATTTAAGGGACTCCCCTTTGCGAGATTCTAAATATACCACTGGTATTCAGAATGCAGTGTTGATATATTACGCAAAATAGAGACGTATGAGTACTTCCTCTTCGTTCTTCAAGTAGGTTATCTGGCCAAGTTCACGTGAATCTACTTACCGAAAGAAACGCCACGATGTTCGTATGTCTTACCAAGCAGGTCTTCCTCTTTACTATATTCTCTTATTTGTTCAAGCAACTCTTTGTTTGTTTGCTTGTGACATGTTGGATAGTATGATTTACACACACGCACACACATGTACACACACGCACACCCATGCCCGCGGTTGCACGCACGCACACACAATCAGATTTTATGAAGTGCTGGAAACTAACTAGAACTAGACGCAATCCCTAGACGCTGTTCCCAAGAAATGCATTAGGATATCCACCGAGACAGGTCAAATATTACTTCTGAATTCGTTTTCACATTACTTCCTAATTGTCGAAATATAACGAATGTGTGTCGCGAGTTTATTTGTGTCTAGGTTGTTGAGGTTATACTTATTTAGCATATTGTGAGCAAAATCCCACCTACATTAATTAACTCCGCTTTAAACAAACAGCTACAAAACCGTTCGAAATATATGATCGTATTTGTTAAGTTTGAATTTTAAAAAGTGACTTTAAAATGGAGAATGTGGTTTAGGCAAACACTTGGGCAAAAGGCGCAGGAAAGCGTGATAGCCAATGTGCTGGCAACGAGAACTATGCAGGCAATGGTACTTGAAGCGACCGTTGTGTACACAATTCGTGTTCCGGGTACAGTATTTATCTGGCGAGCTACTTCAATGTTGTTTAGAAGTAATACGCAATCTTTCCGGAAACTGCTCTGGTGATTACCTATGTCTGCGTATCAAAGTTTCCCGTTTATTTCTTCAGTATCTTTCACGGCAAGAACGGGATGAAATTCACGGTGAGTTAGATTTTGTTCGCTGGTGATCCAAGCTTTAACTTGCATTAAACGCAATTTACTCATATGCTTTTCAAATAGAATTGCTAAAAGTGAGTAGTAGACAAACATATATATATGTATATTACAAAATACATATAATCACAAATATATATATATATATATATATATATATATATATATATATATATATATATATATATATATATATATATATATATATATCGCCACGATTGAGCGATGTGATTATGTTCACTATCTATAGCGGATTGGTGGAATATATTTAAAATAAGACGAACTTTTAAGAAATTGGCCGAACATAATAATGTTAACCTTTCTACTGTGTTTTCGCTAACGAAGACATTCAACAAAACTATTCAGACGACTCGTGGACAAGGAATCTAATAGTGCAGTGTTTGCCTTAGTCACATATATGAAACTGATGTATTTAACATATAGCCAGCATTAAAGGTCCTTCCTCAGTTCCATTTTCTACTTAACTAGTATTCACTTCGACATGCTGGTTCGTTTCTACAAATGTGTTAGTTGGTTTTGGTGAAATCATCGGACAAACTGTTGGATTATTCTTTGAGTGGATCCGGTTAAAATTCGGCGAAAAAGCGCAACGGCTATTCACACTTTCGCAAGTTACCCGATCTAACGATCGAAGTAAATTATTTCGATGAATTTAACAAACAATTTTACTCTTTTATTAAGCCGATATTACATAAGCTATTCACACGCTACAGAGTTGAACGTCAACGAAGATGATTTGTCATGAGCTAAATCAGTTGAGGCGGGAGTTTTAATTAATAACATCAAAGGGTAGAGTGTCCCAGCGGGTTAGCCACCTCTTGTAAAGACCGACACTGTTACTTGCTTGCAGTTCGAGTTGTTGGTGCTCGCTGCAGTAGCCCTGTCCGTTGCGGGGGTCGACTGGGAATATGATGACAAATTTGACGACTGCTTGAAACAGTGCAGCGAACGTTACGAGGTTTGCATGAAATGCAAAGGAATGACGAAGATGATCGAAGGCATCTGCAAGAGCAGATTGGAATACTGTGAGATGTTTTGCCGATTAAACCACTCACATCCGGTAGAATGACGTTCGTCCTACAACTGACTGCAAACCATCGGCCTCTTATGAATGCGGACTACGGAGTTTCGTCCGAGATGGCGGCGACATTGTACGAGCCGCGGACAATATCTTGACAACTACGCTATTTTCCGTCAACTAGATTGCTTTCCTTTCACATGAGAACACTTACAAGCCTCCCCTAAGTGGTGGGGCCTCACAATCACAGGGCCGCAGAACCCCTTGATCCGCCCCTGCCTATTGTAGTATCATAACGCATCAACATCTGCTTGGAGAGTGCTCGCGAGAACGCGGGAAGCGTCCTCATCCAATGAACTGTCGGCGTTTTTACCAGTTTTTGTCCATTTTATAACGGGTCGCCATTTTGTTGTGCCGTTCTCGTTCTCGGTGAACGCACGCGCGGAAGATGTGAAATCACGCGAGATCAAAGAAATAACATGTGCCTACAATGGCCTCGTGTGCAACAAATATATGTTATCGTGAATTGTGTTAGTTTTTTGAAAATTAGAAAAAGAGCGGGACATTTCATTAAAAAAGCGGGAAAGCGGAACCAGGCGAAAGTTTTATTTCCCGCCCGAAACCCGAAATGTTGACACATGTATAGATCTACCACATAATATAGGTTGTCATGTTGAAGATTGTTGTCATAAATTAATCATTACCGATCGAGCGAAAAACAGAAGCACAGGAGGTCACAATAGTTTGCCAAACGCTCGCAACGCGTAGGGTCTATCTGATGTCATTCGATTTGACGAGGGCTCGAAGTTCAATATTGTTGATCACGAAATCCAACTCATCAACAAGTATTGGTTGTATGCTCTGAAGTGTCGCTTGTAGTGTTTACGTCTTGCAATATTTGTACTCGCGAATTTATTTACCAAATGAAGTGTATCTAAATGTCTAAAGTTCGTTTTACCAGTTTTAACCGCAATATGGGGGAAAATTGTGAAATCCGTAACATGTGACTCCGCTTTCAGTCCTACGATGATCGAAACAATTTCTGAACAATAATGTTTCTCCATCAAACTTATCTGTATAATTGTATCACAGTTTTCAACAACTATTCATGGAAAATAGGGAAAGTGCTCACAAAAAGAAGAAAATGCCCTCCTCCACCCACTTGTGTCGTTGTTACCGTTTTTCGTCATTTTTAACAGGTCGTTTTACGGGTCGTAATTTTGATGTGGCGTTCTCGTTCGTGATGACAGTATCAGCGCGAGAGATTGCGGAATTCTCGTCTTTGAAAAAAACCCGGGACATTTCGTCCAAAAAAGCGGGAAAGTGGGATCTGGGGAAAAAACGGTATTTCCCGCCCGAAAGCGGTATTACTGACACCATATATATATATATATATATATATATATATATATATATATATATATATATATATATATATATATATATATATATATATATATATATATATATATATATATATACATATACATATATATGTGTGTGTGTGTCTGTGCGTGTGCGTGTGCGTGTGCGTGTGCGTGTGCGTGTGCGTGTGCGTGTGCGTGTGTGTCTGTCGTGCATCATGTCACTTGTAATCGCACTGATTATAGATGTAGCGAAAAGGAGGTACCCGACGCTTGGGGGCGCCACCGTCGCAGTACTTCCGGCCACTGACCCAATTAACGCCTGTCTGGAACGGCAATCACAATAGCCCGTTTATGGGCTAAGCACATTAAAGAGAATATAGCGGAGACCGGGGCTAGCACAAGAAGACGAAATTAACGAGGTGTAGACAAAAACGGCTTTTTAACCACTTTAAACTTTTTTTCCGTATGCCCACATAATATTATCTTACGCAGCCACTTTTTATGTGTTGTGAATGAGACATGAAACATATATACTATGTAGTATTAGGGGGTATGCCTAGTAGAGGTTAAACTGAAATTCAGGATTTGTTATCGTCGACGTGCGTTCAACTGCACAAATTGTGTTTGGGGCAAGTTGTTACAATGTTATTGGGACAAGGGCAAGTTGTTACAACTGTAACAACGCTCGGGCGGCTCGCACCGATGGCTCAGGCACCGAGTTGTGTTCTGACAATTACTGAAAGAACTGAATTTATTTAACCACATCACATGTGAAGCCTGGCGTACTTGTTTATAATCGGTACTGTAAATGCTAGCAGCGTGAATGTGTTAAAAATAACATTGATACATATCTCGGAAGGATACATAGATGAAACATTGTTGGACTCTCGATAAGCCAATGGTGTCCACTTGTTTGAGTATGTTGCCTTGTATAGCAATATTGTTAAATTAAATTATGTTAAATCTTGTTAACTCTTTATGGTACAGCCCTATATGAGCAATTAATAAATATTGCGCGATTCATTGAAACGTGGATGTTCGTGTCTGTGAGCATCAGTTCTTACGTGTGTGTATCATTCAATCAAGTAGAAGTCGCATTATGTATATATTGTCATTCACTATTTCATATACCATTCGATAATTTATATTCCATTCACAATTGTTTGTTATGTCCGAATCCGGGGAATGTGTCCCCTTTGGTAACTAAACATGATAAAAACTTAGTCAATGAAGCTGCGAACACCTACATTGTTATACACACTGTGTAAAAGATGTATAGGTGTGTATAATCCAATTAATGTAGTAACAGTAACATGTACTTGTGACATTTGCTTTGCGATGTACATGTTCTTTGTTGTAACAATGTGCCCCGTATGATGTAACAATAGGGCTAATTGTTACAGTCTTCGCCGCCTAGGAAACTTCACATATCTACCTAAATACAATACGGAATATCAATGGTAAGGTACATTTTATTAACACGAATAATAAATTTAATGTATACAGTAATAATGCATCTAACATACTTTTCAAAAAATTGACTTTAACTGAAAATTGTAACAACTTGCCCCGGTCTCCCTTACTTCGGTCTTCACTAGTTAACTGAACGGCTGGTTCACGGACGTTACGACACTGAAGTAGTATTTATAACATATCGGTTGGTTAAAAATAATATCTATATAAAACGTGCTACTATCGTGATCTTTCATCATTTATTGTTTTCGAAAGTCGACGATGAATTAAATATGCCAGTTTTTTTACATATTACGATAATTATTGACAGCTAAATCAAGCGTCACATTTGATGGTGAAATATAATGTTTTTCATTGGTTGATTTGTTGATCAGTAAAATTCGCGTTTTTACCAGTTCGGACGGTGCATATTCTACACCAAGAAAATATTTAACATGAAATATAACATTGTTAATTTACATGTACATCCTGTATTTTTAGATCGAACAATTTAGGGTATTTTGGTGTTTCAGATACTGCACACGACACCCCCGAGTAGCCGTGTGTCAACCAATAACAATTACTGCACACGACGCCCCCGAGTAGCCGTGTGTCAACCAATAACAATTACTGCACACGACGCCCCCGAGTAGCCTTGTGTCAACCAATAACAATTACTGCACACGACGCCCCCGAGTAGCCGTGTGTCAACCAATAACAATTACTGCACACGACGCCCCCGAGTAGCCGTGTGTCAACCAATAACAATTACTGCACACGACACCCCCAAGTAGCCGTGTGTCAACCAATAACAATTACTGCACACGACGCCCCCAAGTAGCCGTGTGCCAACCAATAACAATTACTGCACACGACACCTCCAAGTAGCCGTGTGTCAACCAATAACAATTACTGCACACGACACCCCCAAGTAGCCGTGTGTCAACCAATAACAATTACTGCACACGGCACCCCCAAGTAGCCGTGTGTCAAACAATAACAATTACTGCACACGACACCCCCAAGTAGCCGTGTGTCAACCAATAACAATTACTGCACACGGCACCCCCAAGTAGCCGTGTGTCAACCAATAACAATTACTGCACACGACTCCACCAAGTAGCCGTGTGTCAACCAATAACAATTCCTCTCTATTCGCTTAAAAACAATACAGCTGTAAAAAAAATCTTTATCAAATAAACATATTTTTAGCATTATTAACAACAAGAAGTTGCTTAGATAAGTGGCAGTGTGTTACGCACGCGAGACAAAACAAACTGAGTCATTAACTCACGTCATGACATCACTGGTAGCTGGGGGCAAAGAGTAAACGGATGTTTTCAGTGGTTGTTTGAGCTAATATGACAGTCACGTGTTACTTACGAGACCCACCCGCCACCAACAGTCCACGCCCTGGCGTATTTAGGGGGGGAACATTGGATCATGGCTCCCCTGTGCCTTTGTTTGATTTTTTACCGTAGTTTTCCTTTGCGCCGCTCCATGGTAGCATGGGTGACTAGGTTTGCCCCTTGACCTCCCCCCTTTGACTCCCCCCGTTGATATCCCCTTTGACCTCCCCATTAACCTCCCCCTTTGACTCCCCCTGACCTCCAATTTGACCCCCCCTGACCTCCCCTTGACTGAGTCCATAATAAAATATGGACTGGTGTTACCTATGCTCATAGAATACGTTTTATATTGATTGCATTAATTACATTAATTGGGTTAATGTGTTGTGTAGCACAATGTCGTTCTATCAAAGGATGGCAATGATCACCTGACCAGCCGCTGACCTCTTGTGTATCAATACAGTGGCTGCTAAGCCGAACGCACCAACATTTCACAATCAGATGCACGAAATGTATCATGTTCATGTCGGTTGTGAACGTGTGTAGTTAGCCCTGTGTGTTGGGGGCGCGGTGACTCGGCGGTTAGATCACCGGACTGCCAATCGAGAAGACCCGAGTTCGAATCCAACTGCTGCAGTTTCGAAACTTGGGCAATTTCGTCCATCCCACTTTCCATGTGTCTTTAGGAAGGGACACTACACTCCGTTGGACCCGTCTACCTAATGTTAGCAGAGCACACGAAGTAATTTAAATCTATCAAATACATCGCCCGAGGACACAACTGAAGAACAAACTGTTTACGAGAAACATGTCCTTGAAATCTTAGGTCGTCCAGGTTTGAGAGATTTAACAAGACTTAAATAGATTTAACAAGATTGCTATCCCAAACAACAAGTTCCAGGTGGCAAGTGGACAAGGAAGCCATTGCTTATCGAGAGTCCAAATTTTGTTTCATCTTTGTGTAGCCCGCCCTTATCAAATATCTGTCAATTCTATTTTTAAACATATTCACACTACTAGCATTAACACAATCATTTGGCAGTTTGTTCCATTCATTTATCACCCTCTGTGAGAAATAGTACTTTCTCATGTCCAACCTATACTGCTCCTTAACTAATGCTGCTTTGTGTCCTCTGTTTCTACTGCCTTCTTTAAGTTTGAAGAACATATTCCTATCAACATCCTCATAACCGTTCACTTTTTTAAACACTTCTATTTGGTCTCCTCTTAGTCTCCTGGTCTCTAGTGTTGTCAAACCACATTGTAATAAGCGGCTTTCATAAGTAAGATCTCTCAATTCTGGAATCATTTTAGTTGCTGTTTGTTATATTCTTTCTAGCTTGTCTATGTCCTTTTTACGATACGGCCTCCATGCTTGAATACAATATTCCAAATGTGGTCTAAGTATTGCTTTGTACAGGGGTACAATTATCTGTTTCTCCTTATATGTGATGGTTTTCCTAATTAGCCCTAGAATTTGATTTCCTTTCGAAGCTGCAATCCCACATTGCTCTGAAACTTCATGTCAGCACTAAATGTTATTCCTTAATCCTTTTCTTGTGTGGTTCTACCTAGTACAGCCTCCCCCATTTTATATTCTTCGTCCATGTTCCCATGTCCAATGTGTATGCATTTACACTTCCCAAAATTTAATAACATTTGCCATTTTTCTGACCATTTAACTAATTTATCTAGATCATCCTGTAAACTTTGTTAATCTGTAACATTAGTAACCTTTCTGAATACTTTTGTTTCATCTGCAAATTGAAATTTTTTTTCTAGATATGTCATCTTCCAAATCATTTATATATATATATATATATATATATATATATATATATATATATATATATATATATATATATATATATATATATATATATATATATATATATATATATGTAATATATATATATATATATATATATATACATACATATATATATATATATATATATATATATATATATATATATATATATATATATATATATATATATATATATATATATATATATATATATATATATATATATATATATATATATATATATATATATTAAAACAGCATAGGGCCTAATACTGATCCCTGTGGTACACCACTAAAAACAGATTTCCAGTTTGAAATATCACCATCTACTATTACTATCTGTCTTCTGTGTGTAAGCCACTCTTCCATCCAATTGATTACATCATTACCTATACCATGGGCTTTTAGTTTAAATAACAATCTTTGATGTGGCACTTTATCGAAAGCTTTCTGAAAATCTAAGTAGACAACATCCACTGGTGACCCGTCTTCTACCCATTTTGTAATTTCTTCCAAAAAACACAAGATATTGATTAGACATGATCTTGCTTTTAGGAACCCATGTTGAGATGTATTTATTAATTTATATTTTACAAGGAATCCCACAACGTGGTCTCTAATTAATGTTTCGAGTAATTTACATACAACTTATGTTAAACTCATTGGTCTGTAATTTTCTGGCTTGTTCCTCGATCCCTTCTTAAATAGCGACGTAATGTTTGCTTCTTTCCATTCTGAAGGAACTATTCCTTCTTCTAGTGACAATTGTGTCAATTATGCAAGTGTTGCACTAATTTGCTCAACAATTTCCTTAAGCAGTTTTGGTGGTATCCCATCAACTCCAGGTGATCTATTATATTTCATCTTCTTAATTTTCTTTGCTATTATTTCAGGAGTTAAAAATAACTGTCTTAAATATTCTGATTTACTGCCCTCAAATTTAGTAAATAGAACTGGAAGTGAGCTGATATTTTCTGTGGTAAAAACTGAGCTGAAATACTCATTCTGGACCTCTGCTATATGAAACCCGTCTGAAATGATGTTTCCACTGTTGTTTTCCAGTGGTCCGACCTTATCTCGAATTTTCTGTTTACTCCTTATATAAGCATAGACACTCTTGTTGTACATTTTTAGATTTTCTTTTAGATTTTCTAATTTCAGTTATAGCTAAGTTAAGTGCCTCTTTGTAATTTGCATAGTCTTCATTCTTTCTGGTACGCCTATAAACCCTCCACATAGTTTGCTTAAACACTATTTTTCTGATATCTTCTTTTGACAAGTGTTTCTTTCTAGACCGTTTTCCTTGTTTTTCAAAGGAACACATTTATCGATGATACTCTCACTTTCATATTTTAGAATATTCCCACATTCAATTGCGGTCTTATTCGTAAGCATGTTATTCCAATCTAGCTTTGCTAAGTATTTTCTCATATCTTTTTAGTTACCTTTGTGGAAATTTCTCCTATAAGTTTTTTATTTTTACTTTCTGATTTTACATTGATGTCAAAATGTACTTGATTGTGGTCACTGTTACCCATTGGTTCATGTATTTTTACATTGTCCACTAATTCTTTTTGTGATGACCAAACTATATCTCATACATTCTCCCCCCTGGTTGGTTCTAGCACGTGCTCAGTAAGGAAGCTATCCTGAATTAAAAATAGAAACTGTTGGTCCTCACCCGCTGTACTCGCTAGAGATTTCCATTGTATATGTCCATGGCTAAAGTCTCCCATTATGATATCATTCACATGATACATCTTCATCCAAATACTGCTAACAGAAACATGTCCTTGAAATCTGAGGTAACCCAGGTTTGAAGGTGACAGCATCCGGCAAAAACAAAGTTAATCTTCATCCAGGCGACGAGCACCAATCATCAATCATGCCAAGATTAAAATTACGCTGAAGAAGAGTTCAAATGTAATGCAAGCTTCAACCTAACATAACGCAACATCAATGTCCACGTAAACCCATTGCTCAATTATACATTTCAAGTAATACTAATAATAATAATGAAATTTCTTTCGAGCCTGCATCCTCGGAAACCAAGCTCAGATGCGCATCAAAACAATTAGTCAATCTCGAAATGTGTAAGCAATATTAAAGTAGTCGACATAAGGGTCCTACTGACCTAACGCTAAGAGTGTTAAGAGAAATCCAAAGAGTTAGTGCGGCAACAGAGAAAGCCCTAGTTCCAATAGTAGAGCTTCTTGGCGCACTTGTTATACAAGCACAACATGTTTCACACACGTGCTATGACATGTTCTAAGACAAATGAGAGGTGGACCCAAAGAACTTTGTCTTTTAAGGGGGTGTGGCACCATAGTAAAAATGGCAGCAATAAAATTCAGAAATACATTTCTTTGGGTGTATCTTCACTTCTAATTAACATTGTTTAGTGATTTAAAATGATAGACTATGGTTTCGGCACAGCTCGATGCAACTGAGTTCGTTCCTCTTGCATCTGCAGAGACCCCTGCATGCTTTGCTACACTCACAGCGAATGAGCCCATGGCAAGATCTAGATGCCTCTGGCAGTGTTGTCCAATATGGATGCCATCCATGTTCTGGTAGATTCCATCCCCATTCCAGCGGACTAGGATGTACTGGGAAGTGTTTGACTCCATATTTGTACGCCTTGATATGCGGATCATTGACATTGTTCCTCCATCTGTGGGTTGCTTTCTAGAGGTGTTGAACCCTGTGAATAGTAGTGGTGCGGCAAGGGGGTGTGATTTGTGGTGCAAAATCGATACATATTGATTGATTGACCTTTACTAATTATTGCTTACATCATGCCCCTAGTGGCTGGCCAACGCATCGTACCCTAGCGGTTGGTTAACGGTTTGTGTGCAAAAATATCCATTTATTTCCGCAAAAGTGGTGTGAATTGAGGAGGGAAATCGATACCTAAGAGATACCGTATCGCTATGTTTTGATGGTTGTTTACGTCAAGCCTCTAGCAGCTGGCTAACGCATCGCACCGCTAGCTACTGGTTAATGACGTGCGTGCGTGCGTGCGTGCGTGTGCGTGTGCGTGTGTGTGTGCGCACGCGTACGTGGTTGTGTACGTGCGTGCGTGCATGAGAGCGTGATTGAGTGAGTGAGTGAGTGAGTGAGTGAGTGAGTGAGTGAGTGCGTGCGTGCGTGCGTGCGTGCGTGTGCGTGCGTGCGTGCGTGCGTGCGTGCGTGCGTGCGTGCGTGCGTGCGTGCGTGCGTGCGTGTGCAGATGGCGATTCTTCCGGCAGCCGTCTCACGCTGTGGCAGCTTCAAGACAATAAACAATGGTGCGCCCTTGTCAACATAGTCACCTTAACCTTGTCAACACAGTCACCTTAACCTTGTCAACACAGTCACGTTAACTTTGTCAACACACTCACCTTAACCTTGTCAACACAGTCACCTTAACCTTGTCAACACAGTCACCTTAACCTTGTCAACGCAGTCACCTTAACCTTGTCAACACAGTCACCTTAACCTTGTCAACACAGTCACCTTCACCTTGTCAACACAGTCACCTTTACATTGTCAACACAGTCACCTTAACCTTGTCAACACAGTCACCTTAACCTTGTCAACACAGTCACCTTAACATCGTCAACACAGTCACCTTAACCTTGTCAACACAGTCACCTTCACCTTGTCAACACAGTCACCTTAACCTTGTCAACACAGTCACCTTAATCTATGTTGTATATACGACGTAGGAACAGGGCTAATTTGGTGGCAGCATCTGGACTGGTTCAATGCGTCTGTCGCTTTTCTTCAGAAAAATAAATTGAATTAACATGCACATTTCCTTTTCTCCTTAGTTGCGTGGTCTGTGTTCATTGCCTTGATGTTCTGTATCATTCCAGGCGTTGAATACAAATTCTCCTTTATTTCTATGTGCGTTAGGTTAAGGTTAATGCAGCGGATAATCACATTACCAATCCCTGAGAAGGTTGGTAATACAATTTTCCGGAAAATCGCTTGTTTTGTCAGCAATGAAAAAGATTGAGATAACTTATTTATCCGAAATTGAGCCGTCGAAAAGATGGCCGTCATACGATTGCTTCCCTTGTCATGTAATTTTATTTAGATGATTTGGACTTAATCATTTTTCGAGCATAACATTTTGTTATGCTGCCTAAACGAGTCGAACTAAGTCATATTTAAGTGAAGTGCCTCGGCGGCTGTAGACAGCACCAGGCTGCTGTCGAGTGGAACACTGACGGTCTCGTCGATCGACGAACATGACACACAACAACATCCGCCTACTGCCCTACGGAGTGTAATGTAGACACAGGACGTAACGAACACGCAAGTTCCAAGATGCAGTACATGAACCCAGAGGGCAAGTTGGGTTGAGTATTGCAGGTTAACATCCGTCATTTGTGACGATCCCAGCGGGCCTAGACAGCGGAGATTACAGTGAGAGGCAGAGACACGTAGCAGCAGACGTGATCGGGTGGTAGGGCCATGACCGAGTCCAACTGAAACAGACAGAGACACGTAGCAGCAGACGTGATCGGGTGGTGGGGCCAAGACCGTGTCCAACTGAAACAGACAGAGACACGTAGCAGTAGACGTGATCGGGTGGTAGGGCCATGACCGAGTCCAACTGAAACAGACAGAGACACGTAGCAGCAGACGTGATCGGGTGGTATGGCCATGACCGAGTCCGACTGAAACAGACAGAGACACGTAGCAGCAGACGTGATCGGGTGGTAGGGCCATGACCGAGTCCAACTGAAACAGACAGAGACACGTAGCAGCAGACGTGATCCGGTGGTAGGTCCATGACCGAGTCCGACTGAAACAGACAGAGACACGTAGCAGTAGACGTGATCGGGTGGTAGGACCATGACCGAGTCCAACTGAAACAGACAGAGACACGTAGCACCAGACGTGATCGGGTGGTAGGGCCATGACCGTGTCCAACTGAAACAGACAGAGACACGTAGCAGCAGACGTGATCCGGTGGTAGGACCATGACCGAGTCCAACTGAAACAGACAGAGACACGTAGCAGTAGACGTGATCCGGTGGTAGGGCCATGACCGAGTCCAACTGAAACAGACAGAGACACGTAGCAGCAGACGTGATCGGGTGGTAGGGCCATGACCTAGTCCAACTGAAACAGACAGAGACACGTAGCAGCAGACGTGATCCGGTGGTAGGACCATGACCGAGTCCAACTGAAACAGACAGAGACACGTAGCAGCAGACGTGATCGGGTGGTAGGGCCATGACCTAGTCCAACTGAAACAGACAGAGACACGTAGCAGCAGACGTGATCCGGTGGTAGGACCATGACCGAGTCCAACTGAAACAGACAGAGACACGTAGCAGCAGACGTGATCGGGTGGTAGGGCCATGACCGAGTCCAACTGAAACAGACAGAGACACGTAGCAGCAGACGTGATCGGGTGGTAGGGCCATGACCGAGTCCAACTGAAACAGACAGAGACACGTAGCAGCAGACGTGATCGGGTGGTAGGGCCATGACCGAGTCCAACTGAAACAGACAGAGACACGTAGCAGCAGACGTGATCCGGTGGTAGGACCATGACCGAGTCCAACTGAAACAGACAGAGACACGTAGCAGCAGACGTGATCCGGTGGTTGGAACATGACCGAGTCCAACTGAAACAGACAGAGACACGTAGCAGTAGACGTGATCGGGTGGTAGGGCCATGACCGAGTCCAACTGAAACAGACAGAGACACGTAGCAGTAGACGTGATCGGGTGGTAGGGCCATGACCGAGTCCAACTGAAACAGACAGAGACTACACGAAGACGCACGCAACGATTTAACGATTTAATTTTATATGGAAAATTGGGGGAGGGGCACTTTTCGGGAGAGTGATCCTACTTCGCTACTTTATTGCTTCGATGTTTCACTACTTCGTGAAAGTACGTGAAGATGCTAGAAGACGGAAGCGAAAGGAAGACCAGACGGAGATAAGTGAATATAGGGGCGATGAACGGAGTTGCCCGTGGGGGACAGTCAGACAGGAGGTGATGGTGGGAGAGGTGGCCGGTGATGGATAAAGGACCAGCGGGTGTGGACGGAGATGCAGGTGGACGGTGATGGATAAAGATTCTTGTAGGGTCAGACGAACGGCAGTCAATGTAGGGGCGGGGGTGAATGGAGGGAGAGATGGAGGGTAATTACAGAAGGGACGGATGTTGATGGCGGTGCACTGGCCAGTAATGAATGACGATGTTAGTGGACGGAGATGAACATTCGGGAAAGTACACGAAGATGTTAGAGGTCGGGTGTGAATCGACGGCCGAAGGTGGTTGGAGGTAAAGGTGGACTGAATGATAAGACAAGCTGACGTAGATGTGTGTAGGGGCATACGGACAGAAGCACACGATGATGTTAGCCGACGGAAATGAACGTAGAGACAGACGGAGGTGAAGGTATAGGTGAGGATGGAGGTGGCTGTGTGGGCGGACGGTGTAGACGGCCGAAGGTGAATAGATTCGCACGAACGCACCAATGTTAAAACATAACAAAACCCACTCCCCTCCTTCCGCATCGCGTTCAAGCGAGCCAAAGTCCACCAAAAGTGGCTGACCAATGTCAAAAAGACAAGACGAGTGGGAGCGCATAGGTAAACAGTGGGTGGGGAAGATGGGACCGATAGAAAACTGACTGAATAATATACAGGAATGGCGCAAGCCAAGCCTATTTACTACGCACAGCAGAAGACAGACTCCGCTGGCGAAGACTCTGTGGAACTTCTGCTACCGTCCCGATCAACGGATGAACGGGTGGGCGATAAAGAGTGCATCGGAGAATAGTGTACAATGAAATTATGCCAAAATTAACTAAATAAATTATTGACACGTCATTTTTTAATGCAACTTAACCTAAATAAACTGGTTTAAACAATTAGCAATTAATTAAAATAAGTTATTCAATGCAGGTGTGCCAATATAAACTATTACAAGCTATCCACAAATAAAATATAATACTACAATTAACAACAGCAAAAATACGTTCTTCGCGTGTCTAATCAATCCACGAGCCTCTTTTTCCGACCACTTCTAACAACGATTTTATTCTGACGTTAATGTAAGTCACACGAATGTGTTCAGTTTGTAAAGTCCTTAACGACGTTTCTATGTCAAATATGCATAATATATAAATATATTTTACAAAGTAGTTAATTCCCTTAAAAAACCAATGTTCTGAGTATGACACACACCAGATAGCTTTGTAATGCACCATTAGAAAATTACCATTATTCATTACCACCTGCAAAATGGACTCGTGTATTTCCAATTTTAACCAAATCAGCCCAAATAGTGTCACTTTAATATGGTACTACAAGCAATCTATTCAACAAATAATGTCGCTGGAAGAAATACTGCCACATGTTCGTAGCTTTTACCACAACAGGATATGTATATTGTATGAAACACACCACGCAACTAAGGAGAAACGGAAATGTGCACGTTATTTCAAGTTATTTTACTGAAGAAAAGCGACAGATGCTTTAATCCAGAAGCTGCCACAAAATTCGCCTATGTCGTTCCTACGTCGTATACATAAAATAAGATGAGGTGACTGTGTTGACAAGGTTAAGGTGACTGTGCTGACAAGGTTAAGGTGACTGTGTTGACAAGGTTAAGGTGACTGTGTTGACAAGGTTAAGGTGACTGTGTTGACAAGGTTAAGGTGACTGTGTTGACAAGGTTAAGGTGACTGTGTTGACAAGGGCGCACCATTGTTTATTGTCTTGAAGCTGCCACAGCGTGAGACGGCTGCCGGAAGAACCGTCATCTACATGCACGCACGCACGCACGCACGCACGCACGCACGCACGAACGCGCGCGCGCGCACCACACACACACACATACACACGCACGTTATTAACCAGTAGATAGGGGTACGATGCATTAGCCAGCCGCTAGGGGCATGACGTAATCAGTGACCTCATTTGACCGCTACAGGTTAATAAAGGTCAATCAATCAATATGTATCGATTTTGCACCACATATCACACCCCCTTGCTGCGCCAAATGACGACCTCTACGACTCATGTCCGAACATATGTTTCCTGGCTTCATTCACAGTCTCCAGTCCATACGTTATATTGTACAGCGATACTGTGAATCTCTGGATAGTTTGCATTTCAGCTAAGTGGAGTTGGGCCGGTGCTGCAGCAAGATTCAGAAGGGATTCTGTCAGTGGCTCGAACATTTTCCACACGTCCCAGCACGTTTTCTTTCCCCGTCCCGTGAAGGATGAGACAGTGTCACACCCAGGCAAGCTGTGGAATAGCGGAAGAGCTACTGCCTTGCACCGCCCAAGATTTGGTGCAATTTTGTGAGTCCCTGTGTACCGGAATGTCTTCCCTGTACCAAAGGCGATCCACAGCTCGGAAATATTCAATGGGATGACTACTGAAGCGGCCAGTACTACTACACCAGTGTCCACCGTTCGAATGGTAGCTTCCCTGTATCCCTGGACTACACAGTCAGCTACATGTATCGTTATTATATTTGTTTCAACTCATGGGTGTAAATATGCCGGTTGTTTCGATGGAAGTGCACGATAGGTAATAGTGTGTATTCGAAATGAAGTTATGTTACATTACAACTAGCTGAGTTACCTGGCGTTGCACGGGGCAACAAGGCTACCATGGGTTTGTTCTACTTAAAGCCGCGACTATGGGTATCTTTCTCTTTGAGCTATGCGTTTTCTCAATGCACACACCTTGCCATTTATGCGGTGCGCGCTTAACATAGGCTGCCCTATCACGAAGTGCATGCGGACGTTTTTCGTAGATTACGTAACTCGGAACAATCGTAGAAAACACGCAAATCGTTGCGAACAAGTGTGCGTAACTACGAGCTACCCTTCGTAAGATGGCCCCCATCCCATGGGAATTTCGAAAGTGTGTAAATGTACGAACCATCTAAATGGGCTCCCGGGCACACGTGCACGATGTCAGCTCCATGCATGCGAAACTGACGGAGATATGACGGAACAAACGAACAAACGAACAAACAAACAAACAAATAAACAAGCTAGACCACGAACTGTTTTATGGCATAGATAATTATATGGGATGCTTAGCCTATACTAAAACCGGTCCTTTTATGCCCACTCCATGCAGACATACAACATATAAAGTGATGACATTATTTATTTTTATTTATATTTACGTGGAAGTTCAGGTACATACAGACGTGTGTGTGTGTGCGTGTACGTGTGCGTGTGCGTGTGCATGTGTGCGTTCTGGGAACGTAAGTACTTGTTACGTGTGCGTGCAAGTGCGTCCTTTCATGTGTGCTTCGGCTTCCATAATGATATTATATATGTGCGTGTACTTTTGTGCGATGACTATCGATCGCCAGAGGCCAGGGTCGCGGGTTTGTATATCACAGGCCGCGCCACATGGACCGACTCTCTCGCTTGTGCCCTTCACATTTCTGCCATTTGCACCTGTCTGCTCGCGTAACGACATCGCCTAGTGCGCCTTACACACACACCCACACACGCATTCAATTTCGCCGGATCATCATGCAGCATTGCGACACGAAGAACCCACAGAGCTTTCGAAAATCGATACAGCGAACATCAGCATTCCACCTCGACTACGTTGATATGTCCGTTCGTTCTAGACTGGTTTATTGATAATGTCTAAGTTAGCACGCGGTGAATAATGTTATACTAAAACGAAAACAGTTATCAGAGCGTAATAGATAATACAATATATATATATATATATATATATATATATATATATATATATATATATATATATATATATATATATATATATATATATATATATTTATTTATTTATTTTTTTATTTTTTTATTTATTTATTTATTTATTCAAATATATCCATATTGAAACATATACATATTACGAAAATGCCACACTAACTAGAGCGTACGCTTCAAGCGGAGCATACGTTCTGCTAGTCAGTTATATAAGTTTAGATGTTTGTCTGCTCAAATTAACTAAATGTCCATTCAACAAATACTGTTTTGTTGCCGAACTACAAATGACACTGTTTAGAGCCGGACTTGATGAAGGATCAATGTCAGTAACAATGTTCATTTAACTGAGAGGTGGTTTTTATGTTGACAAAATGGAGAATTAGGCAAACTCAATGAAGAGTTGTGCGTGACAGAAACGTAATCTTGGGGAACACGTGGGCGGTTCTAATAGAGAGGTGGTGTATGGACATAAATACGAACATAGTGACGAATTGAACACAATGCACAAATCGATATGACTCATCATTTGAGGTAGTGGTGATTCTTTCTTGTCGCAATATGATTAGTGGTTAGTTGTCTTTGTAGTCGTTGGCTTTAACGGAACACTCAGTGGACTTGGCCCGAGTACCGTAATGTAGTTTGTGGTGTTAGATACTGGTCGGATCTGAGTTACAGTTTCAAAGTAATACCATCAAATTTCAGGCGAACAACAAGCGAATACATCACATGTGCCACTGGAGTCACGAGGCAAGGCACTATAATGATGTGTCCCATCAAGCGAGTTGTCTTCAGTAGATGTAATAATTCGAGACGACGTTCAGGTGAAATCAGAAACCTGCACACTCCTTTAATTGTGAGTGCTCTACTTAGCGAAGCGTCTCTACGTCAACCGGTAAGTGGGTATGTAATTTAGCAATCCCCCGCAGGATTACGACAAAACACAGACAAGTGGCGGGCAGCGAGAAACAGGATATCGCAGCCATGTATAATCCACGGTTGCTCTTGTGGTGGGGTAGCGCATTAAGTTGGATTACGCCAGCGTGATGCAAGGACATGCAGGACGGTAACGACGGCACATACTCGATCACGATAAACAAGAACACATGTAGAAATCATATCATTTGAAGCTAACCGGAAGTGTTGTCTCTGCAAGCGACCGGAAGCCTTGTTCATCGTGCGTTCTCTGGAAAACCAATTTGGCGATTCAAACAAGCAATAATCGTTAGAGCAAGTAAATTCAAATGGTTTGCGCTTATCTGCGTTGGTTGCTAAGTAAAAGAGGAAACGTGGACTAAGTAATAATCGTTAGAGCAAATAAGTTCGAATTGTCTGTTGCTAAGTAAAAATGTAAACGTGGACTAGTGCTATATGTTCGTTAAGTTCAAAACAACATCGGAAATGATGTATCAAGCAAAGCGGAATATATTCTGTCATAGTACTAATTTGATAAACATAGAAAATGAAAGAGCAGGAATGAGTATATTATACCATTGTGCATTTATTTATGTTATATAACGGCTAGCCATGCTGACATCCACTCAACGTTCACAACGTTCACGTATGTTTAACACAGGATTCTCGGAATGAGGCAGTTGCGCATTATCTGGATGGGTATATCACGGTAATAAACTACGTGAGTGGTCTAGAGCCTTTTACCGTCATATATCAACCCAGATAACACACGGCAGCTTCGTTCTGAGACTCCAGCTGACGTTTGAGTCATTTTGAACGTTCGATTGTTTGATTGTTCGAACGCTATTTTCTGTCATTGTTGTGATTTGCATAATCTGCGTCAAACGTCCGCATCAGTTCATTCCTACGTGAAACCGGCCCTCCAGCATCCAATTATAATCGAGCTAGCGTGTGTTTGTATGTTTCTTCACGTTTTCCTCCTAGACGGCTTGCACCTCGGGCGCCAAACTTTCAGGGATTAATCTACTACCCCACAAATGAAACGTAACCCCTTTATTTTTTCTAAATACCCCGGTTCTTAGTGGTTTTTATGGTAAATCAAATGTTCGCTATATAAAAGGTGTACGTGGGTGAGTAGATGGGTGGGCGTACTTGGGTGAGTAGATGGGTGGGCGTACGTGTGTGAGTAGATGGGTAGGCGTACGTGGGTGAGTAGATGGGTGGGCGTACGTGGGTGAGTAGATGGTGGGCGTGCGTGGGTGGGTAGATGGGTGGGCTTACGTGGGTGAGTAGATGGGTGGGCGTACGTGGGTGAGTAGATGGGTAGGCGTACGTGGGTGAGTAGATGGGTGGGCGTATGTGGGTGAGTAGATGGGTGGGCGTACGTGGGTGAGTAGATGGGTGGGCGTACGTGGGTGAGTAGATGAGTGGGCGTGCGTAGGTGGGTAGATGGGTGGACGTGCGTGGGTGAATAGATGGGTGGGCGTATGTGGGTGGGTAGAGGGTGGGCGTATATGGGTAAGTGTATATAGCTGTGTAATAGTTCCACTAGAGTGTAGGGTCTACAGTTAGAGTATCGTTTTCACCAGCTAATAGCGGATGCCTAGCGACATATGCTGTGGAAAATATGTTGTGGACAATGTCCTCACACAGTCTGTGAACAGTCGGTAAAGTGGTTCAGCTCGCTACGGAGTGAGAACGAGCTGTCACATCGGCGTAGTCCGAGTGTGGTGAGGGAGCCAGGCAGACGAGGCATGTATCGGTGGCTATCCTGCTACCGTAGATCTGAAAGAGCCTGTCATTTACGAGGACAAAACGCCCCGTCTAAACATTTTAACGTACACTTTTATTGGCACCACACAATATATTCTTTCAGTAATACTAAGTAGCTCGTTGAACCACCTTTAGCTTCGAGGAACAGCGCTAATGTAGACTGCCCAGAGGAGCTCAGTCTGGTGCACAACCGACATCACGGACCACATCCCCGGAAACAGCCGATACTCCAGCGAGGTCGTTTTAAATGTCAAAGAGCTATTTCCTCCTGCATTTAACTCTTAACATCATTATCATCACTGTCGTCGTCGTCATCGTAGTCGTCATCATCATCATCGTCGTCATCATTATCATCGCCATCATGACCATCATCGTCGTCGTCATCATCATCGTCATCATCGTCACCATCATCGTCAGCATCATCATCATCATTGGTCGGCTGGGGCCGGAGCATTGAAGACCGTTTCCATAAAAAATCGGTTGTTCATTATGGATGGAAGATCAACCACTTCCACATAAATTAGGGATGGAAGATCAGCCAATTCCACATAAATTAAGGATGGAAGATCAACCACTTCCACATAAATTAAGGATGGAAGATCAACCACTTCCACATAAATTAGGGATGGAAGATCAGCCAATTCCACATAAATTAGGAATGGAAGTTCAGCCGCTTGCACGTAAAGGTTTTCGCAGATCAGCTTTCGCATTCGAATCTTGTTTGAGAGTCTTTATCCCCACTAAAGTCAGTCTATTGTTCCAGTGGACATGATTTATATTTCCTCTATCCTTCTGCTGTTCCGTCTCACAAAGCAACGTCATATCGCAAAGGGCGAAAGCGTATGCATTACGCATAACGAATGCTGTCATCTTACACAAATACAATGCATGCAACAATGCTTCTACATGTTTAACATAACAAATACACCATACAGTTAATCCGAACTATGGGTCTACACAGTGTATATGAAGGCAGGTCTGACTTCCATGTCCGGTCGCTACAGCGGACGCAAGGCAAGGCGGTGCGGAGTCGGGATTACCCCAGGCATGATCGCCGGGCTTGATCCCACGGGCCACGGACCCGGCACGCGTTCGCGTGGAAGGGTGGATAAAGCACATCGTTAATGCACAGTACGTTATGAGTATATAATGACACTTATGTGAATCATTCATAGTTAAGGCCGGTATACACGACCGATTTGTACCCCGATTAGTCGACCGACACCGTGTCGGATAACAGCGCGGAGCTAATTATGGTGTGTGTTTGGACGAGCGAAGTGTCTAGACACTGCGAGTGCGACCTACTGACTCGCGCCAATCCCAACTTGAGCTTTGATGACAGGTCACGACTGACGCATCAGCTTATCGGTCACTGATTGGCTACTGCTTTCAAATTGCGAGCGACTGGCGGTGGAATTGGACCCAACCCCAATTAGATTAGAATGACTCGATCGTAGCCACAAATTGGTCTCGGAAACCGATTTCGCCGTGGGTGTTTAAACGAGCGACACCATGTCGGTCGACCAATTGGGCAAATAATCGCCAACGCAAACCGGCCTTCACTTCATCAACAATACATTATCCGAAGAGATTCTTCAATCCCGCTCCGACGTCGGCGTTCTTTGTGAAGTACACCACGAACTTGAGGTAGCCAAGCTGGCCGAACAGAAACGACACGCTGCTGGCGACGTGCAGCGCCTCCTCGCGGAACCCGCTGATGCGCAGCAACTGGCAGAGGACGAACGGCAGCCACGCGACTGACGTGAGCACGAACGCCATGAAACAGACCTTGGCGGCGTTCGTGTCCTTCAGCATGTTGTCGTACGTTATCGTGTTCGTTACCTGGATCTGGCACTGATGCACGCGCAGGATGTAGCGCATGCGCACGAACAGCACGATGCTGACGACGGCGCACGGCAGAATGTTGCCGGCGACGACCAGGATGAAGTAGCCAGCCGGAAGCCGTATGCCCGGCTGGCATAAGTCGCCGTGTGACGACCACTGGTCGTCCGCGAAAGGGATGATCAGTACGACGAGCGTGCACAGGTAGAGCCACGTGATCGAGTAGCCGATACGAACCCCCCGCAGCAGACGGGTGTCGGAATACTTGGACAGGAAGGCGACGGCGATGAACCGGTCCGCCGTAATGAACATCACGTGGAAGAAACTGGCGTAGATCGGCAGCATCTGGGACAGATAATAATAAAAATAATAATAATAGTAGTAATAATAATAATAGTACTAATAATAGTAATAGTGTTAATAATAACAACACCAACTTTATTTATACATTCATATCCAAAGTAAGGCGTGTTTACACTTTACTAAAATGCGAAGACCAAAGAGTATAAATAGCAACTAACAGGGCTACTAAGATTTACAATTCAATACTGAAAACTTCGACTTATACAAAACTTAAAGTTGCTAAGACATATCATTAATTAACATCCGCGTTTATGTCATACGAATTAAACGTGCCATGATTTTTAAACGGTGCCCATTTTGACAATTTGACACATATGTTGTGCGTAGATTTAGTTTCTAGTGGACGACTAGCGGCAAATTGACTTGTCAGTGATGAAAGGATGCAGGAAGACAGACTCAGGTTTGTTTGGGCGACAGTGGTGATGATGGTGATGATGGTGGTGGTGGTGGTGGTGATGGTGGTGGTGATGGTGGTGGTGGTGGTGGTGGTGGTGGTGGTGGTGGTGGTGGTGGTGGTGGTGGTGGTGGTGGTGGTGGTGGTGGTGTGGTGGTGGTGGTGGAAGTGGTGGTAGTGGTGGTGGTGGTGGTGATGATGGTGGTGGTGGTGGTGGTGATGATGGCGATGATGATGGTGGTGGTGGTGGTGGTGGTGGTGGTGGTGGTGGTGGTGGTGGTGGTGGTGGTGGTGGTGGTGGTGGTGGTGGTGGTGGTGGTGATTGTGGTGGTGGTGGTGACAGTGGTGGTGGTGGTGGTGGTGGTGGTAGTGGTGGTGGTAGTGGTGGTGATGGTGGTGGTGGTAGTGGTAGTGGTGGTGGTGGTGATGATGGTGGTGGTGATGGTGGGTGGTGATGGTGGTGATGGTGGTGATGGTGATGGTGGTGATGCAGGAAGACAGACTCCGATTTGTTTGGGCGACAAACGTCGGGGAACATTTTCCGTGTTTATCTTCTCGAAACCAAAGTTGTAGGATTTTACGAAAACGCCACTGAAGGTCATTGATAAGGCAACAGTTTAGATGTTTGTCTGCTCAAATTAACTAAATGTCCATTCAACAAATACTGTTTTGTTGCCGAACTACAAATGACACTGTTTAGAGCCGGACTTGATGAAGGATCAATGTCAGTAACAATGTTCATTTAACTGAGAGGTGGTTTTTATGTTGACAAAATGGAGAATTAGGCAAACTCAATGAAGAGTTGTGCGTGACAGAAACGTAATCTTGGGGAACACGTGGGCGGTTCTAATAGAGAGGTGGTGTATGGACATAAATACGAACATAGTGAAGAATTGAACACAATGCACAAATCGATATGACTCATCATTTGAGGTAGTGGTGATTCTTTCTTGTCGCAATATGATTAGTGGTTAGTTGTCTTTGTAGTCGTTGGCTTTAACGGAACACTCAGTGGACTTGGCCCGAGTACCGTAATGTAGTTTGTGGTGTTAGATACTGGTCGGATCTGAGTTACAGTTTCAAAGTAATACCATCAAATTTCAGGCGAACAACAAGCGAATACATCACATGTGCCACTGGAGTCACGAGGCAAGGCACTATAATGATGTGTCCCATCAAGCGAGTTGTCTTCAGTAGATGTAATAATTCGAGACGACGTTCAGGTGAAATCAGAAACCTGCACACTGCTTTAATTGTGAGTGCCCTACTTAGCGAAGCGTCTCTACGTCAACCGGTAAGTGGGTATGCAATTTAGCAATCCCCCACAGGATTACGACAAAACACAGACAAGTGGCGGGCAGCGAGAAACAGGATATCGCAGCCATGTATAATCCACGGTTGTTCTTGTGGTGGGGTAGCGCATTAAGTTGGATTACGCCAGCGTGATGCAAGGACATGCAGGACGGTAACGACGGCACATACTCGATCACGATAAACAAGAACACATGTAGAAATCATATCATTTGAAGCTAACCGGAAGTGTTGTCTCTGCAAGCGACCGGAAGCCTTGTTCATCGTGCGTTCTCTGGAAAACCAATTTGGCGATTCAAACAAGCAATAATCGTTAGAGCAAGTAAATTCAAATGGTTTGCGCTTATCTGCGTTGGTTGCTAAGTAAAAGAGGAAACGTGGACTAAGTAATAATCGTTAGAGCAAATAAGTTCGAATTGTCTGTTGCTAAGTAAAAATGTAAACGTGGACTAGTGCTATATGTTCGTTAAGTTCAAAACAACATCGGAAATGATGTATCAAGCAAAGCGGAATATATTCTGTCATTGTACTAATTTGATAAACATGGAAAATGAAAGAGCAGGAATGAGTATATTATACCATTGTGCATTTATTTATGTTATATAACGGCTAGCCATGCTGACATCCACTCAACGTTCACAACGTTCACGTATGTTTAACACAGGATTCTCGGAATGAGGCAGTTGCGCATTATCTGGATGGGTATATCACGGTAATAAACTACGTGAGTGGTCTAGAGCCTTTTACCGTCATATATCAACCCAGATAACACACGACAGCTTCGTTCTGAGACTCCAGCTGACGTTTGAATCATTTTGAACGTTCGATTGTTTGATTGTTCGAACGCTATTTTCTGTCATTGTTGTGATTTGCATAATCTGCGTCAAACGTCCGCATCAGTTCATTCCTACGTGAAACCGGCCCTGCAGCATCCAATTATAATCGAGCTAGCGTGTGTTTGTATGTTTCTTCACGTTTTCCTCCTAGACGGCTTGCACCTTGAGCGCCAAACTTTCAGGGATTAATCTACTACCCCACAAATGAAACGTAACCCCTTTATTTTTTCTAAATACCCCGTATATCAAGGGTTCTTAGTGGTTTTTATGGTAAATCAAATGTTCGCTACATAAAAGGTGTACGTGGGTGAGTAGATGGGTGGGCGTACTTGGGTGAGTGGATGGGTGGGCGTACGTGTGTGAGTAGATGGGTAGGCGTACGTGGGTGAGTAGATGGGTGGGCGTACGTGGGTGAGTAGATGGTGGGCGTGCGTGGGTGGGTAGATGGGTGGGCTTACGTGGGTGAGTAGATGGGTGGGCGTACGTGGGTGAGTAGATGGGTAGGCGTACGTGGGTGAGTAGATGGGTGGGCGTACGTGGGTGAGTAGATGGGTGGGCGTACGTGGGTGAGTAGATGGGTGGGCGTACGTGGGTGAGTAGATGAGTGGGCGTGCGTAGGTGGGTAGATGGGTGGACGTGCGTGGGTGAGTAGATGGGTGGGCGTACGTGGGTGAGTAGATGGGTAGGCGTACGTGGGTGAGTAGATGGGCGGGCGTGCGTACGTGGGTAGATGGGTGGACGTGCGTGGGTGGGTAGATGGGTAGGCTTACGTGGGTGAGTAGATGGGTGGGCGTACGTGGGTGAGTAGATGGGTGGGCGTACGTGGGTGAGTAGATGGGTGGCCGTACGTGGGTGAGTAGATGGGTGGGCGTACGTGGGTGAGTAGATGGGTGGGCGTGCGTAGGTGGGTAGATGGGTGAACTTGCGTGGGTGAGTAGATGGGTGGGCGTATGTAGGTGAGTAGATGGGTGGGCGTACGTGGGTGAGTAGATGGGTGGGCGTATGTGGGTGGGTAGATGGGTGGGCGTATGTGGGTGAATATATGGGTGGGCGTATGTGGGTGGGTAGATGGGTGGGCGTATGTGGGTGAATAGATGGGTGGGCGTATGTGGGTGGGTAGAGGGTGGGCGTATGTGGGTAAGTGTATATAGCTGTGTAATAGCTCCACTAGAGTGTAGGGTCTACAGTTAGAGTATCGTTTTCACCAGCTAATAGCGGATGCCTAGCGACATATGCTGTGGAAAATATGTTGTGGACAATGTCCTCACACAGCCTGTGAACAGTCGGTAAAGTGGTTCAGCTCGCTACGGAGTGAGAACGAGCTGTCACGTCGGCGTAGTCCGAGTGTGGTGAGGGAGCAAGGCAGACGAGGCATGTATCGGTGGCTATCCTGCTACCGTAGATCTGAAAGAGCCTTTCATTTACGAGGACAAAACGCCCCGTCTAAACATTTTAACATACACTTTTATTGGCACCACACAATATATTCTTTCAGTAATACTAAGTAGCTCGTTGAACCACCTTTAGCTTCGAGGAACAGCGCTAATGTAGACTGCCCAGAGGAGCTCAGTCTGGTGCACAACCGACATCACGGACCACATCCCCGGAAACAGCCGATACTCCAGCGAGGTCGTTTTAAATGTCAAAGAGCTATTTCCTCCTGCATTTAACTCTTAACATCATTATCATCATCATCATCACTGTCGTCGTCGTCATCGTAGTCGTCATCATCATCATCGTCGTCATCATTATCATCGCCATCATGACCATCATCGTCGTCGTCATCATCATCGTCATCATCGTCACCATCATCGTCAGCATCATCATCATCATTGGTCGGCTGGGGCCGGAGCATTGAAGACCGTTTCCATAAAAAATCGGTTGTTCATTATGGATGGAAGATCAACCACTTCCACATAAATTAGGGATGGAAGATCAGCCAATTCCACATAAATTAAGGATGGAAGATCAACCACTTCCACATAAATTAGGGATGGAAGATCAGCCAATTCCACATAAATTAGGAATGGAAGATCAGCCGCTTGCACGTAAAGGTTTTCGCAGATCAGCTGTCGCATTCGAATCTTGTTTGAGAGTCTTTATCCCCACTAAAGTCAGTCTATTGTTCCAGTGGACATGATTTATATTTCCTCTATCCTTCTGCTGTTCCGTCTCACAAAGCAACGTCATATCGCAAAGGGCGAAAGCGTATGCATTACGCATAACGAATGCTGTCATCTTACACAAATACAATGCATGCAACAATGTTTCTACATGTTTAACATAACAAATACACCATACAGTTAATCCGAACTATGGGTCTACACAGTGTATATGAAGGCAGGTCTGACTTCCATGTCCGGTCGCTACAGCGGACGCAAGGCAAGGCGGTGCGGAGTCGGTATTACCCCAGGCATGATCGCCGGGCCTGATCCCACGGGCCACGGACCCGGCACGCGTTCGCGTGGAAGGGTGGATAAAGCACATCGTTAATGCACAGTACGTTATGAGTATATAATGACACTTATGTGAATCATTCATAGTTAAGGCCGGTGTACACGACCGATTTGTACCCCGATTAGTCGACCGACACCGTGTCGGATAACAGCGCGGAGCTAATTATGGTGTGTGTTTGGACGAGAGAAGTGTCTAGACACTGCGAGTGCGACCTACTGACTCGCGCCAATCCCAACTTGAGCTTTGATGACAGGTCACGACTGACGCATCAGCTTATCGGTCACTGATTGGCTACTGCTTTCAAATTGCGAGCGACTGGCGGTGGAATTGGACCCAACCCCAATTAGATTAGAATGACTCAATCGTAGCCACAAATTGGTCTCGGAAACCTATCTCGCGATGGGTGTTTAAACGAGCGACACCATGTCGGTCGATCAATTGGACAAATAATCGCCAACGCAAACCGGCCTTCACTTCATCAACAATACACTATCCGAAGAGCTTCTTCAATCCCGCTCCGACGTCGGCGTTCTTTGTGAAGTACACCACGAACTTGAGGTAGCCAAGCTGGCCGAACAGAAACGACACGCTGCTGGCGACGTGCAGCGCCTCCTCGCGGAACCCGCCGATGCGCAGCAACTGACAGAGGACGAACGGCAGCCACGCGACTGACGTGAGCACGAACGCCATGAAACAGACCTTGGCGGCGTTCGTGTCCTTCAGCATGTTGTCGTACGTTATCGTGTTCGTTACCTGGATCTGGCACTGATGCACGCGCAGGATGTAGCGCATGCGCACGAACAGCACGATGCTGACGACGGCGCACGGCAGAATGTTGCCGGCGACGACCAGGATGAAGTAGCCAGCCGGAAGCCGTATGCCCGGCTGGCATAAGTCGCCGTGTGA
>BSQZ01000006.1:12179161-12391661 GCA_033239005.1 Lamellibrachia satsuma
TTCTCTGATATTTCATACTAATAATTAGTAGGTGTATTAACTGACCAATCTCAGTTTCGTCAGTTCTTACTACACCTATTTGTCTACGTTTAAGCTCTCATGGGGTCTTTTCACTGCAATTGCTATAGATATATATATATATATATATATATATATATATATATATATATATATATATATATATATATATATATATATATATATATATATATATATATATATATATATATATATATATATATATATATATATATATAGTTATTCATTCCCTCGATTGCTCTAGGGAGAGCTGAGTGGAACCGGAGTCGAACATGCGGCAGTGGCTGACGATTTGATCAACGGTTTGCTGGTCGTGACCGTATTCGCATCTTGCTGTGTCTTCGATGCGCCATGTGTGCATCTGGTGTACGCATCGGCCGTGTACAGTTCTGATGCGGTCGGGCGTCGAGGAAGGTCCAATCAGGAAGCTCGGTTGTGGGGTTCGGGAAAAGGTTCTTGCTTCTGGTGTATGTTGATCTCCACTCTCGTCTTTCTCGGTGATATTGAGTTCAAGGATGGACGACGCTTCGGCGGGAGATCTTGGTTGTGCGTGATTATATATATATATATATATATATATATATATATATATATATATATATATATATATATATATATATATATATATATATATATATATATATATATATATATATATATATATATATATATATATATTCCCATGGTTTCCCCTGTGTGCATTTGTAACAACGAGGCTAGGTGCGTGAGAAATATCATAGACTGTAGGCCATTGGGTTGAAATCACTTCCGTTCACAATTTCCGCCATCCAGACACTGCGTCAAAATGAAATCCTGACAAAAACTATTAGACATAAAAACACAAATGACAAACACAAAACACAATAAGAGAAAGGTGGGAGTTTGGGGTCAAAATGTTATTTTTAACACTGTGGTATCGTGGTTTGTATCAATTTATAGTTTATGATCTACTGAACAGAGCTGGCTGTAACAAACGCTCTCCCGGGAAACGACGGGACTTCTGATATGTTGCTCAATGTGGTATTTTGAGGCTATCCTGAATAAAACGTTGTATTATTTATTTCCAAGTTCAACCCTAATGTTCAACCCTAATGTTCAACCCCAATGTTCAACCCTAATGTTCAACCCTAATGTTCAACCCTAATGTTCAACCCTAATGTTCAACCCTAATGCTCCTGGACTAACAGCGATGTTAATCGACGTTAAGACTAATAACGTTTTAACGTGGATCAACTAGTGACGTGGTTCGTTCCACCAGTAACATGGTAGAGTTAGAATAAAATGCAATGCGTAGCTTATCAAGTGACGAAATTAGATCTCAGAGACTAAAGTGTAGACTTACGACCGAGGTGTCTGGTGGAGTTTAAGAAACAACTAATGCATTTCGCAGTCAACAAAGCAATTCTGTTTAAATTCACGTTCTGGGATGAACTAATAGCATGTACGTGTGTTTGTGTGCGCGCGCACGTGCGTGCACGCGTGTGTGCGTATGCATGTGCGCCTACCAGGGAATTTGCTCGTGCAAACAACTTTGAATCAGTAAAATATATTCCAATGACATCGAAAATGCAGATGACATAATTGCATGCGTGGAGGGGCATGATCGCCCACGTCTTCGGGCATGATCGCTAACGTCATCAGGCATGATCGCCAACGTCATCAGTCATGATCGCCAACGTCATCAGGCCCCTAAAGAAGAAGCGATGGTCGCAAGAGAGCGCTTTTGGGTAAGTTGCACCGGACCATTCGCCGCTTGCAAATAACTTAATAGAATGTGGTTTGACAACACTAGAGACCAGTAGACTAAGAGGAGACCAAATAGAAGTGTTTTAAATATTAAATGGTTATAAGGATATCGATAGGAATATGTTCTTCAAACTCAAACAAGCCAGTAGAACCAGAGGACACAAAGCAACATTAGTTGTATTAATGCCATCAGTGTGGATATGTTTAAATATTAAATTGATATATATCTGACATGGGCAGGCTATACATAGATAACAAATGTTGGACTCTCGATAACCCAATGGCTTCCTTGTTCACTTGCCACCTGCAGGACGTGTTAAACCGAACCCTACCTGAAAGGACGCCCACAGCAGGCACAACGGCGGCATGTTTGTGCGCCACTTGCTATGCATGTGGAGCGTGGCGACGTTGGCGCCGAGTGCGACACCGGCAAGCAGGTCACACGCGGCCAGGTTCTGCACGTTAGTGATGATCTTGCGCAGGTCTGCGTCACGCGCCAGCACAGCCAGGAGCAGCATATTGCCGGCGATGATCGTCAACGACAGCGGAACGCCGAACGCGTACTGCGACACGCGGAACGTCTGGTCGAACCAGTCGTACGCGTTTCCGGTTGCGTTCATTACGTCACTCGCACGAGGCGACATCGCGGTCATCGTCAGATTGCGGGTCTTCGCGGCGTCTCGCCAGACAGAAAGTCCATCCACGAAGCCGAGGTAACTCGATTTAACACGGAATCAAATCAGCGTTCGTTACCATGCTTTTTGTGCCGGTACGTGTAAGTTGGACTTGACATCGACTGGTTGAAGCGTACCGTACAGGTTGAGGCCATCCTCGGGCGACGGCGTGAGCTGCAATGTCGCTGCCGGCTGCCTCGCGCGTCTGCAGGAGATCCTCCGCCGCAGAACGCCGCGAATCAATACGAGGCGACGCCTAACAGCATGTCCATCGCTGCTATCGAGTTGCAAGCGTGTCTTTGTGATCTCGGCAATTGTACACGTGCTTGATGAGCATTGATCGGATGTCCTGCTGTTTCGCCTCCCAAAACGGGAACGCCTCTAAGTAAGTCAGAAAAGCCGTCTACGCTGAACCTACATCGACAGAGATAGCGCCGTCAGCCGAGAACGAAGAGGGAGACGGATTGGTTTGGCCACGCCCGTTGTGTTTATCTTTCATTTGCACACGTAACTCACCGCTGCCGACAGTGAGCGAAAGTCATCTTTCAGTGAACACTGTCAAATATTTGGCAGCTCTCTGGCATAGTTCGGTCGGGATTTGTCAAAAGGTGGCGCGTCGTGATCCATCACGTGACCCACCACGTGGGCATTGTCGTCGTACCCAATTGGTTGATGTTTCAGTTGATACGATGTCGTGAACTGGTCGTAAACAAGCATTATGTCGCATTATATAAGTTAATATTGTACTTCTCTGTGGACAACAGTGGAAAAAATTTATGTTGAAAAGTTGTCGAAAATTGTTCAAACATAAGACAATAAAAAATTATGTAAGGCCAACTGGGCTTATTACATAAAAGTTGTTGACACGTCTAAAGGTTTAACAACCCCATAATCTTAGCACATCGCATCATCGCACATTATGCCAATCATCCTACACGGAAAAATATTATTGTGTGAATGTAGATGTTATGTATTTTACGTATACTATAACTGACTTCTTTTGTTACCGCAAAACGAAATATTATTATCTCGCCGTGGACAGCCAATATGGTTACAAAACGCGGTCGTACTCGCTAGGGGCGGTTCAGGTGTCAACTCTTGTGGATTTACTGGCATTTGAAATTTTAAAGTTTTACGGGTGTGTGATACATTCCAAACGGTTTTCTGCGTTTTGAACAAAGTTTTTTTGTAACCCATCACGTTTGTTAAATGGCACGCGAATAATGCACCAATGCAAAACACGTCCGAAGAGCGACTCTCGCGAATATTTTAACTGCGCGCAGTTCGGTCGCACCAAAGTCTCGCGAGATTCAATTAACGTATCCCACTGTGCGCGGAAAACTCTTTTTGAACATGCACGGCAAACCGGACGTTGATAAACATAAGGGTTCGTTCGAGATCTTACGGATTTATTCAACCAGTCTTACGGGTGTGCACCACTCAGGGTTGGCATGTAAGCACCACTCAGGGTTGGCATGTAAGCACCACTCAGGGTTGGCATGTAAGCACCACTCATGGTTGCCATGTATGCACCACCCAGGGTTGGCATGTAAGCACCACTCAGGGTTGGCATGTAAGCACCACCCAGGGTTGGCTTGTAAGCACCGCTCAGGGTTGCCATGTATGCACCACCCAGGGTTGGCATGTAGGCATTACCCAGGGTTGGCATGTATGCACCACCCAGGGTTGGCATGTATGTACCATCCAGGGTTGGCATGTATGCACCACCCAGGGTTGGCATGTATGCACCACCCAGGGTTGGCATGCATGCACCACCCAGGGTTGGCATGTATGCACCACTCAGGGTTGGCATGTAAGCACCACTCATGGTTGCCATGTATGCACCACCCAGGGTTGGCATGTAAGCACCACTCAGGGTTGGCATGTAAGCACCACCCAGGGTTGGCTTGTAAGCACCGCTCAGGGTTGCCATGTATGCACCACCCAGGGTTGGCATGTAGGCATTACCCAGGGTTGGCATGTATGCACCACCCAGGGTTGGCATGTATGCACCATCCAGGGTTGGCATGTATGCACCACCCAGGGTTGGCATGTATGCACCTCTCAGGGTTGGCATGCATGCACCACTCAGGGTTGGCATGTATGCACCACTCAGGGTTGGCATGTAAGCACCACTCAGGGTTGGCATGTATGCACCACACAGGGTTGGCATGTAAGCACCACTCAGGGTTGGCATGTATGCACCACTCAGGGTTGGCATGTAAGCACCACTCAGGGTTGGCATGTATGCACCACCCAGGGTTGGCATGTATGCACCACTCAGGGTTGGCATGTATGCACCACTCAGGGTTGGCATGTATGCACCACTCAGGGTTGGCATGTAAGCACCACTCAGGGTTGGCATGTATGCACCACCCAGGGTTGGCATGTATGCACCACTCAGGGTTGGCATATAAGCACCACTCAGGGTTGGCATGTATGCACCACTCAGAGTTGGCATGTAAGCACCACCCAGGGTTGGCATGTATGCACCACCCAGGGTTGGCATGTATGCGACTCAAAATTAAACTGTGATTTAAAATATTATACTGGTCGGCTTCAAATTCGAGCTACTTCATAGAATGTGCCGTTTAAAAAAAATGTAGATACATTTTAGAGCAAGAGATCGATATACCAATTTATTAACAGTTACTTCATCAATTCAATACAAGAAAATTATTAGAAAAGTTGTTCTGCGTGAAATACGTACGTTAATCGAACGCTAATAACAGGTGCCGCGAAACGAAAATTCGACCCGCGTCGAAAAAGCGTCACTTTGCGGCAAGACGCAACACATTAAATGGACAGATACTACGGGTCTGTTCGTTAACTTTCCTATGATGATTATTACGAATAGCTGCGTACATTTTCGTCTGATAATGTGAAATATGGCATATTTACTTCAATGCCACCAACGTCACCAAAATGGCGCAATAGAACTACCATTTAGCAATCATTGTCCTTACGAAATCCCAAAATTAGTGTAAAAAAAATGTTTGTGTCATTTTTCTTCGAAGCAGTTAACGTTGTTGGACGTTTACACTCCCAAGTACCAATATATCTGACTAGTGACGTATATAATGAGATATCCAGTGATAATCTCAAAATGGGTCGAATTCAGGAGTGGCTCGAATTTGACGCCGACGACTATAATAGCAGAGCTAGTAAATACCGAGCTGCGTCTGAAGTCTCAAATGGTTTACTCCAAACAGCCCAAACTTGGCTAACGCAGGAGTTTGTGGTGGATTGTGCGCATGCGCTGTGGGTGCGTCAGTCCGACCTGCGCCATTTTATAAATTGCCGATCAGCGCCATCGCGCGGGGGCAGCTACCACTTTCGTCAGTGCATCCGTTAGCGCGTCAAAGTTGAAAACTGTTTCAAAATTGGTAAATTATATTTTGAAATAAGATTTTTTTAAAGGGCGATTCCATCGTTACGTGTGTGACATACAGACATGTTTCATCTTTAAAACTGCAGATCCATGTTAATTTATTGCTGACTGTTTTAATTTTAGCATTAAATCAATTCATTGTTCTACATGTTATTTAATAGTTAGGGTAAAAAAATAAAAAAACATTTTCATCCATAAAATATATATTACATGGAGCGCTATGTGTGTGGCGAACAAAAATCTAAATTTAGACAGCTGCATTAGTTATTGCCAAAAGTTATGGAAGTATGTTATTAAATTGCTTCATTATAATTAAGCACATGTGTATACACCATTATATACTATGCATATTCATATGAGTGTGATTGGTTATTATTTTTTCATAACAAAATATAAATGTGGCGTTACATGTATGACATATTTTTATTATGTGGGTGATGTGTGAAATAGACTTAGTAATGGACAAATGTCTTAATTATTAATGCCTGTTTCCATGACAATATAACATTTCTAGTACATGTTATAATAACACAATATATTGAGATAAGCTAATTATGATAAAACAAATAGTTATGTGACATATTTATTTAGTATGCCCCGGGTAGTATAAAAATAAGATCTGATCCATTTCATTTTATCTTTACTCACCAAACCCACAAACAAAAACAGCATAATTTGACGAAAAAACAGTATATCTAGAGTGCTAAACCTCATTGTGGAACTTACTATCAAACATGCAGTTTGCAAAGTGTCAATTATATTGATCCATAGCTGTGTGACAATCTGTCACCATTTCAAAGTTCATTAAATCTGAACTTGGAGCCATTTTTTAATTATCTCTGCTCCAGATAACGGTCTTTTCATGAGGTTTACTCCTGAAGTATACTACTTCAAGTTTATCTGCAGCTCTCAACGTCGTCCGTGCCTTCCTCCAATCAGCCAAATATTGGTTGATAATGTGATCTTCGTGAGCGGTCATCTTCTGTCGAGCTGTTTGCCCTGTCATGGACGGTGACGGACTAACTGGTGCTTCGTCACAGTTCGCCGGCTAATGTGTAGATACTTCGCAATGCTGTTCCAACTATAGCCTTCTCCGTAAAGATGACTCTCATCTGCTGGCCAAGTGACAACCATGGCTATGGAACCATATCTGTGAACTACAAAAAGTACCATATGTAAACTGGAAGGGAATTATATTGGATTTACAAGGATAAGTGCGCATGGATCTCAAAAAAATAACCGCAAAACATAATGAGAAGAACTGTTCATTTACACTCACGAAAACTATCAATTTACATTCACGAGTACTGTTGTCTTACAGTCATGATGACTGGTGACTGTATGAATGTTCTCGGTAAAAGTCATGTACTGCTAAACACACAAAAAATAAACTAAAATAAAGACAAATCTTCTTGTCGTCAAGATTGCAGTGTGTGTGTGTGTGTGTGTGTGTGTGTGTGTGTGTGTGTGTGCGTGCGTGCGTGCGTGCGTGCGTGCGTGCGTGCGTGCGTGCGTGCGTGCGTGCGTGCGTGCGTGTGAGTGAGCTTTTGAATTCAGAATTGCAGTTGCATCAATTCCACTTACACATACCAAATCCAATTTCAACTCCTAAAATGCAAATTTCAATTATTAATTCCATATTGAAATATCAGTATGTTAACAGAGCAACCATATACATATTCAACGCCAATTTAAAAACAAATCTTCTTGCCGTCAAGATTACAGGCTCTTTGCCCACCCTCCAAATTCGCACTTGATATCCTTTGTATTCCATCTTGTTAATTGTTAATTGTAATTGAGTGTGACTGTATGAGTATGTGTGCGTGCGTGCGTGCGTGCGTGCGTGCATGCGTGTGTCATTGTATGTGCATTTGAATCCAGAATTGGGATCAATTACAGTTACATCAATTGCAATTACACATGCCAATTCCAATTTCAACTCCTAAAACACCAATTTCAATTATCAGTTCCATATTGAAATATCAATATGTCAACAGAGCAACCGTAGATCTACTCAACGCTAAAAACCAGCACCTATTTTAGAGTGGTCAGCTTTATTTTATATTTTTATATTTGCATAATAGCATGGTACATATAACGGCAAACAAATATGCCATATATATATATATATATATATATATATATATATATATATATATATATATATATATATATATATATATATATATATATATATATATATATATATATGCAACATATTATATTTTAGTGAATATCTGTAGCAAATAATTTTAATAGAACAGTTACATGATGTAACTGAAAATGTCATTTACATTTTCACCAATTCCGGAATTGACGTTCCAATTACGTTGTCGTTGACGTCTTAGAGAGCGTTGATAATAAGTGTGTGGCCAGTGGCAGTGCCGTGGGGGAGTGTTGTTGAAACACGAACGTGACGATGGCAATACGGATTACTGCTCGGCTGCTCGTCCTCATCCAGGAAATTGTCAGATGCATGCGCATAACCAGACTTGACGATAAATGCAAGAGCTGGTACAACAGGGAGAATTTGTTTAATTAGACGTTGTAATTGTGTAGTTAAAACTCCTCTCTCACCATGTTAGCGACTATATATTTATTAAATTAAACTATACATTAAATTAACAGTGTATTGTTGTTGTTGGCCAAGCTGTCTGTCGGCTGCATCTATGTTTTAGTCCTAGGGCTAAGCTATGTTAATACTAATGATATTTGCTCCATCTGACAGGCCCAGGTGACTTTAGCGATCGGAGTCGGCCTTCATTGTCACTGAGCGTATGAGATGTTTTTTCTATTCGTGCTGGTAATTTCTTTATTATCTTTGCCTACATTGTTTAAGGATAAATGCTATTCTCTTGAAGATGATATTTACATTGCATATAACCATTCTTAAATATTCATCAATAATGGCTTTTCGAAAACTCTATCTTTACATATGTCTTGTTTTGGTCTATGTATGCATAAATAATTACATACAAATCAGGTTGTAATCCATCATTTACACTGTCTATCATCCTCCTTCTTGCATGTGATGTCTCAGTAAATCCTGGATCAAAAACATTTGAAAACGTGCGCTTTGCCACTACTAATCTTAGATATGTCCGTAATAAATATGTTGCCCTTTCTGATCTGGTGTTATCTAAACAATAGACATTTTAGCTTTGACAGAGCATGGCTATCAGCATCTGATACATCAGCCTGTCTTGCTGACATTTGTCCATATGGCTTTTGCCTATACCATTACCTCCGTCATTCAGGTAGGGGTGGTGGAGTCGCATTTCCTGTTCCTAAAAATACAAAGTAGAAATTATTCATACACCTCAATACCAAAGCTTTAAGGTAATATGTATTCTTATGAAAATATTCATCTATATCTGCTAATTTTATAAGCATCTACCGTCCTCCTGCAAGCACTAATATATTTTTGGTGAATTTCCACATTTCCTTGAAACCACCTTACAATTCCAAGAATACCTTTACATGTTTGGAAATTTCAATATCCACCTTGATTTACCAAGTCTAAATACTAGATCATTCCTGGATGTCCTTCAAACATATGCATTACATCAACACATTTCATTCCCTACTGATGTTCGTGGTCACTGGCTCGACTTGTTTATTACTAGATCTACTTGCAATAACATCAAGACGATATTTCCTACCCGTGGCTTATCAGATCACCATAGTGTCATGATATGTGTAATTTGTGGTGACCAGTCGGGTCAAGATCTGGACAAAAATTATCACATTTCAACCGATAAATACAATTAACTTAAAAGCACTTCATGATGACCTTGCAAATTGTGATCTTTTGATCCGACCTAAATATACATTATGCGACCTTTTTAATCAGTACCATGAAACATTAAGTAAACTACTGTATAAAAATGCTCCAAAAGAAACTAAAAGTTCGCCCTCTATCACCATGGGTGTCTCATGAAATTGTTGCAGCAAAACGTCGTCGTCGATATCTCGAAAGAATTTGGCGACGAACTCAATCTCCACTTGATCGATCCCATTACACTAAGCAGCTACATGTATGCAACCACAAAAGCAAAGTCTGATTACTTATAAAATTTTATCTCAACAAATTCTGATAACCCTAGCCAGACGTTTACAAATGAACACATTTATAAACGTCACTTATCAAATGATCTACAGTCTGCATATAAACAATTTCACTCTACCGAAACGGCTCTTCTCGAGATACACAATACATAGTTGACAACATGGACAATAGTAAAGTCACAGCACTCACTTTACTAGATCTCTCAGCTGCTTTCGATATGATTGATCATTCAATCCTTTTACAACGTCTCTATGGACATTTTGGCATTTCACGCACAGCTCTTTGGTGGTTCAAATGATAGTTTTTCAGACAGACACCAAAGCATTAAGATATATGGCACACTATCTTGCCCACAACGCCTTCCATTCGGAGTCTGATGATAGTTTTCAGACAGACACCAAAGCATTAAGATATATAGCACACTATCTTGCCCACAACGCCTTCCATTCGGAGTCTGATGATAGTTTTTCAGACAGACACCAAAGCATTAAGATATATGGCACACTATCTTGCCCACAACGCCTTCCATTCGGAGTCTGATGATAGTTTTTCAGACAGACACCAAAGCATTAAGATATATGGCACACTATCTTGCCCACAACGCCTTCCATTCGGAGTCTGATGATAGTTTTTCAGACAGACACCAAAGCATTAAAATATATGGCACACTATCTTGCCCACAACTCCTTCCATTCGGAGTCTGATGATAGTTTTTCAGACAGACACCAAAGCATTAAGATATATGGCACACTATCTTGCCCACAACTCCTTCCATTCGGAGTCTCGCAAGGACCCGTCCTTGGCCCTATTTGCTTATACACTACGTCTCTCAGCCAAAGTCATTACTAATCATAATCTCAGTCATCATTTGTATGCTTACGACACACAGGTTCACGTTCACAAGCAAATGCATAAGAATCTGTTTCGACTTTAATGATTGTCTCATTGACATCTTGTTTTGGATGGAATCAAGTAAGCTGAAGCTTAACCCAGATAAAACAGACCTTATTATTATCGACACATAGCAACAACAAAATAGGGTCATCAGTAATCTTTTAGTTAAACTGCTTGGCAGTGATACATTCCCATCAGATACTGTTCGTAATCTAGGTGTTGTCTTCGACGGTGACTTCAACTTTCGCCAGCATATTGTTCATGCATGTAAGTTCTGTTTCTACCAAATACGTGATCTCCGGCATCACATATGTGTATCTACTGCTAAAACAATGTCAACAACACTAATTAGTAGCTGCCTTGACTATTGTAATTCACTACTAAACCATATTACTAAAATATACTTAGCTAAACTCCAACGAGTGCAAAATTGTCTGGCGCGTGTGATACTCAGGGCGCCTCGGTTTTCACAATCACTACCACTACTTAAACAGTTACACTGGCTTCCAGTTACTTATCGAGTCAATTTTAAACTGTTCACTCTAACATATTGTGCTCTATCTACACAACAGTAATCCTACTTGGTTAGTCTCCTGCATCTGTCAAATATCCCTTGGCAGTTCAGATCATCCAATTTACAACAGCTTATTATTCCTAAAACTAAGCTTGACTTGGGCAAACGTGCTTTCTCTCTTTCTCTGCACCTAGGGCCTGGAATGAACTACCCATCAATTTGAAAACATCTGAAACAATAGCTGCCTTAAAACTCAAGGCATATTTATTCCAAATTGCATTTCCATCATAAATGGTCGGTGGTCCCACGTTCTGATAATGACTTGCGCGTCCATGTTCACAATTATGCTTAATAATTATGTTTTGTTGTTAAGAAGTTATAATGTAATTATTATTATTATTATTATTATTAGGGCGGCGTATATCTGCCAGATCAAAGTGCCCCACACGCTACTCTAGCTGAAACAACGTTGCCGTTTTCGGTCATAAACGCAACGAAGAGTACGACGGAATATCTGACAGCGGCGCCCATGCTTGTTAGCTTGACGGACCTAATTGCTAGGCGGACAGTCACGTTATGGATCTGGTAATTGTCTCGGTCACTGTAAGCCTATACCGACCTCCGTCAAGCTTTGCCTTAGCGACCTTTATGTACATTACATTAATATGACAGCATAAATCTGCGAAGTCAACCTTTCTCACACAGGTCCTACCGTTCCCGCTGAAACAACTTTGCCCTTTGTTTTTATCGCAAAGACAAATGTTCGGGCCAGAAATTCAACGAAAAAGACGTGCAATATCCAACAGTTTTACATTTGCGGCGGCCATGTTTGTAAGCTTGTCGGGCCTGGTTGCTAGGCATAAAGTCGCGTAATTGATCTGACAACAGTCCGTGAAACTGCCAATATCCATTTCGTGTCAATACAAACGGGAAAAAACCGCTAAAATCAGGGCGACGAGATCCCGGTATCGAGGTTATGTCGATCGCTGGTGAAGTCTAGCGCAGGCTCGCGCGCGGGACGACACGACCACTCGGCCGGGAAAAGATTAACTGAAACAGGCCCTAATCAGAAGATTGTTTGAAAACGAGTACATAAAAAGTTAGCAACGGGGATGGTCTTTCGGAGGCGGTCATTGGACACTCGCTGCACGTGCCCACGTCATCGTTGTTGTCTGTGTTTAAGAATGTTGCTCAGTGATGTTGACAGACAGCAGGTACAAATTACCATTGGGTTTGTGAACTGAACAAATACACACGCGCAATTGACGACGAAGCTATGTGATATTAATCTGGCGCAATAACTTGCACGACCCGTGGCATATTTAAGTCGGCCAAAAGTAATTACGATTGCTATCACCGAGATGTTTATTATCTGCAAAAAATACTCTTCTAGCCCATTTGCCCGGCGTTGCACGGCAGAAAAGGTCAATGTATGTTTTGTTACGTGGCGCTCGATTCGAATAGAACAAGACGCAGTTTCCTGGTTGGTTAATAAGATGTCAAATACCGAGCTCCTACCACCGAGTATATAAACAAACATTCACTAAGCAAAATATCGTGCACAAGAAACCAAAGATTTATATTCTTTCCACGTGTCCAGTCCCCTTTAACCGACTCCTCAGCAGCTTCCTCCTGAACCTCTCCTTCACCCAAACTCTTCCCTCAGCTCATCCATTCTTCTATTCTTTTCACTCCCGCAATTCTTCTCACCCAGTTGTTTTCGTAAACTTGTATCGCTGGTCATTTCTTGGGTCAAACCGCGTATTCCCCCCCCCCCAGCGACAAGCGCCAGTTTCTGCTATTCCGTTTTCACAGTATTCCTAGGATATCACGAAACTTGAATGTGTGCAAACTTGTTTGACAAAGGTAATTTTCTCTCACTCAGTGTCGCTTCTGAAATCTCTGCATTGGCTCCCAGTCCGGCATTGCATAATTTTGAGCATCTGTGGGGCCTACATTTCAATGTCACTCCTACAAGAAAGCCGAGGTAGCTTCGATCTTCTATTTCTGGTCTAATGTATGTTTTCACAATTAAGACAAAAGCCGGAACTGGGGCATTTTCGATTGTCGCACCAACTCCGTGGAACGCATTCTACGTCAGCGATATGTCCTCATGAAATATGATAATATTCACGAAAACTCAACTTTTTAGCATCGTTTTTCCTGTTTATCGCCTCAGTGTACTTTGGTTTTCACTCGTTGCTGAGCTCGGGTTCCCGACGATTTCGACACTATGAAAGTTTTATTATTGCAAGGCCTATGTACGCTGTGTGAACTTCGAAATGAGAAACTTCAAGCGACAGCAAGAAGATTAGAACGTGGCTCGTCTCGATTGCGGATCGCCTATCACTGTGTTACTACGCATGTAAGAGCCAAGACGGGCTAAAAATATGATTCGGCTAATCGGCTTAAACGCTTCATTAGGTTAAAATGCGATTAGGCGTCGCAGTGTGATTCGGCGTATTAGCTTGATAAGGCGTGACGTTACTGTTCTGCTCGTTTAATCAAAGTGTTTGCGAAATTCAAATTAAATGAAGTCTAAAGGGGAAAGCGATGCCAACATAAAATGGGTCAAACGTTTCACAACATTTCGCGAGATTTCATTTAATTTGAATTCCGCGAATAATTTGATAGTTGTCAAATCTTGGTGATATAACGTTTTGTATTGTGAACATTGACACTAAGGTGCTGCATGTGTGCACTTTGACAGACTGTGCGCATGAGATGGTTCCTTTGCTCGCGGCTGTCTTAAACCTTTCTCTGAGATCTGGCGTAGTACCAGCTCGTCTGAAGAAAGCGCACGTCAGGCCACTACTAAAAAAACCGGGCCTGGACAAATCGGTTCTGAATAACTACAGACCCGTGTCGAATCTGCCCTATTTACCAAAGATAATAGAACGCGTTGAAGCGGCAAGAGTGTCGACTCACATGTCAGAGCACAATCTCAGCGAGCCCTATCAGAGTGCATACAAACCTAATCACAGCGTTGAGACGGCTTTATTATGCGCACAGAACGACATATTGAAAGAAATGGATAATCAAAAAGTCATTATTCTGATGCTGCTTGACCTATCGGCTGCATTTGACACTGTCGACCACAAAGTACTGTTGCGTGGGCTGTCACGGGATGTGGGTGTGGCCCATCATGCACTAAAATGGTCCACATCATACATGAATGACAGAACTCAGTCCGTTCACACACATGATGCATCATCGCCTGTCCGTCCTCTTGCATATGGTGTCCCCCAAGGCTCGGTGCTCGGCCCCCAGCTGTTTCCTATATACACACCGCCTGGTGCCAAGATCATCAGCAAGTACAGTCTCACGTTCCACCTCTATGCAGATGGCACCCAAATTTACCCCCCCCCCAGTGAAACCTCTCCAGATGGACGTCGTCGGGGCTATCGAACGTTTTGAGGTGTGTGTGGCAAAAATGAGGGCATGGATGAGCTCCAATTTCCTGAAACTGAATATCTTCGGTTCTGCGCAGTAGCTGAAGAAAATCGAGCTACATGCAGTACACATCGGCGATAGTTTGATCACGGTTACACATCGGCGATAGTTTGATCACGGTGTCTCATAATGTGCGGAATCTTGGTGTACAGTTCGACGAGACCATGACAATGGTGTTGCATATTACGGCGGTTTGCAACTCTGCTATCTACCATCTACGCAATATTGCAAGGATTAGGTGCTACCCAACCCCTGGGGCAACAGAGCGAATTGTGCACGCATTTGTGACAAGCAGACTCGATGTTGGCAATGCGTTGCTGTACCGACCCCCATTCAAACAAATCCAACGACTCCAAAGAGTGCAGAATTGGACGGTCCGCCTCGTGGCTGGTGCCACGAAGTTCTGCCGCGCGACACCGCTACCGAGAGAGCTGCACTGGCTGCCGATAGCAGTGCGAGTTGAATTCAAGATACTACTCCTCGTACACAGAACACTCAGTGGGCGTGCACCGGACTACGTCGCCAACTATGTCAGCCGACGTCTGCCACGTAGATCGTTGCGCCCGAGTGAACTTAATCTGCTTTGTGTCCCGCGAGCTAAACGGATTTGGGGAGACCGATCCTTCGGCATCGCAGCCCCGACATTATGGAACCTGTTGCCACAACATTTGACATTAACATGGCTTTCAGAAGATGTTTTAAAGCACAGTTAAAGAAAAAAAAAATGACAGCAAGAGTTTTTATGCATATGTCAGGAGTAAACAAAACGTACAAGACAAGGTTGGACCTCTAGAAGACAGTGCTGGAAATATAATATCACAGGGGTTTTTAATGGCGGAAGACCTAAATGGTTACTTCAGTTCAGTGTTTACCAAAGAAGATATTAGTTCATTACCAGTTGCTGATGCTAAATTTCAGGGGGCTAAATCTGAATATTTAGGACCGTTAGTTGTAACTCCAGAATTGGTAGCTAAGAAAATAAAGGCAATGAAGGATAACAAATCACCGGGAGTGGATGGGATTCCTCCAAAATTACTAATGGAAACAGTAGATCAAATCAGTATACCACTTGCAAGAGTATTCAACTTGTCATTAAAAGAGGGAGTTGTTCCGTTTGAATGGAAAGAAGCAAACATCATACCATTATTTAAAAAGGGTTCGAGAAATAAGTCAGAGAATTACAGACCAGTGAGTTTAACGTCAGTGATTTGTAAATTATTAGAAAGGTTAATTAAAGACCATATGGTGGACTTCCTCGTTAAGCATAAATTATTAAATTCATCTCAACATGGATTCCTTAAAGCGAGGTCATGCTTAACAAATATGTTATGTTTTTTGGAAGAAATCACTAAGTGGATAGACGTTGGATCGCCAGTAGATATTATCTACTTAGATTTTCAAAAAGCTTTTGACAAAGTGCCACATCAAAGATTGCTACTTAAATTAAAAGCCCATGGTATCGGGGATAGCATAACTGACTGGATAGAACAATGGCTGACTGACAGAAGACAACGAGTTGTAGTAGATGGAGAAGTTTCAAATTGGAAATCGGTTTTGAGTGGGGTACCTCAAGGATCAGTATTAGGACCTATATTATTCTTAATTTATATCAATGACTTGGACGACAGTATAACAAGTAACGTACTGAAATTTGCGGATGACACAAAACTGTTTAGAAAGGTTAATACTGATGGTGATAAACAACATTTACAAAATGATCTAGACAGATTAGTGAAATGGTTTGAGAAATGGCAGATGCTATTCAATTTTGGGAAATGTAAATGCCTACATACAGGACATGGGAACTTGAATGTAAACTATAAAATGGGAGATACTGTTCTGGGTACTACTGTAAAAGAAAAGGACTTAGGAGTTACAATAAGCGCTGATATGAAAGTTTCAGAGCAGTGTGGTATTGCAGCTTCAAAGGGTAATCAAATTCTTGGATTGATTAGAAGAAGCATAACATACAAGGGAAAAAAAGTTAATTATACCTCTTTATAAAGCAATAGTTAGACCTCATTTAGAATACTGTATACAAGCATGGAGACCATATCGTAAGAAGGATATAGATACGCTTGAACGCATACAAAGGAGAGCAAGTAAAATGATTCCAGAACTTAGAGACCTTAGTTATGAAGAACGCCTGAAAGAATGTGGTTTAACAACTCTAGAGACAAGGAGGTTAAGAGGAGATCAGATTGAAGTTTTTAAGATATTGAATGGGTATGAAAATATTGATAGAAATATGTTTTTCTCACTCAAGAAGGATAGCAGAACTAGAGGACATGAGGTAAAATTAGTAAAGGATCAATGTAGATTGGACATCAGGAAGCACTCGTGCTCGCAGAGGACAATAAATGAATGGAACAATTTGTCTACAGATTGTGTAACTGCTAGCAGCGTGAATATGTTTAAAAACAAGGTTGACACATATATCAGGAGGGCGGGTTATAAGTAGGTGAACATTGTTGGACTCTCGATAAGCCAATGGCTTCCTTGTCCACTTGCCATCTGGGCCTTTGGCTTGGATGGCAAATCTTGTTAAATCTTGTTAAGATACATTTAGAAAATAAAATAATTTGAACAGTTTGTACGGCGCCATGAGCAACGACTGTTGAAGTGGAGCCTTATTAATTTGACGATTGATTGATTGATTGATTGATTGATTGATTGATTGATTGATTGATTGATCGAACGAGCAGAACACTTACGTTCGACGCCTAATCGCATCTTAACCTAATCAAGCTTCTAAGCCGATTAGCCGAATCACGTTGTTAGCCCGTCTTGGCTCTTACATGCGTAGTAACACAGTGATAGATGACCCGCAGTCGAGACGAGCCACGTTCAAATCAAATCGCATGTCGCTGGGGGGATAACGGGGTTTGACCTAGGGATTTGACCCAGGAAATGACCAGCGATAAAAGTTTACGAAAATAACTGGGTGAGATGAAATGCGTGAGTGAAAAGAATAGAAGAATGGAGGAGCTGAGGGAGGAGGATGGGGTGAAGGAGAGATTCAGGAGGAAGCTGGAGAGGTGTCGGATAAAATGGGCTGAACACGTGGAAAGAATATAAATCTTTAGATTCTTGTGCACGACATTTTATTTAGTGAATGTTCGTTTAGATGGTCGGTGGTAGAACACCTAGTGAGTGCAAGTAATACCTATAGATGGTGCGTGCGTGCGTGTGTGTGTGCGTGTGCGTGCGCGTGTGCGTGTATTTGTGCCACATAGTAATACATATGAGTGTGTATGTACGTATTAAGTGTGTGACTACTTGTGCGTGTGTGCGTGTACGTGCATGCGTGCGTGTGTGTACGCGCGCGCATCACCATTTTTATTAGCTAACTATACTGTAGAGTTTCCGTGTGGTGCTGTTGTTGGGAAGTGGAGAGCAGCGGCCGATGTGCAGACAACGCTATTTTTGCCGACTTGTACTGGCGTTCAAAACATTCCAGTGACAGTATGTAATGTGCAGGATATTGCATACTGCGATTTGTCGTGCATTGTCTATTCTCAGCTTACCAACTGAGTTATTGCAATGATTTATTGTGTCAGTTGTCAGGCAAATTATCACAAGGCTGACGACGTTTTTGTGTCTGATTGCATTTTTACTCCTAGTGGCTATTTCATGCCTAATCACGCCTTGATGCAGAACAACCTCCGCGCATGCGTGACCATTGATCATATCACCAATTCCAAACTGACATTTCACATGCACATCTTTGTTTTATTTGGTAAACTCCTAATCTTGTCTCTTTTTTTGAAGCCGCTACGTTGCTCAAGTACACCGTTGCAATGACGTAACCAATCGTATACAACAAGGCGTTGCCATGCCAACCAGTCGTTCATACCACTCCGCGAAATGGTCATTTTGAATGTATAATCAAGTTGTGGCAGTGGAGATAGTGTCGAGGAGTGTCGATGAACAATTCAGGGCGCCTCGTTTTCACCATCACTACCACTACTTAAACAGTTACACTGGCTTCCTGTTATTTATCGAATCATTTGAAACTGACCACTCTTACATATCGTGCCATATCTATACAACAACCACTCTACTTGGCTAGTCTTCCGCATCTTTCAAATATCCCTAGGCAGTTCACATCAGCCATTTCACAATAACTTATTGTTCCTAAGACTAAACTTAACTTGGGCAAACGGACTTTTTTGTTGCTGCGCCTAGGGTATGGGATAAACTCCCACTCACTTTGAAAACATCTTAAACTATAGCTACCTTCCGAAAAAAACTCAAGACACATTAATTTTATTCCAAATTGCATTTCCACCATAAACTTTCGGTTGTCCCTCGCACTGATAATGACTTTTGCGTGTCCCTGTTCACGATTACGCATAATGATTCTGTTTTGTTGCGCCTCTGAGCTCAGGTTCCTCGGGATATAGGTACCATAGAAGTTAATTATTATTATCATTATTATTAATTGTCATATTCAAGGTCTGACCTGACAATGCTAGTTATGAGCGTACGTCATTATCTCCGTCATTGTAGGCCGACACCGACCTCTGCCCTTCCTCAGATGAGACTTGTCAACATTTGCGCCACTGCATTGACGTATCTTTTACGCAATTAGTAATCGCAACCCATAGTGTGGGGTTGTTTAATTACGTAAAGATCGCGAGGCGACGCGTCACTGCGATGACGTGATATTTACGTAATTAAACAATCATGTCACGTGACCGCACACACGCGACAGTATTGCATGCCACTGCGAGATCTGCCGGGGAGCGTAGTTCCTCCAGAAGCCGACAGATGTAGGTGGGTCATGTGGGTCTCGCCACAATCGCAGGTTTCAGGGTTGTTGTCATATCCCCACTTTCGCACGTTTTTGCGTGTCTTACCCATCCACGTAGGAGGTTCAATGCCTTCCAGGTGATCCAGTCCTGATTCGCACCCGGTGGTAAATGACACGGTTATCTAGTGAAGCCAGGCGATTGTCTATCGTCGGCTCTTGTCACAGTTGCAGAAGTTTCTAATTGGCTTATTGTCGTGAAGTTGTTCTTCTTTAGGTAATGCCATTTCGAGAGATGTCTAGCGCCAGACGACATGAAGTGCTGTAGCCCCCCACCCCTCGTCACAGGGGACTAATGGTTTATTACCAAGTCAATCCTTCTTTGATATTCTTTATTGCTAACTGGGCATTTGTATACTTCTCTAGTTTGCCGTCTATCACATACCTTCTTCCTTAACCCACAAGCAATAGTTAGACCACATTTGGAATATTGTATTCAAGCATGGAGGCCATATCGTAAAAAGGACATAGACAAGCTAGAAAGAATACAACGAAGAGCAACTAAAATGATTCCAGAATTGAGAGACCTTAGTTACGAAAGGCGCTTATTACAATGTGGTTTGACAACACTAGAGACCAGGAGACTAAGAGGAGACCAAATAGAAGTGTTTAAAATAGTGAATGGTTATGTGGATGTTGACAGGAATATGTTCTTCAAACTTAAAGAAGGCAGTAGAACCAGATGACACAAAGCAGCATTAGTTAAGGAGCAGTGTATGTTGGACATGAGAAAGTACTCTCTCTCTCTCACAGAGGGTGATAAATGAATGGAACAAACTGCCAAATGATTGTGTTAATGCTAGTAGTGTGCATATGTTTAAAAATAGAATTGACAGATATTTGATAAGGGCGGGTTACACATAGATGAGAAAATTGTTGGACTCTCGATAAGCCAATGGCGTCCTTGTCCACTTGCCATCTGGAACTTGTTGTTTGGGATGACAATCTTGTTAAATAAGCTTGTTAAACATGCCGCACATAAACAAGACGGGACAGGTCTACGGTGTCACCAATTAGTCATTTGTGTCCACTATAAGTCAACGTAGTTCTTCGGGCTACCGAAAGCGCTACAAGTGCAAGAGTCAAAATTAACAGTGTTGTGTTATTTTGTCGGTTTGCGTGAGTTCTAGTGTGTGGTTTTGAAACGACAGGGATGGTAACTATTAAAATGTTAATGAATGACATGTTTTAATGCATTTGCGATTCGAAAATTTATCCGCCACTAGAAATTGGTTCGCCACTAGAAATAAGTTGCCTGGATGCAGGTAACGACACGTCTATGAAGACATTTCATTGGTTGATACGGAAATTCGGATGTTTTATTTGTGTGCGGGTGAATAAACCAGGGGTGACGGATTGATTGATTGACAAAAGGAGACGGGTAAAAAGAAAAAGGGGTGATAACAGAATATCACTACTTGGCTAGTCTCCTGCATCTTTCAAATATCCCTAGGCAGTTCAGATCATTCATTTCACAACAACTTATTGTGCCTAACACTAGATTTAACTTGGGCAAACGTAATTTCTCTGTCGCTGCGCCTAGGGTCTGGAATGGACTCCCCATCACTTTGAAAACATCTGAAACTAGTAGCTACCTTAAGAAAAAACTTAAGACATATTTATTCCAAATTGCATTTCCACCATAAATCTTCGGTGGTCCCCCGTTCTGATAATGACTTTGCGCGTCCCTGTTTACGATTATGCAAAATGAATCTGGTTTGTTGTGCCTCTGAGGTCAGGTTCCTGACGATATAGGCGCCATAGAAGTTAAGTATTATTATTATTGTTACGTAGTCAAGTACATAATACTTGTACCTGCTATGACCTCTGCCGTTGTGCCACACCCCATGACAGAGGTGCCACTCTCCATATCACCACTGCCACAATTTGATTACAAATTCAAAATGGACGGCTGGCGGAGAGATATAAACGAATGCTAGACGTCATTCTTGTTTACAACTTGTTACGTCGTAGCATATGGTCACGTGACACTGTTCATTGTGTAAATTCAAATTTCCACGCGAAATACAATCCACAACTGTATGAGTTTACCAAATGAAATAAATATGTACACAATATGCGCATCAAATGTACGTTGTGGCAGGGTGATGTGATGTTGTGGCAGGGTTATGTAATGTGTGGCAGGGCACGTGCGTGTTCAACAATGGGGTAATCGACTTCGATGCCAGTCACGTACAATCCACGGTGACGGCGCACTCGGCGTCAACAAGGAATGGCGTCACCACGCGATCGATAGTTGCGCATCATCGGAAATAACCAGTGCAATTAGGTTGACTGTCAATTCAGCCCGCGCATTCAGATACCTATCTCATGCATGTTAGTTAACGGGGTTCCTCCAACCACATGTGAATACTTTGATAATGTGATGATGACGTGAATATGGTGGTAATGATATTGCATTATTACATCTTAGCTGCGAGTAATGTTTCGCGCGCACGCATACACGCACGCACGCACGCACGCACGCACACACAATCTTTTAGAAAGGGAGATAACAGGACTATCGTAAGATCCACGGACGAACTTTTGAACAGATTCAATGAACCCCCCTCGGGGGGGGGGGATAAATGAACAACTCGTAAACCCAACATCAAGCTAAATGGAAACCGAACAGCCACCATCATTAGTGCATATGTATCAACCCTAGACACCGACGACGAAGTTAAGAAAACCTTCACTCAAACCTGGATACGGTTCCGTCTGCGGTACTGGCTTGCGTTAAAATAATCCTGCTATGTGACCTCAACGCCACAATCGGAAGTAATCGTGCTCTCTGGCCTGACACAATTGGAAAGCAAGGGATATGAAACACAATAGCACCCTCCTTCACACCAAATATGCTGAACATAGAATTGTTTTTCGCCAAAAGAACCGCCTCAAGACATCGTGGCAACACCCAAGATCAAAACAGTGGCGCATGATTATGTTATATTCAGATCTAAGGAACGCAAAGATGTACACATCACTCGAACCACGACTAGTGCAGACGAATACTGGACAGACCATCGCATCATCTACACCATGGAAATCAAGATCGCTCCCAAACGGCGACTCCAACACAAGCAATGTCGCAAAAAGATTAATATCACCGCCAAACAAGTTCCCCTCCGTCATTGAACCAGCCAAAAACTCCGGACTGGATGAATATGTGAGACAGCCATGTGGACTTCCTCGCCAGAAAACAAGAGCCCTTTTTGTAAACGGTGAAAGAACGCAAGCTCTCCTGAAGTGGCCACATCACCCGACACAACACAATCTCAAAACCCATCCTGCAAGACATCCTGGAGGGCAAGAGACGACATCATGGAAGGCAAGAGAAGACACCCTGGAGGGCAAGAGAAGACACCGTGGAGGGCAAGAAAAGACACCCTGAAGGGCAAGAGAAGACACCATGGAGGGCAAGAGAAGACACCATGGAGGGCAAGAGAAGACACCATGGAGGGCAAGAGAAGACACGCTGGAGGGCAAGAGAAAACGGGTCCACCAGAAGAAAGACTGACTGGATAACAAACAGGAATGGACAAATCTAAGCCCACCGATCTGCTACACACAGCAGAAGTCAGATTAAGCTGGCTGGTCAAGGGAGGAAGTGAAGATATCCGTGTCGCTGACGTCATCAATAGCCTTGTGTTCGTGGAAAATGTCGTACACTAGCAGCAACCAGAGAAGTCTGGGTGATGTTCTTTGTGGCCTTGCGCGGGTGTTGTACACAAGGGGTAGACATGACAGTTTATAAGCAACCAGAGGAAAGTGCCCGCTTCGCCTGTACTTACCAAACAAGCCAGCCAAGTATGGCACCATGCTGTGGCGGAGTTACAATGTCGTCACTTCATAACCACTGAAAGGAGAAGTCAATTTGGGCAGAAAACCGACATGCTGATCAAAGTAGGACAGTTTTATGAAAACCACTGGTTCGTGGCTTCGAAACGGAATAAATATAGTGTGCGACTTCTTCACGTCAGAACCACTGGCAGAGGAATTAACATTAGAGCATATGTTCCCGGCCAGAATCATACGCAAAAATAAAGGCGAGATCCATCAATAAATTATAGCCAATAATGAAATACCAAAAAAGTCAGCTCGGCTTTGCCGAGAACATATTACGATACTATCAGATGTGCCTTCCGAGTGTAAAGAAATGCTAGCTCTATCAACAATGCATCATAGCACTGCCACTGATGGATCATAAACCTGGATTGATCCTTCACTATTTGGAAAAAAAGAGAGGACTTTATAACACGCATCATCTCATTAAAATTGTCTATTGCAAAGGAAAAACCAACCGATGGATTATTCACACAATCATGTTATAGAATAAGCTGGATGTAGCTGAAGTTGCAGCATTTGTGATTGTGACTTGGATGTCACTGTGTGGACAAGGAATGAACGGGGACAGTGCCACCGAAAGTTTCTGAAACAGCTTCGTCGTGAGCTGGTGGGTGGCCAAAGTCAAACTCGCCAGCAGAACCGCGACTGTTTAGATTACTTATTCAACGTTTCGACTGCCACCGGCTGCCTTCATCAGGAATTCTGAGACGGCTAGTTCTTTACCCACCCGCTCACGTATGAGACTGCCTGCTTGCCAAGACAACTGGCGAGCGGGGGGAGAACTAGCTATCCCAACATTCCCGATGAAGGCAGCCGATGGCAGTCGAAACATCGAGAAAGTGATCTAAATAGTTGTGTTAGGTACCAACTCGATGAACATTTTCATGAATCGCCAGCAAAACACACGAGTTATGCAGCAAAATGTCCGAAATGCATTGCACATGTTGACTGTTGGTGATTCCCGCACAACCCAAAGCCTTAAACTTCCAACTCTTTGCTGCACAACTTGTAACTGTAACAAATAAATGCTAAAAGAGATAATTGGTGAACTTGTGATTTTAATTGGGGTGTAAATATGAGAAAACACAACGGGTCATGTTTGACCCAGACAGCGGGTAATTTTTGACCTGGAATAAAAGTAACAAATTACTATTTTTCCTGTATATATGATATAAATAAACATATTTTGGATTAAGTTACCAAAGGAAACAGTGCAGTGACACATATTCACACCCATTGTGCCTTTCACAATCACTTACTATCTTTTGCATTGAAAAAACATTTTATGCTTAAAAAAATTCTTTATACATTGTGTGTGTGAAAAAAATAACGTGGAAGAAAAATGTCTGATATTTGTTGGTAATCTTGTAAAACTAAATTACAAGGTGCAATTTAACTGCAACGTTTTTTAACTGAAAAAATATTTCCAACACTTTCACGTCGAAAAAATATACCGGGTAAAAATTTACCCTACCCATCCATTTGTTTTTATCCGTCCGCACGAAGGTTAAGCTTGCATGTGATGTTCTGTCCTCAAGGAGCCATGCACACACGTAAGCCAAGGCACACACACTCCACACTGCACGTTGAAGAGCTTACCGAGTGCAAGATGTTTTATGCGCCGATACATCTCATGCCATGCCAGATATCAATAGTCGGTTCTGCCGTCATCCCAGAAGAATATGAATGGACGATCATAGCTAAGAAAAATGAGCATCATTCCGATACTGATGTGCGATGTTTGGGCTATGACACACTATCTACCTGCTAACAACTCACATTTACACGCCACAGTAAAATAATATTAATGACGTCACGGCTACCTGTGCGTGAAATCGAGTTATTATTGTGAAAACCTCATATGCATGCACGCCCGCACGCATACAGGCACACACGCACGCACGCAGGAACGCACCCACGCAGTCACACACGCACCCACGGAATCACCGTCACCTTAATACCGAAAACCAATATTGCAACGACAGAGACGCAATTTAGACAAACGCGACACAGAAGCAATTTAGCGAAGGCGGTCGCAACAAAAACACAACATTTTATTACGCCGCAGATCAAACTGCATCGTGTGATTGGCAAGCGGACAAAACGTATCACACAGACGATGACTTTCAGCGGCTTGCCCGGACGCCTCAGTAATCGGAACACGTAAGTAATATGCGCGCAGACGTGTCCCGACTTAACTCTGCCGTTACTGTTGTGTTCTCGCAATGACGGTTGCATCTGCCGCTCGATTCAGGCGCGCGATTGTGAAGCAAATGCAAATGCCACAAACGCGGCGACACCTGCGTTGGTAGTCAGCACGCGTAGCTCGCTCGTTACATTGCGAGGCGCACCGATTTAGCCACTCGATAGCGTCGAAGGCAATTATCTGCGCACATTTAATACTAGCGCTTGGCTGTTTCCGTGTAGCGAAATGATGCACAAATTATAATTTGGACGTGATTATCCGTCGACTGTACAAATGCCAGTAGTGCGAATATCATGCTCAAAGGCTGACAGACGAGGCACACCGAGTTAAGAAATTGCATACAGACTATTGATGAAGCAATGACTTCTTTGGAAATGATATAATATGTAGCTTGTTGTTTTAGATGGTTGTTATTGCTCTTTATCCCTGTAGTCCGGGGTGAGGCTGGCACCGATACCTCTTTATCACTGTAGTCCGGGGTGAGGCTGGCACCGATACCTCTTTATCCCTGTAGTCCGGGGTGAGGCTGGCACCGATACCTCTTTATCCCTGTAGTCCGGGGTGAGGCTGGCACCGATACCGGTCGTCGATTTTTGTTCCTTCTTCGTTACTGATCCCGTGTCACTGTCGTCTCCACCATTGTAATATTGTTAAATCGTATTAAACACGAAGCTAACCATAATACTGCTATCCACACATGCCCGTCCTCTTGGGGGGAGTGGTCAGGGTTGGAGCAAACCCTCTTTTTGAGATAATTTGGTTTAACTGTAAACACTTTCAGAAATCATCCCAGGCTGATTGTGTACGCCCCCCCCCCCCCGAGGACCGGCCTACTATGTGACAGACTGAACTGATATATGTAAAATATGACAGAGAAACACTACTATGGACAACATAGACAGCACAAGAAAGTGTATTTGTTTACAGGCATACATTCTTTTCACATGCAAACACCGCATATTTACCCAAACTGTTTGGATAAATATGCAGTGTTTGAAACTCTTCTTCCGTCTAGATATATTGCTGGCAAAGCACCGTCGTTGCTATCTGCTGAATCTGGTGACAGAGGCGATGATACCATGGTGCAGTGCGACGGAGCGATGAAATAGAGCGACGCTATAGTGATGCAGTAGTGTCATCGCTCCATCGCTTTGCCAAATTTAGCACACAAAAACTATGGCCCTTCTCGGCCACCATAAGATAGTCATTGCTGAAGACGGTGTGGTCTGAAAACGCCAAAGAAAATACTACCCCAAATGAATAATAGTGCGTGTATCAGTGTAAGTTGCAACTCCCCGTTGCATCCGATTACGACAGCACGTGACAAATCCATATGTAAAGCAGCCACATTGCTCCCGTTTGAAAAACAAAACAAAAATTGTTGCTATTTCCATCTAGTAATTAAATAAAATTGCAAATTTGTGTGAGAGTACTGCATTCATGACCCACATTTCATGTTTCCTTCCCACATTAAGCATTCTACAACAAATAAAACCTAAGTAATTACCACAAAATAATGCCATTTACCACGGTTGATTTATACGACAAAAGCAGTAACGTTCTCTCAACGTCTCCTTGTCCTCGTAGTCTTCTCCACTCGTTTCTCGACCTTCTCCTCATTGGCGACATTCGACTGTCACGTGTCAAGCTGTCGTGAGTATCGCCAGTTGAATACTCATCGTTGACATCGTCAGATATAACAGCAACTACATAGTTGGTTGTTTTGTCTACAATACAACTCTGAAGAGTACCACAAGTTAAATACTCACTTATTACCGACACTGCAAGACAAAGAACAACTACACAGTCATACATGGGTCTCTCGCTATAAGGACTCCCGATGTAAGAAAAAACGTTGAAATCCCCGATGTCGGCCTGCACTGGTGTATGTACCCATGGACATAAAGCACATCGGACATAAGGAGACAGTCCAAATGTGTTCCTTATAGCGAGAGTCCGCTGTAGTGTGTTGTTTTGTCTACCCTTATCGACCAACGGTACACCTTCATATGCAGATCCACTGCGTAACGTCTACAGCAATACATCTTCATAACAGAGTGGTGGACATTACAACAGCCGCGCTGATACACCGTGTAACGTCTGCAGCATATACGTCGTATGCTGCCGGAACTAGCCTGCCACAGCAGACTATGTGAAGGTGAAACTGGCTGTAAACTGACGTGATCGTACCAGCATGGCACCACCCAGAACGGCCTTTCGTCGTCTTATTTGAAATAGCTTGGTGAAGCCAGTAGGTGAACCTGACGTTCTTCTGCGCGGCACTCACACCCACGGAGTCCAGCCCTCGTACAGAACGGCCAAGTTGTCAAGATCTGTCGCCTCTTTAATCACGTAGTCCACCTGAAAACATCCGATAAGAAAATATCAATTTATATGCGTCTGATCGTCAAGGTATTTGTCAACACACGACTTAGCATGTCAGCGCAATGACAAGGATGGATTAGTCGAATTAGCATCATAGTGACTCCTATTTCAATAGATTACCAACTAACGGTCTGTAGCATCGTTCGTGAATTACGTCACGAATTTGAGAAGGTAATTCCCCAATGCAAGTTGGACAAACTGCCTAACTAAATGACGGCTACCCATCGAAAAGTGATCAAGTTGTCAGAAGGAGATGTGTCTAATCACAAGTGCTAGTACTAATTATGCTAAACTTGCAGGTACTCCAACAACTGTTAATTGGTGATATAACCAAGTTGATGTAAAAACAGAATTGTTTAGACAATACGTCTTTCGTGTGCTCATGAGAGGAACAGTCAATTACAGAAGTGTTTAGTTACTAGAAACCTTTAATTCACCATGTTTAAAGTTACTTCCTGTAAAAGCAAGTAATTTGCTAGGGAAAGGTGCAGAACCACAGTCGATTGTTAACCCAAAAAACTGATTGAGAAGCACTGCTCTACAGAAAAAATACTACGTCACCAGGTCTGACTATTTCCTTGCTCCATGGTGTTTCCCACATAATTTTTCTCAGTGCAACCTTATGTTTGGCCAAACAAATATTATGTTTTCCCACAGCGCTGAGTTCCCTATGTCCAGCTGAGAAACAACACTTCAACTCATCTATGGACAACTAAACCCCTCTTGGTCATCAACAGTGTATTACAACCATAATGTCATAAACCCATTAGGCAGCCTTAGTCCTGGTCAAGTGAAGAGCACTTAGCCCAGGCACTTAAGTAGTTGAACACATTATGGCAGCTTGTATTACATTGAGTTCCCTAAAAAGTGCATCCACAACTCATGTTGTTGTTGCTCAAATGTGTAGTGTGTGAATAGTCGGGCAGTAACAATTTATTGACACATCAGTGAATGGCCGTACTTTCATCACGATACACCACTTTTATGTTATAAGAATCGCGATAGTATTATCGTGCTGAAAGTTGAAACTACGGCAAAAGCAAGAAACTGTTTCGAAGTGTACCCACTTGTAACTTAGTCAATGCCAAAGGAATAAAAATTGCCTGCTACCGCTTGCTTCATCTGGCATTAGAGACGTCACTTGTTTTTTGTTATTTCATTATTTTCCTGAATATTGTGCCAATGTGTTTTTATTAGACACAACTGTGCAATGGGGTGCAAATAAATTATTTCTTTACAACTGTATCATTATTTATTGCAATACGTATGGCACCGTGACACAAATATCACGATGCCCATCGTTTAGTGCATCGTCACAGCCCTGGTGAATAGTTTAAGTAATCTACACAGTTAGTATAACAGAAAAGCGGATTTGCACAAACGGACCAGCACGTAAAATAGTGCATGCTGGGTAGGTTTGATTTGTCATGAAATAATTCTAATACGAACTAAAAAATGTTGAACTGAACAGGCACTTTTAACAGAATCACTCCGGGCCAGGGCAGTCTGATTCTATTACGCAGTTGACTTGTTTAAATGGCATATTTTATTACAGCGGGAATATATTGTGGAAATGGTGGACCATGATCGCCTATGCCTGCAACAGACAATGATGAGGCAATGATTCCAATCCAGCTAATATATTTGACTCTACTAAACGGCTAATTCTGTTAAACAAAAAGTGATACATTCTATCAGACACCAGCTATGGAGGCCACCACGCAATCCTGACAACACCGAACTGATGCTGGCAAGGCTTCTGAAATGCTAGACCGATCTCACCTGTCACACTTGTCATTCACAGAACACCAGGCATGCCTTACATGTGTGAACTCAGTAGCAAGCAGTAAACTTATAATTAGAGAAACTGCCCTCGGATGTGTGGGATGTATCGAACTGAGAGGTTTTCTTCACACAACAGTAATTAACACCTGTCAGTGACAGCGCAGCTACATCGCGATATTGATTTCTCAACTTGAGTCGTTCAGTTAGACGTGCTGCAGTCGCCTGTGTGCTTTATGTGCAGGTATAACTCCGAGACTGGGTTTTGATTTTAAAGAAAAACATGCAAACTGGGATTCTGCACGAGATTTACCTCACATTATCGTTCCATATACACTAAGAATTGTACATCTGAAAGAGGCTTATAAATATCAAGAAATCTTACTGGCCACCTCTAATGTAATATTTGCCTAATTAAATTTGTTAATGCCATTTTCCTTAATTCAGTAACATTTCAATGTTTATGTAAAGAATTTATGTAAAGAAATTTGTCAAAACAATTTCCAGAGACTTCACTGTAGGTTCTCTGTGAATCAAACCAGTCAACCCACCTGGCTGGTCTTGCGGAGATAATGACAACAGTGTCTCCATCTAATGGCTTCTGTAAGAACTTACACTTTCCTGCATACATTTACACAAAATAAAAATATGATTATTTGCAACAAAGAGGTTGATTATTACATGTCTGCTGCCAGAATTTGTTTCCTCCTACACTGTCCACACCTGTTCAGCGACAGAAAGTCTTCGGTTGACGTCTGGGTCCCGGCCGTCGAGTTTCATCTTAATGCGCTTCCACACACCCACAGCATACGAGTTTCGCTCCTGGATCGCTGCATAACAAATGGTAATATAATAATATAATATAATATAATATAATATAATATAATATAATATAATATAATATAATATAATATAATATAATATAATATAATATAATAATAGAAAAACTACCATTGCACCCAAATCCTCGGAAAAGCACCCAAACCCGTGCTCGGAGGCCCATCAGATCTCAAAATTGGCATACAATGTTAAAATATTATTTATTAATTATTTTTTTTGGCAACAAATACTTGTGTCACTTTCAAACTTTTTGATTATTTTGTGTTCTGCCAGTTGTGCAGAGAACTGAATACAACACTGAAAACCTTATTTAGTGAGCATAATTACTGATATGACAGAATGAACATAAGAAACATCTGTACCTTTGCCTGTTCTCGGGTCTCGGGTCACCTTGTCCTGTTTCTTGACCACAGGGGCTGAAGCACAAGTCAAACATCCTTACAGACTTCTGCCGACATGCAACACAACTTCCTCTTGTTCTACTGCACATTTATTGCACATATAGAGTTCGCTTCAATTGTAATTCATTACAACAGCAGTGTAACTGTAATTGACTTTTTAGAGCAGTGTAATTATAATCTTCCTTTATGTAATGCAATTGTGCTCGACCTATGAACTATGAACTATGAACCATCGCAACTGACCTTTTCCATGACAAATTCAACACACAATTTTTTTTTTCAAACATCCAGTTTTATTTAGTGATCAAGCTGCTTCATTTGAGACATTGACACTTGGCGATTCTGGTCTAATTTCGGCTCTGAATTCTGGTTCCTCAGGATTCATACGCTACAGAAGTTCATTATTATTATTAAAGACGCATATCCAACGTTGCTGAATTATAGCCTAGGGCAAAATCAAATGTAAGACCTTTTTAATATCTTTCTTTGAAATTTCACATTATTAAGCCCTTTTGAAGGCTTTATAACACAAAATCCAGTCCAAGACTCTTTCAGACTTCACACACAAGCACAGCTGCGTGAACAGGAGATCATCTTTCAGTGCATATTTGGGGGCCATTGGGTCATAGCCTCCTTGGCTTAAATTTTTTATTTTTGCGTGTATAACCTGTTGTGCCACTGTGTGGTAGCAAGGTAAACTAACGGGTAACCAAGCTTTGCCCCCTCTTATCTTCCCCCTTGCCCCCCGGCCTTCCCCTTTGCCTCCTCATTGGCCCCCCGCCTTCCCCTTTTTCTCCCCTTTGCGGGATCCTAGGTACGCCACTGCCATCTTTCACTGGCGTCCATCAGGAATGAGACAGGAGAAATGTGATGACTTACTACCGAGGTTGACCGGTGCGGTCTGAGGACTGACCACACTGGCCGGAGTGGCAGACTGAAGGTCCAGACGCTGGACTGAGCCACTGGATATCTTCTTGGGAGACACGGCGTGAAGGCTGCCTACCACATCCACGCTCTTCTTCAGCACTGGACAAGTAAAAATATATTGTTATCATGTTTTTCTGTTGACTTAAAATTTATATATTGTTATGGTTTCTGTATTGAATATTTTGTTTTGTTGTGTCTTTGGGCCAAATAAATATTTCCCTGTTTCATTCACCAATTATTAGCTAAATCATATTTAGTTTATAGTCTTTCAAGGGAATGTACAAGGATTTTTATTGGTTAACTGAATGACTGTTTTACGGTACAAGGATTTTCATTGGTTAACTGAATGATGTTCTATGGGACACTGCGACACTGATTATATTAGTATTTATGACTGGTTAAAAAGTAATGCTACCTTTACGACATATATAGACCGCTTTACTGCAATAAAAGATACCTCAACAAATCCTCACCTTTGGAGGTAAAAAATAATGTTTCTCACCAGGTGATCCATTGATCTGTCAACTTCCTATTTGATACAATTTCTGATGGTAAATACACAGCAAAAACGATTAAAACACGAAGTATACAATTATTAATTTAAATGTACTTTGAGACGGAGAGTAAGAGAAATGACGGATTTTAGTTATACGAAACCCCCAACTACTGGTAGCTCTGTTCCAATTAAAAACTAAAAATCGTTGCACACTCCCTTTAACACCAACTGTTTTGAGAAACAGATGGCGAACCAACATGCCGGACTGACTGACCTGCAGTAAAGCTCAGTGTGCCTTGCTGGTCATCCACTACCAGTGGCGGGGCAAACTTGACCAGTTCGTCGTAAATTCTGCAAGAAACAAAAGTGTCAGTCTCTAGCGGCCACAAGTTTCTTCATATGAAAGGTTCTTCCTAAATTAAATATTTTCGCTTGATTTCGCTTTGACCAGATCTTTGACCGGTCAAAATTCGGTGAAAAAAGGGCAAAAGTGGCCCGCTCTATACACTAAGACATTCTATTAAACTGACTGCGCATATTACTTAAACTATTCATACATATTCAAGTATTACAGATTCACACACCAACGAACCTGCTTTGTGATGGGCCGCTGAATGACTTGAGGAGTTTTACACAAAAGTCTACATTTGTTTTGATCCTCACCTGTTGATCTGCTCGCACAGAACGCCTGTCATCGAATCTACCTCTGCGAGCACACTGGCTGTGACGTCATCAGACATGACCTGTTTCAGGACTGCCGTGAAGTTCTCCGAGAATGACTTGTAGGTGTTCACGTACTCACAGATACTGCCCGGGAGCGGCTCAGAGCCGTGGTCTTGCTCCTCTTGCTACCAACAAATACAGATACCTTTACATATATACAGTCAAACATTGCTTTGCGGTCATTCGGTAATACAGCCACCATTGTGGTCATGCTGGCACAGCCCTATATTATTTCCATCACAGTAAAGTATAGGATATTGGTCTCACTATTATGGTCACCTTGATATTCAGATCATGTTGGCCCAGTCCTGAGGATCACCTTAATAGTGTGGTTTCACTATACACAGTACATACATGATACGCTCACATGTATAGGCAGTATGTATGTATGTATGTATAATGTAAATTAACTGAAGTAAATGTATGTATTTACAGGCTTGGAGTATGATTATTAATAATTTTTTTTCCGAAACAAGGTTTGCTAGCAGAGCTGCCCTTGACAAGTGACTGCCTATTAAATGGTACTTTTGCAAAGTGCATTGCCTGCGAATCGTACAAGACGGTGGCAGAGTAGCACAAAAAATGATTATAAATAATAATAATGGCCGCGGTAAAACATAAACAATAACTCTGTCGTCATCATACGCGATGTGACGACTGCGTCATAACTTAAATAACTAGTTCAGTCAATATCAGTCAATATTTTCTTAATTTTTTTAAGACATGGCAGACGCATCCATGACATGGCTCTGTCAACGAATGAGCACAAGAACATACAGTCAAGCTACCTTCGCCATAGATTTGAGAATACTACGGACGTCACTCATGAGTTTGTGGTGGGTCGTGAGGATGCCACGAATGTTGCCCACTTGAGCGCGTACTCCGTCCTGTCAATCAACAATGACATGCAATTAGTCACATGTCACCTGTCAATCAACAATGACTTGCAATTAGTCACATCTCACATGTCACTTACCAATCAACAATGGCAATAACCTGTCAATCAATTTGAAATTTCAATTAACAATATAATAATCACCAATTTATGGTGTTAGCTATTATAAGTCATGGCAATGGCAAACTTGATCTTGACCGAGTCTTTATTTTGGGCTTCAGCTTGGCAAGTCAGAAGACTGACTGTCAGTCGAGTGACCGGGGGTTCATGTCCACCTACTGCTGTTTCGAAACTTGAGCAATTTCATTCACCACATATTGCCTGTGTCTTTCAGAAGAGATGCTAGGAGCTGTAGCTAGCTTCTGTCTGGAGTCCCACATGGGGTAAATGTTTAACCTGTCGTGGACTCATCAACTCTAGAGAAGGAAATCTTTAATAAACCACGCTGTGGAGTGACGATCACAGTAATCGTTGCTTGAGAAAAATCATGACGCTGAAGCTACTGTGATTTGAGGAAACTCACACAGCCAATAGCATAAATAGCAGTAATTAGTAGTAAATCTCTGGTATGTGATGTTTATGATTTACCTTGGTCGCGACACAGGCTGCCTTCAGTTTGCCAAGGCTACCATTCACGTCCGTTATCTGTTCGCCAATGTACGCAAGCATCGTCTGAATCAGCTCCGAGGTGATCTTCTCACCAGAGGGCACCAACTGCAGGCATAAAAGTCGAAACAGACGTGCAAGTATTAAAACAATCTACACAGACAAATTCCTTTCAAGTTGTAAAACAATGTACTTTGTTAAGTAATAATACTAATATATGTGTGTGCATTAATGTTATTTCTCTAACGCAGTTTTACTGATCATCACCAAACTAATCATGTAGTCTGAAAATAAAGTATTTAAAAAAATTCATTTAACATAAAAATTCTACAGGAGAAAATATAACACAATTTATGAATATCTTGCCTGGGTATCAGGTTGCTAGTAGAAATGTTGATGCTTTATGTACTCAAAACAGTGATCAACTTGTTTCATTCGTAAGATGTAAAAAAAATTTTTTTTTTCTATATCAGTCATCATTTGTTGGAGGAACAAATATTGCTAAGTCGTCCACAAAATTAAGATCTGCCAACATATCACATGATCGAAAATTGTTTGCCACTACACTGAATATATCACACAGCTAATGTCTCCTGGGAGAGGAACTGCATTGCAAACAAGAGACAGACCATATCAAGGAGCTCCCTATAGCTGTTTCACTAATTATATCACTATCTGTATACTGGAAGATCTCTTTGATGTTCGTGAGACATCCCACATGGGCGGCAGACAGGAATCCATTTATAACCATCACATGGCTCTGGCCATCCAATTTTAACTGAATGGATTATCTCTATTGTACATCTATTCTGAATGCTGCAAGCAACTAGCTGATTAGATATTGTCTAGCGTACTTCAAAATCGTATGTAGCTAATCTGTGTTGCACTAGCGGTAGCATTGTGTTGTAGTAGATATGTATTGTTTTGTAGTAGAGATGTATTGTGTTGTAGTAGATATACATTGTGTTGTAGTAGATATGTATTGTGTTGTAGTAGATATGCATTGTGTTGTAGTAGATATGTATTGTTTTGTAGTAGAGATGTATTGTGTTGTAGTAGATATACATTGTGTTGTAGTAGATATACATTGTGTTGTAGTAGATATACATTGTGTTGTAGTAGATATACATTGTGTTGTAGTAGATATGCATTGTGTTGTAGTAGATATGCATTGTGTTGTAGTAGATATGTATTGTTTTGTAGTAGATATGCATTGTGTTGTAGTAGATATGCATTGTGTTGTAGTAGATATGCATTGTGTTGTAGTAGATATGCATTGTGTTGTAGTAGATATGCATTGTGTTGTAGTAGATATGCATTGTGTTGTAGTAGATATGCATTGTGTTGTAGTAGATATGCATTGTGTTGTAGTAGATATGCATTGTGTTGTAGTAGATATGCATTGTGTTGTAGTAGATATGCATTGTGTTGTAGTAGATATGCATTGTGTTGTAGTAGATATGCATTGTGTTGTAGTAGATATGCATTGTGTTGTAGTAGATATGCATTGTGTTGTAGTAGATATGCATTGTGTTGTAGTAGATATGCATTGTGTTGTAGTAGATATGCATTGTGTTGTAGTAGATATACATTGTGTTGTAGTAGATATGCATTGTGTTTGTTGTTGCTGACTTTTTCCAAACAGAAACTTAGGAGATACAGAACTTGTATAACAAGAAATAAATTGTTTTGGTATACACATATGCTGATAAATCATCAGTTATTTAGATCGCATTGTAGTTAGATATTATGAATTGTGTAACAATAGGAATGCTTCTTTCTGAGTCTGTTAACTCTGTCTGTCTGAAGATAAAATGTGTCCCACAAATAGTACGGGCAGCATGATAATTATTTTGTTAATTAATAAAATGTTGCATATAAAAATTTTTTATTTCAAGAAACCTGAAGCCGTTTGGCAATTACCTTATTGACCATCACGCTCTCTTCCAACTCTGTCACTGAGCTGCTGCATGTCTCCACCAGCTGGCAGCACTCATCGCACCTGAAGCGAGAAAATGTCATGACAAATATGCAAAAAAAACAGTGACAATAATCAAAACACATTTTCAATGACACTAACTTTGTGGCACATACAGCTAACACAAGATCGTGACTATTCTCACGAGAGGCCCTCATTCTATTCTCATGAGAGGCCCTCATGCTATTCTCACGAGAGGCCCTCAAACCCCAACCTGGAGGACCAGGAGATTAACTTAAATCTCACCACTACCCCTTATCTAATCCAGTATGGGTGACCTGATCAGGTTTTTCTAAGGCCTTTCACACGGGCAATTTGAACATGTAAAAACCCTCCATGCCCGTGTGAAATTCAAAAGTAAATTGTGTTGTGTATATATGCGCGGTAATGCGCTGGATAAAAGAAAAAAAACATGTTTGCCCGTGTGAAATGTTGCACTGCCCGTGTGAAATGTTGCACTGCCCGTGTGAAATGTTGCACTGCCCGTGTGAGCTGAACCTTAAAGAAAAACTCTGGACCCGATCCTTTCAATGACACTGACAATGATCAAGATATCGCTTCTTTGACGGTGATGGTGATTTCAGTAACACCGACATTAGCAATGACACTGATCAATACTGTATTTGACCTATTAAGTGTATCGCATGCTTGAAAAATTTTTTACTAAGAAAAATATCATGAAATTCGTTCTAATAAGCACACACCATAGTTTGTTTCTCAAGAAGATGAGGGAACTGTTCCACACCAGATCGAGTTGTAGTGGCTGAATATGGTGTGACAGGGTTCGAATTTAGCGGGGAGATGTGGGTTCATGAGCCTGTAGATTCACTGCAGGACCGCCAATAGTTCCTAATCTGGGGGTCCGGCTGGCTCGTGAAATTTGGCCAAAAAACTACGATATTGGTGCGCCTCGAAGGCATGGCACATGTGCATTACTTAATTTCAAGAATGCACGATGCAAACACATTTTTATTGGCTGACAGACGACCGAGCAACCAATCAGATATATTTTTAGCAGCTAGTCGAGCACATTGCGATTTTCTGAATTCGCTATTGATTTTATTGTTTTACTGGGGGAAAAGGTGATTGAACAGTTGCCTGATTATATCGCGAAATGTGATGCGCCAGGCAGCCAGAGAAAACAGGAAATGTGATGTGCCAGGCAGCCAGAGAAAACAGGAAATGTGATGTGCCAGGCAGCCAGAGAAAACAGGAAATGTGATGCGCCAGGCAGCCAGAGAAAACAGGAAATGTGATGTGCCAGACAGCCAGAGAAAACAGGAAATGTGATGCGCCAGGCAGCCAGAGAAAACAGGAAATGTGATGCGCCAGGCAGCCAGAGAAAACAGGAAATGTGATGCGCCAGGCAGCCAGAGAAAACAGGAAATGTGATGCGCCAGGCAGCCAGAGAAAACAGGAAATGTGATGTGCCAGGCAGCCAGAGAAAACAGGAAATGTGATGCGCCAGGCAGCCAGAGAAAACAGGAAATGTGATGCACCAGGCAGCCAGAGAAAACAGGAAATGTGATGTGCCAGGCAGCCAGAGAAAACAGGAAATGTGATGCACCAGGCAGCCAGAGAAAACAGGAAATGTGATGCGCCAGGCAGCCAGAGAAAACAGGAAATGTGATGTGCCAGGCAGCCAGAGAAAACAGGAAATGTGATGTGCTAGGCAGCCAGAGAAAACAGGAAATGTGATGTGCCAGGCAGCCAGAGAAAACAGGAAATGTGATGCGCCAGGCAGCCAGAGAAAACAGGAAATGTGATGCACCAGGCAGCCAGAGAAAACAGGAAATGTGATGTGCCAGGCAGCCAGAGAAAACAGGAAATGTGATGTGCCAGGCAGCCAGAGAAAACAGGAAATGTGATGCGCCAGGCAGCCAGAGAAAACAGGAAATGTGATGCACCAGGCAGCCAGAGAAAACAGGAAATGTGATGTGCCAGGCAGCCAGAGAAAACAGGAAATGTGATGTGCCAGGCAGCCAGAGAAAACAGGAAATGTGATGCGCCAGGCAGCCAGAGAAAACAGGAAATGTGATGTGCCAGGCAGCCAGAGAAAACAGGAAATGTGATGCGCCAGGCAGCCAGAGAAAACAGGAAATGTGATGTGCCAGGCAGCCAGAGAAAACAGGAAATGTGATGTGCCAGGCAGCCAGAGAAAACAGGAAATGTGATGTGCCAGGCAGCCAGAGAAAACAGGAAATGTGATGTGCCAGGCAGCCAGAGAAAACAGGAAATCATGAACTAGATTGGCCTAAATTATTGACACCACTGAACGACATTCTTACCTAATTTGTTCTACGCCAATGAATTCCACACCATTCCATGTAAAAAAGCATATATTCTTAAAAAAAATATCGTGTTTGCACACTTTTTGGTCCAATTAGGACTGTGGTGTATCGGCGTCTTCTTCAGCGAGGTTTCTATTTTCGCTCACCACCGATGCAATCTGCCGCGCTATTTGGACTATAAAAGTGTGCAATAAACAATATATTCTAAATGTAGAATGGTTGAATGAATGCATTTTTACAGAAAACTTGAGGTAAGAATGTCGTTCAGCGGCGTAAATAATTTAGGCCAATGTAGTTCATGATTATCGGAAAAGACTATGGATATAGCAATATCTGTACTGATGGTTGTTTAGCATTGGTTGAGAACGCTACAAATTTAACAAGATTTAACAAGATTTGCCATCCAAGCCAAAGGTGGCAAGTGGACAAGGAAGCCATTGGCTTATCGAGAGTCCAACAATGTTCACCTACTTATAACCCGCCCTCCTGAGATATGTGTCAACCTTGTTTTTAAACATATTCACGCTGCTAGCAGTTACACAATCTGTAGACAATTTGTTCCATTCATTTATTGTCCTCTGTGCGAACGAGTGCTTCCTGATGTCCAATCTACATTGATCCTTTACTAATTTTACCTCATGTCCTCTAGATCTGCTATCTTTCTTGAGTGAGAAAAACATATTTCTATCAATATTTTAATACCCATTCAATATCTTAAAAACTTCAATCTGATCTCCTCTTAACCTCCTTGTCTCTAGAGTTGTTAAACCACATTCTTTCAGGCGTTCTTCATAACTAAGGTCTCTAAGTTCTGGAATCATTTTAGCTGCTCTCCTTTGTATGCGTTCAAGCGTATCTATATCCTTCTTACGATATGGTCTCCATGCTTGTATACAGTATTCTAAATGAGGTCTAACTATTGCTTTATAAAGAGGTATAATTAACTTTTTTCCCTTGTATGTTATGTTTCTTCTAATCAATCCAAGAATTTGATTACCTTTTGAAGCTGCAATACCACACTGCTCTGAAACTTTCATATCAGCGCTTATTGTAACTCCTAAGTCCTTTTCTTTTACGGTAGTACCCAGAACAGTATCTCTCATTTTATAGTTTACATTCAAGTTCCCATGTCCTGTATGTAGGCATTTACATTTCCCAAAATTGAACAGCATCTGCCATTTCTCAGACCATTTCACTAATCTGTCTAGATCGTTTTGTAAATGTTGTTTATCACCACCAGTATTAACCTTTCTAAACAGTTTTGTGTCATCCGCAAATTTCAGTACGTTACTTGTTATACTGTCGTCCAAGTCATTGATATAAATTAAGAATAATATAGGTCCTAATACTGATCCTTGAGGTACCCCACTCAAAACCGATTTCCAATTTGAAACTTCTCCATCTACTGTACTACAACTCGTTGTCTTCTGTCAGTCAGCCATTGTTCTATCCAGTCAGTTATGCTATCCCCGATACCATGGGCTTTTAATTTAAGCAGTAATCTTTGGGAAGATTATCGGGAAGAAACACCCAAGCCGAGGGCAAGAAGGTTGCGTCATGGCGATCAGATTATACACTGGCTTGGGATCAGCATTTAGGATTGATACGGCTACTCAGTCCTCTGCCAGAGTCAAACACTGTTTGTGGACTGACATTCTTCTTACACCTTTATTATTTCATGTTTATAACTTATGATAATGTGACCAATTGATGAACAAAATATATTTAATTTTTCAATGACAATTTCAATGCCAATTTCAATATAAATTCTGAAGTTCTGTGAAGTTCTGACATTGACTTATTGTCATGTAAAGGTATCGTTTTCTCAGTAGTATTATTGGACGTTTTGTAGTTGATAATTATTCTAGGTGTTCGTGGTTATTATTTCACTTATAATACTGTCACTTGTAATTCTGTTACTTGTAACACTGTTGCAAAGATTTCAGAACTTCACAAAAAATTTTGCTGCCTGCCTCCTGGTTGTTAATTTCCATGTGACTGGTCAAAATAGTTTTAAATTTTATTAGTGATTTGATCAAAGATATAATATGAAATGGCTAATACACTTGAGCATATATATATATATATATATATATATATATATATATATATATATATATATATATATATATATATATATATATATATATATATATATTATATTGTGCCAGGTGGGAACACATCTTTAAACAGGACATGTCAAACAGAAATATACAATAAAATTTATATTATGGCTTTTTTCATGTAAACTGCTTTGCACCCCCTGTTTTGGTGGTGGACCCCTAGATTCTGGAAAGTGGGGGTTCGGCTGGCCCCCACTAATTTTGGGCTATATTCTATCCCTGTGAGAAGATGCAAACTGCAATGTTTTGGTTCTGTCATGAGATCGACAGGCCGTTCCAAAACAATTCTGCAAGGCGTAGTGAGTGGAGGACGTACAAGAGGCAGACAGACGATGAGTTAGGTCGACGACATTGAGGAGTGGACGGGACTAGGCTTCCCAGAGAGCCTGGGGGCGACATGGGCCCACAGCAGGGTGGAGAAACATTATTAAAAAACATCCGAGACTAAAGTGGTACCCCAACACCACCCTTTGTCAATGGATAAGTGATGGTAAATCCCAATCAGGCAGAGTGATTGTTCAGATACCAACTACATGCACACGGCTACTCTGCTGTGCAAAGGCAAAAGGCAGTAACTGCAGAATTGATCAAAATCAGATTACTGAACCATCGACTTGTGTCGTGTCTACTCCATTCCTTCTCAAAGTTTGGTGGTTCTAGTGCATCAAATTTCAAAGTTAAACCAGTTTAAAAGTAACTGCAACATGTAGATACTGCCTTTAACCTTTGCAGTGCAGCAACTGCTGTCTACAGTGACCAAAGATGCTCAGACCTGTTGATGAGCGAGAGGAAGCTGGCGTCGGCAGAGATGGCTTCTGGAGTCCTCGTCCTCAGAGCCTCAAAGTGTAGGATGGCATTGCACAGGGTGACAGCATCCGTCGCCAACAGCGCCTCCGTCTACAACAACAATGGTCTTCCCATATATATATATATATATATATATATATATATATATATATATATATATATATATATATATATATATATATATATATATGTATATATATATATATATGTATATATAAAATATATATATATATATATATATATATAAAATTATATATGTATGCACACAAACATTATGCACAAAAAAAAATTTATCATATATTATGTGTATGTATGTATGTATGCAAAGTTACACACGCACGCACGCACGTACGCACACACACAGTAAACTAAGCTTAATAAAATCATTACATATTCAAACTGGATTAAAATGGGCTGCTTAATTGAATCAGCTGCTGACTAGAATCAAATTGCTTGGTCTGGAAAAGATTCTATTATGATGTCAAATAATGTTGCAATTTGCTGGGTGGAATTAATGGAGTTCTGCACATTACAGGGTACTTTATGAGTGTCATGCTACGACTAACACAAGTTCTTGCTAAAAAAAGTAAAGGAATTTAAAGGAACGTTTTTGGCAAACATAAAGGAATTTGAGGGACAGAACATAATAAAAAAAATTTAAAGGAACCACTGGGAATATCAAACGACACCAAGCTGCCACAGACCTGCAGAATGGCGGTGTTGGCCGCCAATGTTTCCTCGAACTGCTGCAAGGTGGCGCTCAGAGATGGGTTAGCGCCTGCCGCCCACTTCAGTCGTTGCGTAATGCTTGTCTCCAACGTCAGGTGGCGCTCCTGGACTGTCAGGACGGCGGTCTCGTGCGAGACGAGAGATTGGACTCCCTGGGAACATATCTTATACATCAGCATGTCCGCTGTTACCAGAGTGTAGCTACATTTCATAGTCTCAATTATTAGTTTGACGACGCTTTCAAGATCCTCTCGGTCCCTTCATCAGCATCAGTCTGAACTGCCCTCTGGTGTTATGGGGATTACAGCCTTCCTGTGATTTTCATGGAACTGCTGTCATGTGACAACCCCCAACACGGTCACATGACATCAGAGAGCAGTTCAGATTGAAGCTGACGATACTGAAAGGACCCTGATAGCTCCATCGATTCAACGATGAAGCTGTACTTCCTTTAATATTTATGCATAGTTCTTTTTGAAAGAAATAACATTCTGGCATTGCAAAAGGCCTGGTTTAATGAAAGTTGTAGTGATGGCTAAAACATTTTTGACAACATTTAATTTTATCATGACTGGATTTCAGAAGGATTTAAAAATGACAAGCAATTGTATGTTAATACAGTCAAAGATTCTATATAATCCTAAAATAATCCTAAAAAAAGAAGTGTGTCTTGAGAGCTACCTTGAATGGTCCAACACTCATGCATTGGCGCACTGCGATGGGCAATACCCGATGTGACTTGACCATTGTAGCCGAGTCACGACCGACAACCTTACGAAAGGGTTACAAAGTCAGACTCTCAATCAAGAGAATCCGGGTTTGAATCCTCTTGTTGCTGTTTCAAAGCTTGGGCAATTTAGTTCACTCCACATTGCCACAGTTCACTCAGCTGTATAACTGAGCACCTGGCTATAGACAGTGGTGGATATGTGAATGAATAGTCTTCGCACAGTAATTGCAGCATGGCTGAATGCTTCCCAGAGAAGTCGAGATGGCGTAGGAATGAACAGGTTTGCCAGGGTTGAAGAGTAAAGTGTTTTGAACAATCCCAAGGAATGGGTACCGTGCCTTTACCTTTTTTGCCTATGACTGATCACCGTACACTGGTACAACAATTCACATTTCGTCATTGAACTTCAATGATTAACAGAATCCCTGTTCTCCTATTGGCTTGACACGAAAATCGTAGCCAGGAAGCGCCGCAAACCACGTGACTGTTCAAGACTGCGAGTCGGCATTAGTCGTTCCAATTCAACATGTTGGATGGACACAAATGATGCAGATGCAACTTAAACCTGGGAAATTGTGATGAATTGAGGTAGCAAGCAGGGGATGGGTCACAATTTAGTTCCCATTGGCGTCAATATTAAATTTTTTTTAATGCTGTTCGCAAATACACATTTAGAATATTCTGAAAATCAACTGTGTTAATATTTATTATTTCACCAACCTGCTGGACAAAATTCATTAACTTATGTCAGTTGCTCTCTCCAGAAAATCAACATACAAGATGCTCTCCACCAAATGGCATCCAGAACAATGACATCATGTCTTCATGTGCCAGGGATTCGAGTCACTGGCACATGCATAATTATCATCCACTAGAAATTTTAATCTGGAGCAGCATAACTAGCCATATCCCTGTTAAAAAATTTTTTTTACAGGCAGCAAAACCTTGCCAAAACTTGGGGACCATCTCAAAATGACTGGCACTCTATTCTTATGCCATGAACCCAGAAGTAACAGTAAAAAGTTGATTTGTTCAATCATGCAGTGTGCGGTGAACTTAAGACACTACACTGACCTTCCTGAGCTCAGACATGACAGTGGCCCGGGCCGGCATGGCCATCTGCATGAGTGGACAACCGGCCCTGGTGAAGACGTCTTCATTCAACCACTGGTAGCGTGCCAGGTCAAGCTGGGCCCGATGGAGACTTGACCGCAGGAGCACGGCGTTGCTGTCGAGTCGTCTACAACAACTCCGACAAGTCACATGTCCACCCAGTAAACGGTGATCTCTTCAACACAGTCAAAGCTGCCTTCGCACTTCATTTAGACCATCACGAATCAGGTCCGCTGATGTTCATATCAGTAGTGTTTGAATAGTTAAAGTAACATAGTAGTAGTCAGTTTAACAAAAGAGAACACACTTTTGTTACGCCCCGAAAGAATTTACTTTGATCGTTAGATAGAGTAAATTGTGAACAGTCTTGCATTATTGTACGTAGAAGCGGAGCCACTTTCACAACTTTTTCTGCTGATTTTTGACAAGATCCAATAAAAAATAATTTAATGGTTTATTCGACGATTTCACTAAAACTAAATAAAAAATTTGCACTAGCGAACTAGCATGTCATAGTGGATACTAGTATGACAGTTTTTGTAAAATGATTTTTAAACAAGGAGGAATCAAGATTTAACAAGATTTGCCATCCAAGCCAAAGGCCCAGATGGCAAGTGGACAAGGAAGCCATTGGCTTATCGAGAGTCCAACAATGTTCACCTACTTATAACCCGCCCTCCTGAGATATGTGTCAACCTTGTTTTTAAACATATTCACGCTGCTAGCAGATACACAATCTGTAGACAATTTGTTCCATTCATTTATTGTCCTCTGTGCGAACGAGTGCTTCCTGATGTCCAATCTACATTGATCCTTTACTAATTTTACCTCATGTCCTCTAGTTCTGCTATCCTTCTTGAGTGAGAAAAACATATTTCTATCAATATTTTCATACCCATTCAATATCTTAAAAACTTCAATCTGATCTCCTCTTAACCTCCTTGTTTCTAGAGTTGTTAAACCACATTCTTTCAGGCGTTCTTTATAACTAAGGTCTCTAAGTTCTGGAATCATTTTAGTTGCTCCCCTTTGTATGCGTTCAAGCGTATCGATATCATTCTTACGATATGGTCTCCATGCTTGTATACAGTATTCTAAATGAGGTCTAACTATTGCTTTATAAAGAGGTATAATTAACTTTTTTCCCTTGTATGTTATGTTTCTTCTAATCAATCCAAGAATTTGATTACCCTTTCAAGCTGCAATACCACACTGCTCTGAAACTTTCATATCAGCGCTTATTGTAACTCCTAAGTCCTTTTCTTTTACAGTAGTACCCAGAACAGTATCTCCCATTTTATAGTTTACATTCAAGTTCCCATGTCCTGTATGTAGGCATTTACATTTCCCAAAATTGAACAGCATCTGCCATTTCTCAGACCATTTCACTAATCTGTCTAGATCGTTTTGTAAATGTTGTTTATCACCATCAGTATTAACCTTTCTAAACAGTTTTGTGTCATCCGCAAATTTCAGTACGTTACTTGTTATACTTTCGTCCAAGTCATTGATATAAATTAAGAATAATATAGGTCCTAATACTGATCCTAGAGGTACCCAACTCAAAACCGATTTCCAATTTGAAACTTCTCCATCTACTACAACTCGTTGTCTTCTGTCAGTCAGCTATTGTTCTATCCAGTCAGTTATGCTATCCCCGATACCATGAGCTTTTAATTTAAGTAGTAATCTTTGATGTGGCACTTTGTCAAAAGCTTTCTGAAAATCTAAGTAGATAATATCTACTGGCGATCCCACGTCTATCCACTTAGTGATTTCTTCCAAAAAACATAACATATTTGTTAAGCATGACCTCACTTTAAGGAATCCATGTTGAGATGAATTTAATAATTTATGCTTAACGAGGAAGTCCACCATATGGTCTTTAATTAACCTTTCTAATAATTTACAAATCACTGACGTTAAACTCACTGGTCTGTAATTCTCTGACTTATTTCTCGAACCCTTTTTAAATAATGGTATGATGTTTGCTTCTTTCCATTCAAACGGAACAACTCCCTCTTTTAATGACAAGTTGAATACTCTTGCAAGTGGTATACTGATTTGATCTACTGTTTCCATTAGTAATTTTGGAGGAATCCCATCCACTCCCGGTGATTTGTTATCCTTCATTGCCTTTATTTTCTTAGCTACCAATTCTGGAGTTACAACTAACGGACCTAAATAGTCAGATTTAGCCCCCTGAAATTTAGCATCAGCAACTGGTAATGAACTAATATCTTCTTTGGTAAACACTGAACTGAAGTAACCATTTAGGTCTTCCGCCAAAACCCCTGTGATATGATATTTCCAGCACTGTCTTCTAGAGGTCCAACCTTGTCTTGTACGTTTTGTTTACTCCTGACATATGCATAAAAACTCTTGCTGTCATTTTTTATGTTACATGCCAGTTTTTGCTCATAGCTTCTTTTAGATTGTCTGATTTCAGTAGCTGCATTAAGTGCCTCTTTGTATTTTGTATAGTCTTCTTCCTTTCTGGTACCCCTATAAACCCTCCACATAGTTTGTTTTAGCATTATTTTTCTAATTGCCTCTTTTGACAAGTATTTCTTTCTACACCATTTTCCTTGTTTTTGGAAGGGAACAAATTTATCGATGATACTCTCAATTTCATATTTTAGAATATTCCAACATTCAATTGCGGTCTTATTCATCAGCATGTTATTCCAATCTAGCTTTGCTAAGTATTTTCTCATATCTTTGTAGTTACCTTTGTGGTAGTTTCTCTTGTACGTTTTCTTATTTTTACTTTCTGATTTTACATTGATGTCAAAATGTATTTGATTATGGTCACTATTACCCAATGGTTCAAATATTTTTACATTGTCCACTAATTCTTTTTGTGATGACAAAACTATATCTAATACATTTTCTCCCCTGGTTGGTTCTAGTACGTGCTGAGTAAGAAAGCTATCCTGGATTAAACATAGAAATTGTTGATCCTCAATCCCTGTGCTCTCTAGAGAATTCCATTGTATGTGTCCATGGTTAAAACCTCCCATTATGATACATTCCCCTTTACTAACTTCCTTTATAACATTTTTTATTTTTGTGTTGTCCTCTTCGTTTATATTTGGACTTCGGTAAACTAATCCAATAGTTAATTTTGAATTTCCTGAAACAATTTTGCACCAAACAGCTTCATCGTAATCTGCTTCCCTTTCTAGTTTTATTTCATATTTTCGGATGATTTGATATTGGTTAATCTGTGCTAGTGGCCTCTTGTTCTGCTTGAGACACCTCTAGGTAACCCCCTGCACTTCTAGTTTAAAGAATGTTTACTTCCAAAAATATTTGTCATTGTACCCAAGTGGCTATCTACTGCTGCTGAAAGTTTGTCCGCGAATACTGCCGCCCCCTTTCCACTTAAATGAAGCCCATCCTTCATGTACATATCTGCCCTCCCAACAAAACTTCCCCATAAATCCACAAATCCAACTTCCTCTTCCCTACACAGCCTCTGGACTAACATGTTGATTGCCATCCCCCGACAATTTTGATATTTGTGACCCCTCCTGCCCATTACAGGTAAAATCCCTGACAGTATTACCTGCTCAACCCGCGTCTGTTTCAGTGTTCTGACCAACTGCCTATATTTCCTAACTATGGCAGTTGTACACTCCCTCTCTACGTTATTTGTCCCTACGTGTACTAAAACAGATCCACCCTTACCCGAGCCTACAATGTTTTTTACCCTCTCGGTTATCGCCTCTATTTTGGCTCCAGGCAAGCAGACCACCACATCATCTCCCTTGTTTAAGACTCTGTCGGTCTTCCTAACTATCGAATCCCCCACAAACACCCTCGCTCTCTTCCTCACCCCTTCTATCACTGCTGCAGAATAACTCTTCCTTTCGATCCCCTCCATCACATTCTGTCCTGACCCCTTCCCTCCTGTCTCCCCCATTTCCCACTCCTTTGCTCTTGTCTCTCCCACTCCCCTCTCCTTCACTCCGGTTGTTTTCCCTTCCGTCTCCCCCACTCCCTTCTCCTTCCCTCCTGTCTCCCCTACCCCCTCTCCTTCACTCCGGTTGTTTTCCCTCCCGTCTCCCCCACTCCCTTCTCCTTCCCTCCTGTCTCCGCTACTCCCCTCTCCTTCACTCCGGTTGTCTTCCCTCCCGTCTCCCCCACTCCCTTCTCCTTCCCTCCTGTCTCCCCTACTCCCCTCTCCTTCACTCCGGTTGTCTTCCCTCCCGTTCCTTTCCTTCCCGTCTCCTTACGTCCTGTCTCCCTATGACCTGTCACCTTCCCTCCTCTCAGCTTCCTCCCAGGCTGAGGTGAGTTCTCCCTAGCATCTCTTGTGTCTTTCCCCACTTTATCGTCTACTGTTCCCCCACCGGAACTACTGGCACAACCCCCCGTTCCCTTCCGACCATTGCCACGAGCAGCCTCAGCTCTTCCAACTCCACCTCTAGTTCCTTCATCTTCGTGCATCCCCTACACTCAAAGCTAAAACTATCTGCCTGGACCTCAGCCCAGGACTTCTCACACCCAGACTTGACGAAGTCCACCCAGTTACTGCAACTGCCACAAATTAAGTGCCTTGTGGCCTTTAACTGCCGTTTGCACGGCGCCATCATACAATTTAGTTTTAATTAGTTTGCTACGTTAGCCTTGAATAAGGCTGTTTTTGTGATCAAAAGAACACTTTAGGCTAATATACTTGTTAACTGTGTCTTCTATTAACCTTGCATGAGAAAAAAAAAACCCTGCCACCTAGCGAATACGGAGAACACTGTGTAACAAAACAACGAAGTCAGTGTGTACTAATTTACGCTAAAATCCTGCTGTTAATTCCTTTTTACCGAAAACGTTTACTACCACTATGTCAGATATTACCTTATATATGTAATTTAAGTAAATAAATCAATCGTTAAAGAAAGACTGATTGAGATAATAAGTAGGACAGGGACAGTGTTATGGGGATTTGAAACATAGGACGAATGGCTGGAGAAGAACAGGAGTACAGCCATACATACCTGGCGAGGTCCAACTTGCGCCAGTGGAGGTCAAAGGTGGCAATGAGACCACTGGCCTGGGTCAGATGGGCGTGGTCAAACGTTCCCCGGGATTGGCCCAACTCCAGGGCCTTCTTACACAGGTCCTCAAGGCTCACCTTGCAGTCGGTGGCGCCATCTGGCATATCGGCTGAGAGACTGTCGATCTCGGCCGAAATGTCGATGTTCAAGGAACCGACGTAATGACAGAGAATTATGCCGAGTGTCAGTGACGGCAGACCTATCATCTGTCAACAAAACACTGCTCATCATAGCACTGGCATAATGACGTCCAAAGAACGTCCAAATACATATGTCATACGTCCCACGTTCCGCAGGACAGTCCTACATTTTGACTAGATGAAAAGTTGACTACAACTAGTTGACTGAAGCTTCCCGGGTTTTCTATCGACGGTAAGTACCATATTCGACCTATTAAACCTACATGCCCAAATTAGTGAACACCCCTTTTTTTAATCAGCAGGATCCATAATTATTGTAATTTGACTAGTGTGGAACAACTGAAAAGTGTCGCCATCTGGTGTTAAACATTTGGCACCACTTTTCAGTTGTTCTACACTAGTCACCAAATGACACCATTAATGTTAACAGCTACCTTATTGTCTAGAGCAATTTTTGTGTACGCTTATAAAACAGATTCATTGACATTTTTCCATGGCCCAATTTTTGTACTGTATGCTTATTAGGTCGAATGTGGTATGCTGTTTGCTTAGAAGGAAGTGTGTTATACGTAACTGTGCAGATCTTGAAAATGCTGTGATACCGGACAAATTGTACACTTACGTGTTTCCTGACATACTCAGCAATGAAGTGTCGTACAGGTCTAGCCAGGTGATCATCGTCGTAGCACGGCCCGCTTACAGGACCTGCAATTGGAAAGCAACGTAGGGGAACTCCATCGAATCTACGGAGCATAGTGGTTAGAATGTTCGAAGCAGTTTCAGTTTCATTCCATCCACACTGCTCCAGTTCATTGGTCTGTACAAATGAGCGAGTGCCTGAAGGTAGACAGTGGAAGAATTATGTGAAAGTGATGCTTTTGTGCAATAATTACAGCATGGATGAATGCTTCACACAGAAGTTGAGTTGGAGTTGGCGCTGGAATGAACAAGTCTGCGAGGGTTTTTAACACATACAAATAGCACAGTCAGCAAATATTAACAGGGTTTTGGTTTGGAAGCCACCAATTTAATGTCAACAGTGCAGAGATTATTTTTACGATCTGTTGCACCACTATTAAATGTTGTTCTACTGTTGCACCACTATTAAATGTTGTTATATTGTTGCACCACTATTAAATGTTGTTATACTGTTGCACCACTATTAAATGTTGTTCTACTGTTGCACCACTATTAAATGTTGTTATACTGTTGCACCACTATTAAATGTTGTTATATTGTTGCACCACTATTAAATGTTGTTATACTGTTGCACCACTATTAAATGTTGTTATACTGTTGCACCACTATTAAATGTTGTTATACTGTTGCACCACTATTAAATGTTGTTATACTGTTGCACCACTATTAAATGTTGTTCTACTGTAAGCAGCACCTTTGAGCATTCTATGTATATCAAGCGCTCTACAAAAAACTATTATTATTAATAATAATAACATTTCTTTTATTCATAAATCCTTGGAAATCAATCTCAGAGGCGCATCAAAACAAAACAGGTTAGTCAATGTCGAATTCCAAAGCACAGGTGCAGCAACTGAGAAAGCCGTAGCTCTAATGTCAGTCTCAATTCTAGGAATAAAAAGTAGATCAGAATTCAAAGCTGATCGAAGCTGTCTGGGCTGTCTTGCAGGAGCGAGCAGTGAATGTAAATATACCGGTTCGTTATCACTGCCTCTCACCTTTGTGCTGTGTGGAGTCCTGACACATGTGGAAGAACTGACGCACAGACATGAGCTGCTTGAGAAAGAACAGCTGAGACAGTGTCGTCCGTGTGTGGTCCGTCAGGGTCAGCACCTGCAACATGCATACAAATATTGGGCGTGGACATTTGTTAGTTTAATTGCAACTGAAGGGTCAGCACCTGCAACATGCATACAAATACTGGGCGTGGACATTTGTTAGTTTAATTGCAACTGAAGGGTCAGCACCTGCAACATGCATACAAATACTGGGCGTGGACATTTGTTAGTTTAATTGCAACTGAAGGGTCAGCACCTGCAACATGCATACAAATACTGGGCGTGGACATTTGTTAGTTTAATTGCAACTGAAGGGTCAGCACCTGCAACATGCACACAAATACTGGGCGTGGACATTTGTTACTTTAATTGCAACTGAAGGGTCAGCACCTGCAACATGCATACAAATACTGGGCTTGGACATTTGTTACTTTAATTGCAACTCAAGGGTCAGCACCTGCAACATGCACACAAATATAGGGCGTGGACATTTGTTACTTTAATTGCAATTGAAGGGTCAGCACCTGCAACATGCACACAAATATTGGGCGTGGACATTTGTTACTTTAATTACAATTAAAGGGTCAGCACCTGCAACATGCATACAAATATAGGGCGTGGACATTTGTTACTTTAATTGCAATTGAAGGGTCAGCACCTGCAACATGCATACAAATACTGGGCGTGGACATTTGTTAGTTTAATTACAATTAAAGGGATGCATGTTTACAAGAATTGTTGTTCAATTTACTTCTTTTCTAACAGCTTTATCAAGAAGTATTGAAGTACTGAACAACAATGTTGTTGTTGCAGTTAGAATAAAAAATTTAACAACATTTATCAATAAAATGCAGCAATAAAATACATCAATAAAACGCTTAGGGTTGGTGGGGTGGTCACATGTGTCGGTGACCGGTGGCGAATTGGCCCCACCTTTGTAGTTATTCCAGTTAGAGCTAGTGTATTTTTAAGCAGGTAGTTGTATTCATAGACTGCGTGATAGCATGTAGGGCATTATGCTATTTGGTTTAAGGGTGTTCCATGACAATAGTAATGCCATTGTTTCTTTTATTTGTTCTAGGAATACTGCTACTGCTTTGTGGTGAAATGTGGGCTCTATTGAACCCGACGTCCAGGAGGCTTGCATGGGGCGTAGTCAACCTGGCATTGGGTTGTGGAACCCACATTTCTTTGTTTTACATTTCTTTGAAAGTGGGCTTACCCTTAATCCCCACAATAAACGTCATTCATTTGGCCTTTTCATATCTCTATATCTGTGTTGTGTTGTTGATTGCATAAATGTATCAATGAAATGTATCACCATAAAATTAATAAAATTATTAATCACAATTTATCGATTTAATTTATCAATCAAATTTATATCTCAAAATTAGCAATCAAATTTATCTATCAAATGTATAAATAAAATGCATCAATACAATTTATCAATAAAATGTATCAATAAATGTCAATAAAATGTAACAATAATCAATAAAATTTCTCAATAAAATTGATCAAATCATCAATAAAATGTATCAAAAATGTTATAAATGCTATCAATAATATGTATCAATAACATTTACTAATAAAATGCATAAATAAAATACACAAATAAAATACATAAATAAAATTTATCAAATGTATCAGTAAAATTTATCAATAAAATAAGACATTAATTAATAACAATGTTTCAATAAAATGCATCAATAACATTTATCAATAACAATTTATCAATCAAATGTATCAATAACACGAATAAATGTATTAATAAAAATTTATCAATAAAGTTATCAATCAAATGTATCAGTCAAATGAATCAATCAAACTGATGTTGAACCTGTAAGACAGAAGCCTCTGCGAGGACATCGACAGCAGTCATCCACTGGTCAGTCACCCTCAGTCTGGTGACCGCCTCCAACATGGCAGTGAAGTCAGCCTCCAGCTGTAGGAAGAGGCCGTTGAAGCCCATCAGTAACATCTGACCAGCGGTCAGGTCACTGGACATGTCTGCTGACCGCAGCGACGGAGGCGCCCCTTGTAGCAGCTCGTCGAACCGGAGCCGGAGTTGTTTTATGCGGGTCGCTGCTTCCTTGTGGAGCGGCTGAAGGCAGAGAGGGGGAGGTGGAGTAACTGGGAGATTTTGGACGTTTTTGGGGGCTGGGGAGTGAGGGACGGAAGAGGGACACACGGGGTAATTCTAAGGAAGGGATGCTTGAGAAACAGAAGGGATACACGGGGAAGAACGATAGTTGGAGGAAGAACAATATTTGAGGAATACAAGGGATATTTGGGGAAGAAGGATACATGATAGATAGAAGGAAGAAGAAAACATCTGAGGGATAGAAAGATACATGGGGAAGACGGATACTTGAGGGATAGAAGGGATACATGGGGAAGAAGGATACTCGATAGAAGGGATACATAGCGAAGGATACTTGAGGGATAGAAGGGATACGTGGAGAAGAAGGATACTTGAGGGACAGAACAGATACATGGGGAAGTAGGATACTTGAGGGATAGAAGGGATACATGGTAAAAGAAGGATACTTGAGAATAGACGGGATACCTGGGGAAGAAGGATACTTGAGGGACAGAACAGATACATGGGGAAGGATATTTGAGGGATAGAAGGGATACATGGGGAAGTAGGATACTTGAGGGATAGAAGGGATACATGGTAAAAGAAGGATACTTGAGAATAGAAGGGATACCTGGGGAAGAAGGATACTTGAGGGACAGAACAGATAAATGGGGAAGAAGGATACTCGAGGGACAGAACAGATACATGGGGAAGTAGGATACTTGAGGGATAGAAGGGATACATGGGGAGGAAGGATACTTGAGGGATAGAAGGGACACATGGGGAAGAAGGACTCACGGGGAAGAAGGATATTTGAGGGATAGAAGGGAAACCTGGGGAAGAAGGATACTCGAGGGACAGAACAGATACATGGAGAAGAAGGATATTTGAGGGATAGAAGGGATATGTGGGGAAGAAGGATACAACAATGAGAAAAGGGACAACTGCAAGACTCCCAAGGGCATAGGGGACATATCCTTCATACAAGCCAACAACAGTGTCAAGTGCAAAAAGTCATCTATAAAAAGACAACATTGATATGTTACATCTCTCCCAGTAATGCTGGTTTCATGTTACCATTCTGTACACTTTTTTTTACCAAAATGACTAGCTACATGATAGGACTTCCTTATTTTTTCAAACATAGGGTCACACCCCCAAAAGGTTTTTCTACTAAGATATTACATTTGAGAAATTTCAGCTTCTGAGACCCATAAATCACCTACAATATATAAATATATATTTTTATTATATTATAATAGAAATATAAAACTATTAATGTACAATATAATATTAAAGTATTTTCATAACTTCATAAGAGGTAATCTTTGAATAGTTTACAAAAACTTTTGGTGTTCAGCATTTTTTAGTGGCTTGGCGAAATTCTATACCACCTTCAATAGAGCTTTTTTGGGACAACCTGCTACATAACTGTAGTTCATTTCTATAGATTAAACAACAGTACTGGGCTAGAAGGAATCCATACAGCTGCACCCACCTCCATGCCTGTGCCGCCTGCACTGCCTGCGCCGCCTACGCCGCCTGTGCCATCTATGGCTGCACACAGCTGCCCCTCAAGTGTGGCGAGTAATGAATCGGCGCCGCCTGCGCCACACACATCGTCCAAGATGGTGTCAAGAGCGGCGAGAATCGCGAGCACACTCGGGTTCTCGCTGGAGAGACACTTGAGTGTCTCTGGTAGAATGATGTTACGGAAGTTCACGTTCAGATCCTGCAAGTGACAGCCACATTTCATACTCGCAGTGTGCCCATTGACTTTGGTCGATAATTGACAGGAAATATAGGAATTCAGAAGTAAACACATAGGAATATCAAAATATAGGGTTATTTCAGGTGGCTCCATCTACTGATCCAAGTTCCCGCAATTGAGCAACTGCCGATCTTCAACATTGCATCACAAAATTTGTCGATCTGATTGTGGTATGTTGTAACTTGCACCATATCACAATCTGACTCACCTGTAGAGACAGGTACACCGTGTGGGTGGTCTGCATTGCTAGCACCACCTGTTGACGGAACTCATCACTAGCAAGTTGACACTGAAACAGACATATTCTGCATGAATCAGTGGAGATTACCGCCTAATACAATGCTAGCAGCCCGACAGGCCAACAACATAGAAAGTCATAGTGGCTTGGCTACTAATGTTTTGATAGTTTGAAGGAGATTTCATTACATGGATAAACTGTTCCAGGCCGGATAGTTTCCGGGGAAGTTTGAACACTGTCCCACAAAGTCAGCAGTCCGACAAGAAATAAATACAATAAATGGTCAAGCAACCCCACTGACCATAGCCGGGTCAGCGATAAGGGCCATCATCTGGTTGACGTTTGCGCTCATGCTGCATAACTCATCAAGGAACCAATCGCCATCGCGAGACGTCAGATCCATGAGACGGTCCCCGGCAGCAGCGGCGGCGCTCTCCATGACGATGTAGCGATGGGCAAGGGAGCAGAGCGCAGTCACAGCGACGTTCGTCATGCAGACAGCGCCACCTACGCCCTCATCTGAAACACCGGCAAACTAACGTTTGTTACTATGTATGTCTAATGTTTATATGTTACACATCTGTTTTACTCCTATCATCATAAAATCATAATATTATCGTAATATTTATTATTTTTAATTGCCAAATAATCATATTTTTTATCCCATGTTATATTTTATTCATTAATATTTCACGATATATTATTTTTTATTATTATTATTTCTTAATTGAATGTAATTATCAAAAATTTTGAGTTTTAAATATTTTCTTTTTAGCTTCACACTTAATATTTTATAGATTGTCTGTGTGTTTTTGTTAGTCTGTCAAATTTTTTGCCCAGTCTTAGCAACTTTTAATCTTTTTATTAGTTAATCTACCATATTGAAGTGTAATTCTCACCCTTGTAGTAGCTCTATTAGTCAGTATTTATAATCTTTAGTCTTAGCTTTGTAAAACATAAAAACCCCTGAACAGGGTCTTACTCTGGATATGACTGTATAAATTAAGTTTTTATATTACATTTATTATTTATTTTGAAAGAACCTGTGTCAGTATTGTAACACAGCGATCCCAGCTCGAGGCCCCATAAAAATGTCCATTTCTGGCTGAGGCCCCCCAGGCTTGTGTTTCACACATAATGTATCATTCTGAAATAATTTGGGATGCTTGTCTAGGAACTACATGGCGCCCCTCCCCAGAGGGAGCCCTGGTCCCATGTGTGGGAACCCCTATTGTAACATACAAGCCACTGGTATGACTGTAATAGGAAGTTTCTAATATCATCATAATTCACATGCAGAAGTGATTATTATACAGCAATGAATAAATAATAATCACGACTTATCTACATTTATTTAACAATCTTGAAATCATTACAAGAATTTTCCTTTTGATATGCCTTTAATCTTCCCGTATGAACCATACATCAGTACATATTTCACCTTCACAGACCAACGCTGTTAACTCCAACACAACTCCCCACAACTACACTGCTGATAATGCCACCATGTTCACTAGGTGGCGCCACTGACCTTTCACGAACTGGTGCAGTGCACTGGTCGACTCCTGGGCATACAAGGTCAGTGCTGAAGTGTCCGTGGAGTCCATGTTACGGCGTTCCACCAGCTGCAAGACAAACATGGCGTCCAGTGTATGCTGGTAGAGTGAAAATAACAGGCTGAAGACAGACTATGTTTCCGAAAACAAAGCAAAGGAGGGTGGACGAAATTGCCCAAGTTTCGAAACGGCAGCAGACAAGTTCAAATACATTCCAGTGCCTTAAAACTCGCTCCTAAATCGATTTAGCCCAGCGCGAATCAGGTTCATTGGTGTTCAAACCTGTAGTGCGTGAATAATGAATAAATGCGCATTCTTTTGTTAAAATCATCGAAAGAATTTTCTCTGATTGTTACATTGGGTAACTTACAAAAGTGTTTTTACCGGATCCGGTCAAAAATAAATCGAATAGTTTGTCTGATGTTTACATCAAAACTCAATGACATATTTGCACAAACAAGCTAGAATGTCGCACTGGATACCAGATAGGTTTGATTTTGAATTGACGAAGGCTCTTTAACCGCTGAGCCACTGTGACCCACCACGTTGTCCATCTTACCTTCATGAGTCTGTCGTTGATGTCAGTGATGTTGCTCTGTAGTTTGATCTCCGTGGCCAGCACCTTCTGTACCTGACTCTGCACATGCCTACTCATCACTCCGTACACCTCCTCGTACTCACTCACTATCAGCTTGCATCTGAAAACAAGGACCAGATCACTATTTTTTTACTATTTATTTTCCAATTTTTAATGCTGTTCTCAAATTTACATTTTGGATATTCTGAAATCTTCCATCAACCTGCTGGCTAAGATTTGTCAAATTCTGTAATTTTTTCTCCAGAAAATTAACAAATAAGTTGGATCCCACCAAGTGTTTTCATTCAAATTCACACATCATCTTTGATACGCTCCGTCATGCTCACCATCAGAACTGACTCATCACCCCACCACGTCACCAAGGATTCATCATTTTGATATTTTTGTGTAAAACATAATTTTTACAGTTACATATATATTTTTTATGTCAAACATAATTTTGACTGTTTCATATATATATATATATATATATATATATATATATATATATATATAAATATAAATATATATATATATATATATATATATATGTTGTAGTTATAACATTATTGTTTATCTTGTTGTCCACATTATTTATGTTATGTTAATATTAATTATATTAATATTATTATTATGTTAATATTAATTGCATTATTTATTATAATGCTAATATTAATTATTAGTATGTTTAAAATCAATATTAATAATACAGCACAAGTGTGTTCTTGAAAAAAAGCATTAGTTTGGTTTTAATCAAACAGTTATGTGACAGTGATGATCTACAAAGTCGTACCTGCTGCAGGTGAAATCGGTTATGTGTTCCTGAAGCCAGTGCTGCCACCTACTGGTACGGCAGTTCTCCACATAGTTCAATGGATACTGAAAATCACCGCCCAATAACAGTGATGACACAACCAACAATGTTGTGGGAATAATACATGTTTAATTTTATTATCGACAAAGTCTGAGTAGGTTGTATGCACACAAAACCAGTAAAATCACATAACAATCAAGTGAAATAGTTGAAACACTTGAGGTCTTACAACAAGCACCATTCTGTAGGTCTAAATAATCCACCAGGTGTGGTCGGAAGAGGTCATTGGAACCATGGCACACCTGTACCGTGAATAAACCGCAACCGAACCGCACAGACCTGGGAAAACTGGAACCATGACAACACTTGTATCACATATTAATGGTGACGTGCTAGAGCTACTGTACCTGGGAGACTATGGTAGCATATGTGTGCAGGACATCAAGACAGCTCCGCAGCACAGCGCGTCGTTGATGCATCACCCCTTCCATATCAGTTGTCGCCTGCTCACACTACAGACAAAACAAAATCAAAAGAAATTTCTCAGGATAGTTCAACACTCTTGTCAAGTTGGCTTTGTCACTACTAATGACAATGACGTCCTGGTAGGATGACGTCCTTGTAGGATGACGTCCTGGTAGGAGGATGATGTCCTGGTAGGATGACATCATTGTAGACGTGTGGAAGTTCGTAGTCCCCATTATGTCGGTGCCTCTTTCATAATTCATGGAAGACAGAGAAGCGATCAAATGAGATGAGAGGAACTACGAACGTCCACACGTCTGCGATGATTTTATCCTACCAGGACATCACTGTCATTAGTACTGATGAAGCCACCTTGACAAGAATGACAAAAGTCTACACAGGTAAATAAAACTTTGGAAAATTAAAAAGAATTGTATAATCACAAAAGAAATGTCATTTGAGATTCTTGCGTAAAAAAAATTTTTCTTATGTTTTTATCATATGCCTTTGAACTACATGCATTTTCACTGGCCTGTTCTTGAAAATACTTTTCATATCACCATACAAGAAACCTCTTTCAGAGGCTGGCAATATCACTTATGTAGGATAACTCACAGGAAGTAAAAACTTATGAGAAGTGTATTAAAAAAAAACAAAATCCTCACAAATTATGTCTTCAGGCAAGTCAGCTTTATGTTACAAAACTGTTGCTAAATGACATAAAAAAATCATCTATATTATACAGTGGAACCATATAAATCCAGACGGCACTAAGACAGAAACCTCAACATACAAACAACATTTTGCAGGAACAGAATTTCCAAACGCTAATATACCCCACTAATTGTATGATTAATTTATCCGGAAATCTATAAACTATATTTATTCTACCACTCTGACCCTTGAAATGGGTTTTAGTGAACTGCAATTTTAAAATAGATTTTTGACTTTATCAGTTTATGAATATTTGCTGTGGCATTGAGTTGCCAATGTAAACACAATATTCAAGTCGAAACATTCAAATTAAACAGATAACATTCAAATTATTTTAACAAATTATCGTTTTTAAAAAACACATTTGGTCGGTCAAAGTGTTAGTTTATGATATGATTTTAAGATGAAAAGATCAGACATTGTACCATTAATATAACTGTTATTAATTTCACAATTATTCTGACCAAATTCACCTGAATGACCATCTGGCCTTGACCAGCGCTTTGCAGGAAGTCGACGACTGGATCGAAGCTGGACGTGGCCAGACTGAGTGGCCGACTGACCTGGCCACACATCTTCTGCAGCTTGTTGCCCTGGACGGCACTCAAGGCGACCTGTAGCAACACCACACGGTCACAACACAACTCAAGGAAGACCAACTATTGCAGGTAGTGTTATCTTTTTATAATTTAACTAGCATTGCACATAAGAAAAAGCAATCACTGCAGAAGCTTAATACTCCTTGCACTGCCCAGACAAGTTTTAGTAGGGCAATGATAATGACAACTTCACGCCCAACTGCCGGTTTCACTAAATGTTCATATCATACGAAGGAACTTATGGTGACATACAAAACTGACAGAGATATAAGGGTGCATACAGACACAGCCACAAATCACCTTATAATATCGGTAACAAACTTCATGGTCATAAAAAATTTTAATCTTGTCACAATTTGACATAAAATCTCAAGGATAAGACAAATAAAAAACCAAGTTCGCTTACCCAATGAGCAACCAATTCTACCGAAACCAAATTTGGACGAACAAACGGCAACATTTCGACACTCAGATATAGATGCATGTCAGACACCAAGACCCTCACCTTGTAAGCAGTGTGCCACTGTTCACATTCGGACAGTTTCTCCTGCACGGCTTGCAGCACCTCTAGGCGACTACGCTTCACCAGCGAGTACTCACTGTATCTGAAACACACAGCATGCACAATGTCACGCAGCACGCAGACTGATCCATCAAACAAACTTGGGTTCAGTTACAACTACTCACAATCAAAGGTACATAGTCCGGGAGCCAAGATCAGCACAAAATGGTTTCGTTCAACACCCACTATACAATTGATTTGCCACAACAGGTTCCTCTGGGGATGTCTCTGGAACATTTCTAGCCCCGATGTACAAATGAATTGTGGTGTCACTAAAATTTTACGGTTGTTGGCCAAGGCACAAATCTTAAAAATCAAAGACGGGTTTTCCCTCCAATCAGGTAGCACAAATTCTTTAATAATTGTTCTTAACATGTTGCTATATTAGTTATTAGTTATATATATATATATATATATATATATATATATATATATATATTATATATACACATATATATATATATATAATTTATTGTATTCCTGTTTAAACAGTTACTATTTGCACAGGATATGCTACATTAAGGTAAAAAGAAAATAAATTGCTCGTAAAAATGAACGTATTTTAATATAACTTGACAATACTGCACTTGGATGAGCCACAGGTCTGATAATACTACAGAGCTGCTAACTACTTTGGAATGTACTGAATGCAATGTTTCCATTTGCCCATAAGCATGTATGGCACACTGTTGGATTTTCAAAATGGCCACTATCCAGGAAATTGGCTTTTGGAAATTGGCTCCCAGACAAGTTGGTCTCAAGTTGCAGTCAACTTCTGATGACTTGCACGACCAGCTTCCTCCAGCTTTAAAAAAAAATTTTGGGGGGAAAATTCTTTTTTGGCAAATAGTTGTAATTAATGTTAGCTACCGCTGAATTCCCGAAAAAGCCATCGGATTTATTTCCGTGAAATTCTAGGCAAGTTTATTTTTTCACAAGCTGCCAATTATTCATGGAATGAAAAATTTATTTAGCCCATTGGGAATTAGGATTCAAATCTGTAGCGTGTCAGCTTAAGTAATATGTGCAGTATTGGCTTAATAAAAGACTTGTGTCTTTTGGTAAAATGACTGAAAGAATCAACTTTGAGCAGTAGACTGGGTAACTTTTGAAAGTGAGGATAGCCTTATGTCATAGTAATAATAATGTTTTAATTCAGACAAAAGTCCACAGATATACATAAAATACAGGTAGACAAATATATATATATATATATATATATATATATATATATATATATATATATAAACACACATGTTGAGCATAAATACATATAAAAATTATGTATGTCAGATAAACACGTAGAAATGTACCCACACATCGTTTAATAAAGGTATAATATATATATATATTAAACATATATATATACATATACACATACACACACACACATATATATATATCTATATACCTGTATATACAATATACACATCTGCGTAAATCAGGTGACTGACCACCATTGTCCCAAGACTACAACCAGTAGGTTTTGTGATCAGTTATAAGTAGATCCCACCGGACACATACACTTTGGTTATTGTACTCATTGCAGACCACTCTTAAAAGGTATTTAGGTACATCACGTAGTGCTAGTTTTGCTATAAGCTTATGCCGACTGATTCAGTCAAATGCTTTTGAAGCATCTAGAAATGCGACATGCATAGCCAACCCGTGTTTAGTGTAAAACCTTAGTAGTTAACTTCAATGCGAACACACACAACTACGTCCCATGCTTGGACTTTAACCCAAACTGATGTGGTGTAGTTTGCAAGAAAACATCCATACGATTGAGTAATACAACTTCTACATTCTTTGAACCTATGTTAGAAAGACATATAGGCCTGTAGTTGCCTTTGTCATTTACACGCCTATTTTTGTCTTTAATAACCGGTACAATGACAGACTCAGTGATTACATTCGGTATATACCCATGCACCAGGATCGAGGACACAAGGGCAGAGAGTAGAACCAAGAGTTGGAAGTCTGCATACTTCATGTGTTCTGCTGTAAGACCATCCAGTCCTGGTAACTTATTGCAAGATAAGTCATTAATAATACTCGTCATCTCACCAGCATCTATAGTCATATCAGTGTTGAAATGAATGTTATTCTGACATAAATCTGTCTTGTACACTATTAAAAATATTTTCATAGTGGTGCTTCCACTTTGATTCTATGTTGTCATTGCCATGTACACCGTCGACGTTAGTAGGAATTTTAGTTTTGGTGTTTACATGATACTTAACATCTTTTCAGAATTTTTCGGGGATCTTTTTGACATATCTTTTCAGCAATACTATCAGCAATAAGTTTCTTTGTCTTTCTTACATTTTCTGATAGCATGTTTAAATTTGATTCTGGACAATTTCATGGCATTAAAAACATCCCCTTGTCTTGGTTTGCCAATCGCTCTCCATATTAAATAGGCATCCCGAGCTGCACTGCGAAGACCCTTCACTTTGTCATTCCAGCCTGGTACTACAGCGAGTTTAAAATCACATTTACAGTTTTACATCAATATTGGTTAGACGGCTTCAACGTACCCATAATAGCATGATAAAAATCACCGAGATCGTCATGATGGCTATAATTGTGTGTTTTTGTGCATTCTCTATATACGTCAATATTGGATGGATGTAATGTATCCTAGAGCATTACACAGAGTATACAGAGTAGTATATAGAGTAGTGTATAGAGCTGGACTATTTACACCTTTATTTCCCAAATTTTGACCGCAACAACAAATGAAATGAGACAATAGTGTCCTGATACCCTTGACATGACTCACCTGTGCGGCAGTGTGAAGAGAGCATGTTGCGAGTCAGTGAGAGCCTCTTCTAGGTAGGCAACCTGCTGCTGCAGCTGTTCCACATGCATGCCTGCCACGTGTAGCTCGTCCTGCGCGGCCACATGAGACTGCACATTCTCCTTGAGCGCAGGCAGAGACGCCAGCATGTCCTCTCTGATCACGCACAACATACAGTCATGGTCATTTTATTAAATTTATTACTTTATTTATCAAAATTAGTAGATCTTACAACTAACACAACAACATTAATAATAACAGTAATTAGATAGAAGTATATTTATTTATAACCTTTATTACCACAGCACAACATTACCACAAACTTTCTGATTGGTGTTTACATATGGTGCTCTAAATTTTAAGGTAGCACCAAATTTAAACCTGAAAAATTAATACAGGACCACTTAAAAGGTACGTTACTTGTTACTGATCCAGGCAGATATGTTACTTGTAGCTAATCCAGGCAGATACATTACTTGTAACTGATCCAGGCAGATATGCTACTCATTACTGATCCAGGCAGATACATTACTCTTTAACAATCCAGGCAGATACATTACTTGTTACTGATCCAGGCAGACTTCATCTCGGCGATGCGGATGGCGAACATATTCAGAGTGATGTCTCGCTCCATACCCTTCTTGCTCTGTCGCCCCTCAATATTGCGTACAGCCTCAATACCCCCGCCACAGAACGCCCCTGTGTAGCCACCTTCGTTGCCGGTGGTCCAGTCAACCAGGGGGTCATAGACGAAGGCTTCCAATAAGGTGAGGAGTGTTTCGCGCCCCTTACGCATCGTCTTGATGATGTGCTCACATGACGTGCGAAACACCCCCTAAAAATGTAAAGCAGGTGTTAGAAAATAGCTGAATTGTTGCTGTAATAAATTATACCCTTAGGAGTAAGAAAAATCAGATCATGATCAAAATAAAGATCCAACTCATGGGTCATTCCGTGTCAAAACAACCATTTTTCAGGAAATCGAATGTCTCAGAACTTATTTAAAATTTTAACCAATGACTAAGTGGCTATACTTGAGCATTTCTGCAAAAGAACTACACGTCGACATGCACATAGTGTCAGTAATGCACTGTGATGTGAACTAGGTGTAAGCGCCCACAATCACACCTGTTATGTTGACCCATTTTCAGGTGCCTCTAACTCGATAAGTTTACAAGTTACATTTCTGAAATTTCATGAATATCTAGACACATTGGTACAGATCATCTGTGCCAAATTCGAGAATGATAGGGAGAAGGACAACAGGTATATTGGGTGCACAGAAGGACAGCGGGTTTATTGGGTGCACAGAAGGACAACATCACGCAAACATAAACTTTTTGACGATTGGTTGATTTCACATGGAATGACACTCAGTGGTATTTCCTGTGGCTATACAGTTGCGAAAGTTCACCCAGTGGTCTTCTCGTTTCTGGGCATGATATGCATCATTTAGGTAATTTCTTCAGTGTATCTGGGTGAGCATGAGTCATCGAACACAGGCTGGCTTGTGTGATATTAACCTGGCATGATGTGAAAGTTAGGCTTTACGACGTGCTGACTTTTGTAAAACATCAACAGCTATGATGGTTGGGACATATTGTCAGACATCCAGATCACCTCTTATGAATTACTCTACAGCGGTTTCCAAGGAATGTGACCACATGGATGACTGGATGACCTAAGAAACAAGGTAAGGAAAATATCAATCAGTCTACCCAGCCTGCCAAACTTGCATGGTAGGGGTATATAGTATTTTTTCCCCACCAGAGGGCAGCCCACATTAATGTACTTCCCCCACAAGAGAGCTGAACTGAAATCTAGTCATGAGACATCACCCTGCATAATATCATGAAGCTCTCAGCTGTTCGCCAGGTGAGTTTATTGGGAGAGAGGCAGGAGGCTCTTGGCTGCAGTAGTGGCCGGCGATTACACGTTTTATTTTCTAATTGTATTAAAATATTATTTTATTTAAAATCTCTTTCAAAGTGTACAATATGTTGTGTTATTGTCATAATTAACACAATACTAAAACAATATAAATTACACGAATATTACCGATAGTCGTAGCATGGGCTGGTTTGTTAATCTGCAAGCTTCGTTAATCCAGACAAAATGTTAATTGGTAACTGGAGGCTTTTTATGTTAATCATGTAACTAACTTGACATTAATTTGCTGCGTTGAGGAATCCTCTACAGTTTTAGTCAAATTCCCCAACTAATGTTGGCTGTCCTGTTTTTCTATTGAAATAGGGAGCAGTGGAACTCATTATAAGAATATATATCGGTGAAGTTAGCTCCAAGGCACCTGCATATCTTCCCTGCACCCTGTACTGAATAAACAACAACATAAAACACGTCCAGGGCCAGGTAGAAAGCATTGATGAGACAGGCAGGCAAGGTCATTTCATAAAGAAGGGCTTAATGACAGTCAGACCACCAATGTAACTGAAGCAATAAATGATTCCCGCGGCAAACACAATTGCTCTCACGTTAGATTTGCAACGACACTCTGATGTCGATAAAAAATGTTTAACAAGTGTAAAACAAACTCGTTACATGTGTCGAAGACAGTTTTGAGTTTTATTATGTCACGACTATCATAAGATATAAAGTTAAAATTGCAAGACCTTGCTTTACAAAACATGAATCAAAAAGGGAACACTAATAGAATGAGCCAATTATTTCATGTTAAGCAATGTAAAAATTGGCTAAATTTGCAAAAGTTATAATGTATCCTTGTTTTGTTTGCAATTTATTTCATATTATGTTGTCATATCAAAGACTGTTTTGTGTGAATTGTGTAATTAGCATACATTGTGTTAAATTACTGTGTTACATGTTATATTGGATCTAAGCTACAATCATCTAATAATATCTAAAAATTTATTTATAAAAATTTTAAATAAAAAATTTACACGTGCACGGCATCTTTCACTGAAGCAATTCATAGTGTTTGTCCATATGTTCTACTGTGGCATGTGTATCAGTTTTAAAAACGAAAATGATTGTTCAGTTTGCCATCTAAGGTTCCTACAGTAGTGCATTCATACAGAATTTTTGAAAATAAATTAATCTGACAAAAAGTTAATATTTTGATCAACAAATTAACTGTCAACATTAAACAATTCTTGTTAAAATCTGAAATGAATAAAGTATACGACAGGTGCTAAGATCCAGCACATAAGAATGGAACAAATAGGGGAAGTCATAATAATTTTGTGTACATGTACTAATGTAATTAATTACCAGCATACACTTGCATGTCCTTGGTGTAATTAGGTGCCACTTACATGAGACCAGGTTCGTGTTTCCTACTTAGCGGCTTAGAAAGTGTGTCCCTTAAACAATGGATTATCAATAAAAATTAATCTAATACCAGTTAATAGTGGCAGGTCTAGTTGCTTCAGGCAATAAATGATTCCTGTGTTCGTCGACTTCGAATGTACCTTGAGCGGCACACATAAATGTAGGCTACACATTAATGTTGGGCACACATTTATGTAGGCCACACATAAATGGTGGGCACACATAAACGTGCGGCATGCAAAAATGTGGCCCATATAAATGTAGGCCACACATTAATGTGGGGCACAAATAAAATTAGGCCACACATACATGTGGGCTACACATTAATGTTGGGCACACATAAATATGGGCACATTAATGTTGGGCACACATAAATGTAGGCCATACAAATATGTTGAGTACACATAAATTTAGGCCACACATAAATGTAGGCCACATTAATGGTGGGCACTCATAAATGAAGGCCACACATTAATGTTGAGCATCATAAATGTAGGCCACACATAAAAGTTGGATACACATAAATGTGGGCCACATGCTAATGTTGGGCACACATAAATGTGGGCCACATTAATGTTGGGCACACATAAATGCAGACCACACATTAATGTTGGGCCACATTTAGGCCACATGTTCCCCTGTTCCCAGGATTTCTGGCAAATTTTGAGCGATTTTACCTCCTTGTGTTCAGAAATCTGTAGACAAAAACTACTCAATATTGACAATTACAAGTTGTGTTTATTTTGAAGAGTAGTAATTTCTCCACATGCCTGTATACATAGAAATAGGATATATTAATAAAATGTTGACATTTGATCACAATTTGCGAAGACAAAATACATTTTTTTTTAAACTTTGAAAGTTGTTACTGACATTTGACAATGATCCAATGACCCTATGCAACCCAATGAAGAAAATGTAGCTATATGTGTTAGCTTTGCACCACTGAACAAATTATCAAATTCTGACGCTTATTTTTCAGGTTACACCATATTTTGCCATGAAAAATATAGAAATAAAAATTTTCGAGATGGCATGAACAAAACTGATGAAAATCAAGATTTCCAAAAGGGCAATCCATGCATGTAAAGCGCTGATGTTGTTGCAAAATTTATCCGCTAGGGTGTGGCAAGATTTGGTAGCGTTTAGTTCAGTAGTTAATCACCAGGATTTTTTTTAAATAGTGAGTCCTGTATGCGGCTGGCAGCAGCCATCCCAGGACTGGACAGAGCGGCCAGCTGCGGCCATTGTGGGCTCTAATCGGTTAATATTTGCCACACATTAATATTGGGGGTTACATAAATGTTTGGCACACATAAATGTAGGCCAAACAAACATGTTGAGTAAACATAAATGTAGGCCACACATTAATATTGGGCACATAAAAGGGCACATTAAAGTTGGATACACATAAATATAGGCCACACATTCATGTTGGGTACACATAAATGTAGGCCACACATCAATGTTAGGCAGACATAAATGTAGGCCACACATAAATGTTGTGCACACATAAACATAGGCCACACATTAATGCTGGGCACACAAATGTAGGACACACATTAATGTTGGGCACACATAAATGTAGGCCACACACTAATGTTGGGCACACATAAATGTTGTGACACAATAATGTTGGGTAGACAAATGTGGGCCACGCCTAAATTTTAGGAACACAGAAATTACAAAATTATGGCTTCTCAATAGAAAATTGCTTTCCTTGTCCACTCGTCATCAGGAGCTTGGTGCTTCGGATTACAATCTTGTGGAACGGTGTCATGTGGAATGGTTTAATTGGCGAATGGTGTTATGTGGAATGGTGTTATATGGAATGGTGTTATGAAGATGGTTCATGAGAAATAATCCAGAACTTCTTCGTGTCATCTAACGTGCCACGTACAGGAAGGATATCAACATCAGATCTCATCTTGCACGTCTGATTTTGTCACACTGTTAACATTAATTAACACAAACCATCAACACAGAATTCGATTTAAACAACCTTAGTTATGAATTACAACATATCTGTTTTGTGGTTTTACCAAAGCTGCAAGTACGCCCTATTAATGACAACAACTTGGCCCATCTCAAATTGCAGGCTGTGGTCAATATTGGAAAAGACATCTTTATTAGTGTAGATGATCTCCAGCAAAGATTCATGATTACGATCCACAAAACTGAACATTTGAAGAGATCATTTTACCAATTTTAGTTCTAGAAAAAGGAAATGTACAACGATTTTTATTGGTTAACCGAACGACTGTTTTATGGAGCATTGCCACTGAGGTTTGGACATTGCCACTGAGGTATGGACATTGCCACAGAGGTTTGGACATTGCCACTGAGGTTTGGACATTGCCACTGAGGTTTGGACATTGCAACACTGAATTTATTAATATTTTTACGAAACCTCCAGTTTGTAGTTCCACATCAGTTAACCAACAAAAATCTTTGTACATTCGCTTTAATCTGTTCCAGGATGAGATGCACCCTTACAAACTGCTCCAATGCCCGAAAGCTACCGAAAATCCTCTCAATAGCACAATTAAGCAATTTTCAGGATCATAATCCATTTAAGTCTTGATTTTCCTGGTCAGTAAATAGCACAAAACTTAATGTCCCTGCACACGAAAGTAGTTCTGGGTTTTGGAAAAGGTCACATCAACAGATATTCTGGAAGAAATTTCTAGACAATGATTTCACTCTCAAAAGCATGGTAGTATTATCTAAATGATGTCACTAAATTTTACATTGCCACAAAATGTAACTATTATTTAACTACATATTGGACTGTCAGTAACATTGGTGTTTGGCACAGAGACAGTAGCCACCAGCATTACAATTAATTCTGGTTTATTATCCGCAAACAAGCAGAATGCTGTCACAATATATGTCATAAAATATATTTAAAAACTGACAGGGAAAGTATGCACCTTTGATAAGCCTAATGCTCATTGCTTCAGACGGTAATCTTGTTCAGTTTCGTGTTAACAGATTGCGGACTTGCATGACTTCATCATTAAATCCTTAATCAGTGGGTTTTCTCTCACAGAGTCCCATATATTGATTTGTGTAGCACCAGTTGGCACTGAAACTTGAAAACATGTCATCAGGGCAAGTTATTAATGGTGGTCTAGCTACACAAGGGTTGTTTTCTGAACAAACGCAAATATTGTAGACCAACATTAATTATGTCAGGCTTGGGCAACGTCTGGGTTAGAATATCGTCCTCAATGAGCCACTGTTGTTTACGTTGTGACAGGCACACGTCTAGATTCCGATCCTTACTGGTGGCTTTTCCAGTTTTAATATAGCACCAAAGAAAATATTTTCAATATGTCTTCTTCGATGCTTTTTCAAGTTAACCTTTGCAGTGGACTCTCGCTATAAGAACTCCATTCTAGTGATGTCAGACCAGCTTCTACTGCAGTATACTTGCTAATGCAATCCATTTAAAGGTTCCCGCAGCTTCAGTGCCCAGGGAAAGTGATACGGGATATATAGATAACGTGTAGTCCTATACAGTATCCGCCTACATAAAGCGTTCATGGCACCTACTTCATTATCAGAGCTAGTCTTAGGCGGTAGTTGCTGCACGGCCCGTATGGGATTTTGTAGATCGAGACCATTGGCTCTGTGAGTCCACGAGAGCTCTTTCAGCAGTTCCCTGTGTGGGACGTTCCCTGGCACAGACACCAGGTAGAAGGGATCAACAGCTCTTAGACGAACTCTTAGGCAAACTGGGGTGAACAAGTAAGTGTCAAAACAGCAGCAGGTGGACTCAAAACCCCCCCGTCCTCTTGTTAACAGTTGGGCGCTCTAACTGATGAGATACTACGCCCCACAGATCTGTGTTTTTGCAATCACAATGTCTGTGGTCTCTACCATGCCATTGTCACAGAATGTAATAATTGCAAATGGCACTATATCACGTGAACTGAGTGAGACACTGATCAACAAGATTGTGATGTGATTGTGATTTCCGATGCCAATATCTGGGTGCTGCGTGATTACATAGCAGTATATTCACCTGATGATTGCAACACATCTTACAAATGTTGGTTATTAATACTCTGAAATGTACTTTGTCATAACATTGGTAACCAATGAAGGTATTTTCTCACACCATAATAACCATTGCACACTCAATGGAGGTGTTTTCTGACACCATTAATAACTAGTGCGCACACGAAGGAGGTGTTTTCTCACACCATTAATAACCAGTGCACACGAAGGAGGTGTTTTCTCACACCATTAATAACCAGTGCACACTTTAAGGAGGTGTTTTCTCACACTATTAATAACCAGTGCGCACTCGAAGGAAGTGTTTTCTCACAACTTTAATAACCAGTGCGCACTGGATGGAGGTGTTTTCATATACCATTAATAACCAGTGCGCACTGGATGCAGGTGTTTTCTCACACCATTAATAACCAGTGCGCACTCGAAGGAGGTGTTTTCTCATACCATTAATAACCAGAGCACACTTGATGGCAGTCTTTTCTCACACAATTAATAACCAGTGTGCACTCCAAGGAGTGTTTTCTCGCACCACTAATAACCAGTGCGCACTGGATGCAGGTGTTTTCTCACACCATTAATAACCAGTGCGCACTCGAAGGAGGTATTTTCTCATACCATTAATAACCAGAGCACACTTGATGGCGGTCTTTTCTCACACCATTAATAGCCAGTGCGCACTCGAGGGAGTGTTTTCTCATACCATTAATAACCAGAGCACACTTGATGGCGGTCTTTTCTCACACCATTAATAACCAGTGTGCACTCCAAGGAGTGTTTTCTCGCACCACTAATAACCAGTGCACACTTGAAGTAGGTGTTTTCTCACACCATTAATAACCAGTGTGCACTCGAAGGAGTGTTTTCTCACACCATTAATAACCAGTCCTTGGGACTGCTGAAAGTGCCTTAAACTTCACCCCCAGGCTCTCTGGGAAGAATTCAGCCATGCTGTAATTACTGCATCATGACTATTCATTTATATATACTTATCACTGTCTATATCCAGGCACTCATTTATACAGCGAGTGAACCGAGGCAAGTGGAGCTAATCAAATTGCTATTGCTATTCAACACCTTGCACTCCGCACCAGCTCCACACCTTGTACTCCACACCATCTCCATGCATTCTACTCCACACCAGCTCCATGCATTCTACTCCACACCAGCTCCACGCATTCTACTCCACACCAGCTCCACGCATTCTACTCCACACTAGCTCCACGCATTCTACTCCACACCTTCTACTCCACACCTGCTCTCCACATATTCTGTTCAACACCTACTCCACACCTGCTCCATACTGTCTACTCCACACCTACTCCACACCTGTTCCAAATCTTCTGCTCTACACCTACTCCACACCTTCTGCTCTATACCTGCTCCACACCTACTCCACACCTGCTGCTCTATACCTGCTCTACACCTACTGCTCTATACCTGCTCTACACCTACTCCACATCTTCTGCTCTATACCTGCTCCACACCTACTGCTCTATACCTGCTCTAGACCTACTCCACACCAAGACCTGAAGCTGCATGCACACAAGCAGCGTGGTGTGGAACCATCAACAGTGATCATTTCCTCCCTTGCCAGACTCTTGACTGCAGCTATGAACGCACTTATTGGCACCAGTCATGTCATCTCTAAGACGCTGCGTCTGTTTTAATGACTTGCACTTCCGACAACATGTCTCTTACCTCAGTTGTTAAACCTCGATTGATTTAGTTCATTGTGAATCAGGTCGCCGATGTTCAAATCTGCAGTATGTGAATAGTTTAAGTAATACGCTCAGTCGGTTTAATAAAAAAGTACGTATTTTTGTTAGTCATCGAAAGAATTTACTTTTGATTGTTAGACTGACCAATTCTGCCCTGTTCTCACTGAATTCTAACATCATTTGGTCAACAATAATTTATTAGTCTGTCCATTGATTTCACAAAATCTAAATAACACATTTGCACAAACAAACTAGCATGTCGCAGTGGATACTAGAGCTAGCGCTTTGCAGTGGATACTAGAGCTAGCACATAGCAGTGGATACTAGAGCTACTGTGTCACGGTGGATACTTGAGCTAGAGCGTCGTGGTAGATACTGGAGCTAGCACATTGTGGTGGATACTAGTGCTTGCGCGTCACTGTAGATACTAGAGCTAGCGTGTCACAGTGGATACTAGAGCTAGCACGTCGCAGAGGATACTAGAGCTAGCACGTCGCAGTGGATACTAGAGCTAGCATGTCGCAGTGGATACTAGAGCTAGCATGTCGCAGTGGATACTAGAGCTAGCATGTCGCAGTGGATACTAGGTACAGGCAGGTTAGATTTTTCACAAAATGACTCTAAAACGAGACAACAACAAGAACTGAACTGAGGAAGAACATTCAAGTGTGATAACCTGAATATTGCAATGTAATAAGCTTATCAGGAATTCTTCAATACAGATACGTTATTACTGGTCTGAAAATCTTAACCTCTTGGCTAGTTCAAGACACTGTCTAATTTTAGACACAGATCCTGAAATGTTCACAGTACATTCCCGCAACACTCATCCTGAAAGCGAGTGTACAAAAGTTAAAGCTATCAATGACGTTTTCTGATTAGTTGTAACGTCAAACCTCCAATGTACCAGACTGCTGCCTGCAGGTTCAGATCGTGTTTCACATCTAAACGTACCAATGCTGCACTGTACTCGGTGATAATGCACATGGACATGGACGATGATCTCTATATCTGAATGGCCACTTTCACAAAATCATGCAACACTGGGGTACCATAGTTCAGCCGCCGGAGCACTGGAGTCAGTCGAGAGGACCAGGGTTTAAGTGTCCACCTGCTGCTGTTTCGAAGCTCATACAATCATGTTCAGACTGCGTTGCATGTGTCTTCTGGTTGAGACACTAGAAGTCACAAGTCTTTTCTACCTGGTCGTGGACTTGTGAATAGGATGGGCGCTGAACGTCTTGTGTACGTGGATACAGACGCCGTGTCGCAATGATCCATATTTACACTGTATCTGCCGAGAGATGTCACTAGTTCTACAATGACTTCTACGTGAAGACTGCCTGGCGCGAATGTCTCGAGTCCTCGCCTACTGACAGCTCCACCTGATGACTGATGGTCATCTCCTCCACCAGGCAGCCATTGTTGAACACATCGACACTGTTACCAGCAGGGGGCACTACTGATGCATCAGCAACAGACACATTGTACGACTCAAGCATGAGCGAACTGGCAACAGTCGTGCCGTGGTACTTCAGACCGAGCAGTTTGTGGAATGCGAGTCGGAACCCGGTGTTGCGGAAGTTATAGATGAATGGGTTCACGCCAGAGTTCATGACCCCGAGGAATACCGCAATGGTGCTGATGCGTTCCCTGGTGATGTCTGGCGGCATCGCATAGTCGAGCATTGTAATGATGATGAATGGCATCCAACAGAGCAGAAACAGACCGAGCACCGTCACAACGACCTTTGTGCGCCGGATCTCGTGCCGCATCGTCTGGTGCACACTTGGTGCATCGCTTACCGCAGCACCATTCGCCACAGCACCGCTGTCGGGCTGCACACGTGCCATCTGAATACTGGCTTCCCAGAAAAGCCGTACATACAACATCATTATGATGGTGCTCTCTACGAAAAACGGCACAATGATGAACATGTACACGTAGCCAGATGGCAGCACCAGTTCGAACTTGCACTGGTGGTGGTGGCGCTCCCAGTTATTCCAGCCACTGAATGGTAATATGCCGCAGATGACAGCAAACATCCACGTCACTGCGATAAGTCCACGTGTGACCTTCGGCTGAGCCAGTTCGTGGTAGTGCAGAGGATGCAACACTGCGATGTAGCGGTCCGACGCGACCAGCAACAGACTGAGCAGGGACGCGTTACAGGACATCATGAGGGTGGCATATCGCACGAGACACAGGTACATATTGTCGAGGAGACTCGGCAGCATGTAGAAGACGATATGAATGGGCATCACAAGTCCGACCAACAAGTCCGCGATGGCGAGACTCAGCAAGAAGTAATTGGTGACGCTGCGTAGTCGTGGATACTGGCGCACGGCCACGATGACCAGGGCATTGCCGGAAGAGATGACCGCAAACAGCAGTGCTTCGATTGTCACGTACACAATTGTCCATTTCGAGGCTGGAGTGATGACGCTGGTGACATTGCCGATGGCTTGATGACTTGACCAGGACTTGACACTCACGTTTATGCTTTCATCAGTCATTCCTACCGTACTTACATCCATTTTGGAAATACACCTCTAAATGTTCAATGGACAAGTCAACAGCTTCCTTACTTGCAACCTCCTAATCACCTCCCATTTACATTCTCCTAGATGTCAATCATACCGCTTTGCCACCAATCATAACACAGTGATTTTTATTATAACTGAACTAGCAGACACATTTTTAACCTGTCGACATTTCTGCCATCACTAGCAAACTGTCGCAGCCAGGATGCACTACGATCCGGCACACTATCTCAGCTGGCAGGAGTGGCTGATCAGCCAATGATCAGCCAATAGGAAGCAAACACCGGATCATAATATCACCTGCCCACCGATCACCGATTCGTCATGATACCCGTGCAGAACAGCCATGCTGCTAATAATGGGGGATCTTACCATCAAAGGTTACATCTTACCATCAAAGGTTACATCTTACCATCAAAGGTTACATCCCGGTAATAATACACACAGCTATTGTTGCGTACTTTAGCATAATAATAATATTAAACTTCCATAGCTCCTAAATCCGAATGGACTTGAGCTCAGAGGCTCACCAAACCAGAATCAATAATATTAAGCATAATTACCTCTCAAGAAACTTAGTGTTCGTTCTGTATATTTCGACTGCATCTCGCAGAATCAATAAGTATTATCATGAACAGGGACAACTGAAAATTCAAGGTAGAAATGCAATTTTGGAGTAAATGCTTTCTACGGTAGCCATAGCTTTGGATGATTTCAAAGTGATGGGGAGTTCATTCCAAACCTTCGGCGCAGCTACAGAGAAAGCATGTTTGCCTGAGTTAAACTTAGTCTTAGGAACAATTAGTCGTGAAATAGATGATCTAAGCTGGCTAGGGACCTTCGAAAGACGCACTAGCCAATTAGGGTGGGTGTTGTGTAGATAGAGCATGTTATGTAGGAGAGGACAGCTTAACACAACTAGAAATTTCAATATTTGGTTGTGACACTTCCACTGCGCCTGTGTCCTCACGAACCTGAGCTCAGTGGCACAATAAGACAGAATTAAACATAACCGTGACCGGGGATGCGTAAAGTAATTATCAGAACGAGGGATAACTGCAGATTTATGGTGGAAATGCAATTTGGAATTATATGTCTCGAGTATTATGTTATACATTTAATCTTAGGAATTAGTGGTGCACAACACTGACAGATTGAATAACAGAGTTGTTTTATGTTTTATTTTACTTGCAGTTATGATTAACAGGTTAAAGGGTAAATTCTGGTCAACGTTTGCACCAAATTATTCTTATTCTCACTGCATAAATCCTGCCTGACTACTACTACCACTAGCATACTCTACCAGAAGTCATTATCAGGGGAAGGTTCTGCATGATGCTATTGGACAGCTGGCAATTAGGAAAACCAATTTGCAATAACAGACACACAGGTGCAAATAGATTAAACCATGTCAACACACTTTCATAAATCACATAAGTGCAGAGGGGTGTCCACTTTATTTGTGACCTACATCTCTCATGAAGGAAGTCCACCACCACTCAAATTCAATGGAAAAATATATATATGCACGTGGATAAACTTGCAAATATGTAGCCCTTATTATAACAGCTTTATGTTTAATTCTTTCTTCATTTTACATGAAAGTGCAGATCAGATAACAAATATTGCATTTTAGGGCACTTCTATGGTTCAAAACCACTGCATGCGGGAACCAGGAAGGGCTGTGCATTTTGCAGCTCTATTTGGATATTAGATAATCATACTTAAGAGATGCAGTATGATGGAATTAACATTTTGGGATAAAACAAGGTAAGAATGAAACATAAAGCCATAAGGGCCACATATGTGCAAAATGTGTACATGAGTGCACTGTACATGTGCACGAGTGCAATGTACATGTGCACGAGTGCAATGTAAACATGTGCACGAGTGCAAGGTAAACATGTGCACGAGTGCAATGTAAACATTGCACGGGTGCAATGTAAACATGTGTGCGGGTGGAATGTAAAACACGTGTGCGGGTGCAGTGTAAACATGTGCGCGGGTGCAATGTAAACATGTGCACGGGTGCAATGTAAACATGTGCACGCGTGCAATGTAAACATGTGCACGCGTGCAATGTAAACATGTGCACAAGTGCATGCGTGCAATGTAAACGTGCACGAGTGCAATGTAAACACTGTATGAGTGCAATGTAAACTTGTACATGAGTGCAATGTAAACACGTGCAAGAGTGCAATGTAAACATGTGCATGGGTGCAATGTAAACATGTGGTACATGATTGCAATGTAAACAAGTGCATGAGTATAATGTAAACATGTGCATGAGTGCAATGGAAACATGTGCACGAGTGCACGCGTGCAATGTAAACGTGCACGAGTGCAATGTAAACATGTGTATGAGTGCAATGTAAACTTGTACATGAGTGCAATGTAAACATGTGCACGAGTGCAATGTAAACATGTGCATGGGTGCAATGTAAACATGTGGTACATGAGTGCAATGTAAACATGTGCATGAGTGTAATGTAAACATGTGCATGAGTGTAATGTAAACTTGTGCATGAGTGCAATGTAAACATCAATTTCGCCCTGAGACATTTAAATTAAACAAATAACAGCTAAATTATACAAAAAAATATTGTGGTTCTTCAAAGCATGCTTGGGCGGAATCTAGAAAAAAATTAACGTGCTTACTTAAATACAAAACAATATGGCACTGACCTGTAGAACGTAATATTAATCAAACTACGCACCACAAACACAATATAAACCACACTTAGATTGACAATAAAAATGACCATAAACCTTTGCCTTGTAGTTCTCCTAATGCTACAAGGCGTGATGGATTTCACAAATGATTTACACAATGACACATTATACGAATGACCGCACTTCCTAAATGTCACTTGTCACAATGGCGAATCATTGTGACATTAATCACTCTCCCACTGTTTTAATGTCCCCTAGGTCAATAACCCAAAGCCTGACATTTGCTCCAATGACTGCCATACTTCCCAGCAGAAAGCTGTAAATATTACCAAATTCCCGCACGATCCTAATTATTTATCATGTAATGTTCATTGCTTATCCAAAATTAATATGTGCACTCCACAATACTGGACAACAGAGTGAAGACAAATGCATTAGCGACTACCACGGAATAGAAGTACAGAAAATGACTAAAAATTGGTTTCATATCATGGTTAGGTCTCAACAATGAAGCAAAAATTTCTTTTAATCACAACTATTGAAATTTACTTACTCAAAGATTGAGCTACTGTTTGGTAACCTTCATCGATATTTTCATCAGTTTGTCTCAACAGTAAAAGCTGCTTATAGAGAGCAGTGCCATAGGACAATGGCCAAGGCAGTGCGGCAGTACAATAATTGACTGGCCTCAACCCTTTATTATGGGAACTTTAAGTAAGAACAAGAAACAATTGAACACGTGGTTCAATAGACACCTAGTGCATCCAAGAAACAAGTGTTCCTACATGAGAGGTGACCACTCACCAGAAGGAGCTTTACATCTTATTATAATCCAGCTTCTGTACATATTTATGTAAGTATGTATGTACGTATGTTATATGCTTCTCCTCCTAGACGTTTTGCATCTCGGGTGCCAAACTTTCAGGAGTTCATCTATAACCCCAAGGTCGGGTCATGACACTTTTATTTTTTCGAAATAGTTATTACTTATGTCATGCATCTTTTCTACAATTGTCCCAAGTCACGTAACACAAGGGCAGGGTGTCACTAGACGTTACTGTAACTGCCAGTACTACATTGCAATTTCGAGAGTTGGATCTCAGAAAGCCATCAGTATATTGACTGGCAGCACCAAGTACCAAGGCACAGGTGGTTATTTTTGTGACAGCGTTGTGTATCCCGAAACTTTTTTAATGTTGTTATTATGACAGTCACTTACAAACATCCAAGAAATCCTGTCCAGAGGATGGGTATTTTTGTTAGTTTATATAAATAATTTAATATCTTCGTTCAAACGGTTCTTGCATATTTCAGTTTTCTTTCCTTAATATAATGAATGCGTTTACCCAGTTACATAGTGCACCCTTTCTTTTTATTCGCTTTTGTTTTTCGTCTTTGTCTTGGACCACCTTTCTACGCCTATTTTATCTGACTGGCTGTCGAAGTCATGCACCGCACCAATTCCGATTTAGCTGTGGTTAGCTGTTTACAAAAATATCAAACCAAGTAAGCTCAGAGATCAAATCCAAGGAAGATGAGAGCTACCAGAAATCACAGCTCTTAGAGATCCTGGGGCTTAGAGATCAGTACCAATCACAGAAGAAATATGTCAGAGGCCAAGGATAAAATTACACAAATAGATACTAGTCATTATTAGTTCTGTACACCTCTGATTGCACAGCTTCGCGTTTCAATAGCTTCAGGGTGGGATACTACCTGTTAATTAACATATCTGGGATTTCTCCCATTGGGCCATGGAGAATGAAACCTTATATGCAACCCTGCTGTACAAGAGAAGGCAGTCTGACTCACTTCCACCCATCACCTCAAATGGAACCCTGTCATCTAAAATGGAACCCTGTAACTCCAAATGGAATCCTGTCACTCAAAATGGAACTGTAACCCCAAATGGAACCCTATTACCCAAAATGGAACCCTGTCACCCAAAACAGAACTCTATCACCCAAATTGGAATTCTGCCACCAAAACGGAACCCTATCACCTAAAACACAACACTGTAACCCAAAATAGAATCATGTCACTCCAAATTGAATCCTGTCACTCAAAATGGAACTGTAACCACAAATGGAACCCTATTACCCTAAATGGAACCCTATAACCCCAAATGGAACCATATCACCCCAAATGGAACAGTATCATCCAAAATGGATCCATGTCACCCAAAACGGAACCTTGTCATCCAAAATAGATGTGTTACTCACCTCTACGCCTGTCACCCCAAATGCCATCTCGATGTTCTGCGTCATGCGGAACGGCACTTTCTCTGGCACACGCAGCCCTTTCCCCTTCTCAAAGCACACGTTGTAGTCAATGTGCACAACCTGCAATGTCATGGCAGATCATAAGATAATGTCCCGAGAACAACTACAAAAGCTCTACCCAGTACAAGCAACCTAACACATCGCTGTTGAAGAGTCAAAACAATCGACGTCCATGTTGATCTGTGCCACGTAGTTGGCTGGATGTTCAACAACTTCAACACACAAAAATTTACTTTAATTATTTTGTTTCCTAGCCAGATATGTTGTTGAAGAATCAAAAGAATAAAAAGTAAATTTGTGCGCGTTAGAAGTTAGTCTAATAGACTCGTATCCAACCAATAACATGGCACAAATCAAAGTTGACTTTTCAACAGCGATATATAGAATGGTTAAGATCACTTATTAAGCTACTTTCGTTAGCATATGAGAGGATATGACTGAAGTTTTATAAATTATGCATAAAATATATGATAATGAATTGCTGGTTTTTCAGCCTGTCTATAGCGGCCCTTCATGGCAGGTGTCCGCTCATTCATCAGAGGGACAGGCATGTTGGAGGGTTCAATATAACATATATATGGTAGACATATGTGCGGATGACGAATGTTATCAATTAACTTAATAATACATTAACAGGTTGTACAGTAAGGATATAACTGAGGTACATGTACTACAAATAAGGCACGTTAGGTGTTCCCACGTCTGCCACAAGGGAGCTACTAAACAACATCAACAGCGACCGCCGTCCACTGCACCAAGTCCAAGAACGCTGTCGAAGCCACTGTGTGCTTGCAGCACTGTCTTATATGGCAATATGCAGTTTATAGAGCTTATTAAATGAGTCAACTAGCATTAACGTGTATTATTTTTAAATGTCACACCCTGTTTAATTGTTAACTGAATAAAATACATGTATGTTTACCGTTATGGAATGACGATGTACTGAACAAATAGGCCTACAAATTGAAAATAATAATCTGGATGTGAGCAGCCGAAAACATATTTGAGTTGACACACGCAGTATGTAAGCTGATTAAACATAGAAAACGACAATAGGCAGAATTAATAATCGTTTCACCTCGATTTTCAACTGATCTCGACCGAAGCATAAATTTATGACGCACTACTTAGCATTGATTCATTGTTTCATATGCAGATGACGAATTTGTATTTTTGCGGACTGGTAGCGCCTTGGGTTTGGAATTTGGCATGTTGGTTTCACGTCGTTTAGATTGGAAGCATGCCATTTCACCCCAGTGTCATATTAGTACTGCATACTAAATTGCATTTAAGACTGTTTACCTGATTCTTATGCAAGGCGTATTTGTGAATGTCGATTGCAATTTCAAACCGCCTAAGCGAAGCCAACATCAGTGATTGATGTCAGCAGCAGCGTCAAACAAACTACAGGTTGACACTCGTTCATTTACATTGTTCACCTGTTTCTTGAGAATTGTCAAAACAATTCTAGGTAGGTTTAGGCAGGCCCATTTGGCATTTCCCCCGGCAGCAGAAAATCGGGGTCCACGACCAACAGCCTTATATCCGAATCCGCGATATAACATTGTTTTTCCCACTACACACCGTGCTGTTTGTCCGTCGTTATTTTGGAAGTAAAATATTTCGAGAAACAAATCACGAAAATAATTATTACTGTCCGCTTTAGCAGGGACAGAAAACCAAAATATCCTGTCCGCTGTCCGCGTTAACCAGGTGTCCCTTCATCAGAGGGACATTAACATGGTAAAACAGTCCATACATTGAAAGTGTCCCGACATAGCAGGTGTCCAGTCATCGGAGGGTCCGTTGAAGGCAGGTACTACTCTCGAGTGCCAGATAAACGTATAGGCCAAATAACCATATAAGGTGGCAAATTGGTTAATTTAATAATAGTATAGTGCCGAATAATAGTATAGGGGGGCAAATTGTTCAAAACAAATAATAGTACAGTGTGAAAAAGTCACTAGTATATTTGTCTTTTTAGCGCCGAAGCAATTTTTTTACTTGACACGAAGCCAACGCGTCATTAAAAAACTACGCGGATTGCTTGTATTTTGTTTTTTCTGCCAAATATGTATAAACTTTGTGCATATTCATGTCACCGTAGATATAGTAACCGCATTTTATATTTGCGAAAAACCGGTGAATTTTCCGTTTTTAAATAGCATTAAATTTTATTGAACTGAATACGCAAGCCCGTTTCAAGACTTTTTTTACCTTTACCTTATGTGATTATAACGGCGTTTAAACTAGTAATATACCATGTCGTGCTCCAGAGAACTAAGGATTCTGACAAATTCATCTAATCATGTAAATCTAACGGTCTAACGCTTCGGGATTAAAATCTAGGATCTTCAGAAGCATGGGATCCCGCTAAATTCACGCCTGTTGTTCAAAAGGATGAAAACGTCAGCCACATGCAACTCTAGTCGGGAGCAAGTGATTTTAGCGTGAGCGGTAAACCACTTCGTGGATGATTGATTAGCTCTAGCAATAGGGAGTGAGAATGATTGCTCTCCTAAAAATGATACCCTGCATAATTTGCCACGATTATTGGAGAATATAGGCTGGCACAAATGTTTAAATTTAATAATAGTATAGTGCCAAATATGATGCGTATAGGTGGGCATTTTTCATCAAATAAATACGCGTATAGGGACGCTTATTCGGCACTCAAGAGTACTGTGCCATTTGTCTCATGACATTACAACCACTGAGTAACTGGTAGCAGGGTGAAAAAAATTTAATGTTTTGTTGTTTTCTGTTTTTTCACCTCCATCCATTGGTTGACGACTTTTTGCATTGTACATGGTCACGAGAATGCCTAATCCTTTGGTTTTGTTGCGCCACTGAGCTCGGATTTTCCGAGGATATTGGCGCCAAAGAAGTCTATTTATTATTATTATTATTTTGATGAAACTATTAGTAATAACCCCATGATTAGATGATGTGATATATATAGTATCGTAGTATTTTAACAAAAAACATTCCTTAGCAATAAAATGATACCTCATTCATATTTTTACAACGATTTTTAGTAAAGTAAAATGTTTTTAAAGTAACGGTGCTATAGAGGATTACCATGGAGCACTACTAGCCTCAGTAATAGAAGGAAACTGTTTTCACCATGGAGCACTCCTACGCCTCAGTAATAGAAGGAAACTGTTTTCACCATGGAGCACTCCTAGGCCTCAGTAATAGAAGGAAACTGTTTTCACCATGGAGCACTCCTAGGCCTCAGTAATAGAAGGAAACTGTTTTCACCATGACAAGTGTTAAAGGGTTAATAGATTCTGCAGAAGTCTGATTGTTGCAGAACCAACCAGACTCCATGAACAGAACCATCCTAAGGCATAATCTACTAAATACACTTTTAGCAAGACATGGGTTTAGCGGATGAGCTTTTTATATTAAAATTTAACTAAAACCCAACAAATACATTTATTCATAATTAAATAAACAAAACAATTAATACAAGTTATTATATACATTTTAAACTCCGTTTTATTAGAAGTGTGCTAAGGTATAAAACTGATTAAGATTATTCTACAATTATTTAAAAAATAAATAAAACCAAATTAAACAATAAAACATTAAATTGTTTTAATTATTAAATAAATAAATAATAATAAATGAACACAACTTATTGCATGCATCGTAAAGTGCATTTTGTTTTATCAGGAGTATGCTTCAAAATATTCATACGAATAAACATAAGACAATCCTGACTCGCATGCGGTAATATTACAAGTTTTTATACGCGTACCTCTCCAGTGGTGAGGTCAACAAGTACATTGTCAAGATGACGGTCGCCAAGGCCAATAATGTAGCCAATCATAGACATGACGGCCGTGGAGCGTGCGTAGCGCTGCGTGATCTGCCACCATTCCGTGGCACTGGTGCTTGAGCCCCACAGCTCCCTGAAAATACATCAAGGTTGTCATAAATGTCAAAGGTCAACAATGGTGCAAAACAAACCATCATAAGGGAAAATAGAATCAGATAAAATTCTCACCAATGTAAATGTCAAAAAACACAATTCAATTCAAGTTCAGTATCAAAAACTTTGAGTAACAAAATTCTAATAAAAAAATTGCATGTGAGTGGGTGGGTCAAGGGCCCACTTACATTATCACCACAAAATTGGAAAGGTATTTTTATGAGTTTTTTCCATGTTGAAATTTTGCAATAATCGGCTTTTCATTCATTGCATCGGTAATGTGTGTACGGTGCCTCCAATTCTTAATGTTTTTGGATATAAGTGTGGGTGTGGGGGATGAATCCTATCCAATTTGTTTTGGATTATTAAAATTGTGTGTGTATATATATATATTTATATATATATATATATATATATATATATATATATATATATATATATATATATATATATATATATGTTGTGAGCCTCTTGTTGCCATTTCAAAGCTTTGGCAATTTTTCGCCCATCGCACGTTGCACAGTTCACTCAGCTGTATTCATGAGTACCTGGCTACAGACACAGATGGATATCCAAATGAATAGTCTTCGCACAGTAATTGCAGCATGGCTGAATGCTTCCCAGAGAAGTCAAAATGGTGTTGGAATGAACAGGTCTGCCAGGGGGTGAAGTGTAAAGCACTTTGAACAGTCCCAGGGATACAGCGCTATATAAGAACGTATCTTTAAAAGAACGTATTTACCTTTATGTACAAAACCCCAACTCAGATCTATATCATAATGATGCAGAAAACCAAACATGTCAATGTTGTACGCCTGTCGATGATGCGCTTTAATATCTCACCTTGCCAGTAGGTCTTTTGGGGTGTCATCCATGAGTTCTTCCAGCACGCCCCTCATGACACCAAGGGGCCACTCCTTGCGGGCATCCTGGTTACTCACCCCCTACAACACATCCTAGTTACTCACCCCCTACAACACATCCTAGTTACTCACCCCCTACAACACATCCTGGTTACTCACCCCCTACAACACATCTTGGTTACTCACCCCCTACAACACATCTTGGTTACTCACCCCCTACAACACATCTTGGTTACTCACCCCCTACAACACATATTCATGAGTCTATTCTATTTGTTTGTCCATGTGGAGGCAGACGCAGGGAATCTCGAGTGATACAAATAGAACTGACTAGAGAGGTGTGAAAACACCTGTGTCATCGTGCCCTTATAATTTATATTTTATTTATTTACACAAACATGATGTACACATTTGTATAGTAATTCATATCATAGTAATTGTAAGTGAAAAGAACTTATGTGGTGTGGCATGAGAATGGGTGAATAGTTCGCTGTATCTGTGGTCAAGTGACGGTTTCTTTCCACCTGCGACATGTTCTGCAGGAGGAGGGATCAGAGCGACCCGGACGGTCTAACCAGACTGTTCTATTTGTCTCGGAGAGGTATCTACCGTCTCCAGGACAAATACTGTGACCGTTTCTCTCCACAGATATATCTGAGAGGACAATGAGAATAAACCAAATGTTTGGTTTCAAAAGTGTTGAAGTTGAAGGTTGTTTGGGAGCAGTCTTCACTGAATAAACACCCTGCTACAGAATAAACACCCTGCTACAGAATAAACACCCTGCTACAGAATAAACACCCTGCTACAGAATAAAAACCCTGCTACAGAATAAGCACCATGCTACAGAATAAACACCCTGCTACAGAATAAACACCCTGCTACAGAATAAGCACCCTGCTACAGAATAAACACCCTGCTACAGAATAAACACCCTGCTACAGAATAAACACCCTGCTACAGATTGTATAGTTTTTCTTTGTCACTCAGATGATTCCAACTGACTTCTTACAGTGTTACTTCTTACAGTGTTACTTCTTATAGTGTTACTTCTTATAGTGTTACTTCTTATAATGTTACTTCTTATAGTGTTACTTCTTATAGTGTTACTAGGGCATGTGTTTGTGGAACCAACTTAGTCCTTTGTGAATGGCGCCACAGAATGTTGAGGTGGCCGCCAGCCTGGCTCTGTGATGCTTTTAAGGAATCTGGGCTATAGAAAAATGTATTTAATATTATTTATTATTGTTATATATAAACAGTGTGTACACTCAGACACAAACTGACAAACACACACATGCACGCACGCATGCACGCACGCACGCACACACACAAAATCATTTATACACACAACTACATAATTTCAAAACAATTGAACATATATAGACAAGTACATGTATAACTAATGATTATGCAACTACATATGTATTTTCACAGCTGACTATTTTCAGTTCTGTTGAAGTCCAATACACGATGATGTTCAGTCAAAGATGTCCAAAAATAAAACTGACACATTGAAAACTTAATAAAACTGTGCCAACTCTGAAGTAAGGAATATATAAACTGAGAGAAAGAAAGATGACCTTTTCCTTGAGTGCTGGAGTCAACTTGCTGTAGTAGACCTCACTGGGCCGGGGGATGGCTGGGGGATTGTTGGGCACGGCCTGGGACGATGCTCCCTGCAATCATACACAGTAGGAAAATAAGACACTCTCAATGACACACCACTTGTTTTTGTCTCAGACAAAACATCACACTAGACATCAATATTTATGAATATTGCTACACTTGTGTCCATAAAGTTCGCGATTCATAAGAAAGTTAATTGCAATTATTTAATGGCAATTTTTTTTATCTTATTTTAGAAATATAACTAGAGCTGTTCTTTCTTTATACTGCCAACATGCCATGAATTTGGCAAATACTTGGCATCCCAACCGACCAACCGAAATAAAACTTGTTATGGGGTAACTCAGTACATCCAAGGGGCATGGGGTGAATATGAGGGGTGTCAACTGACCTGCTGCTGATGTTTCTGTTGCTGTGCGACTGCCTCCCGCTGCTGCCATCTTTTGTAGAGACTGAACAACGGTGTCGCCCCATCCACCCACTGAATGAGGCCAGAGCGTGCCCCCAGGGGTGTCACTGAGTAGTGCCGCGCGTGGTACCGACGCTGCTCATTCCTGACATGTCAAACACAACGTATTGTCTATAATATGCCAGGAGCAATGTGTTTTTATGTTTGATAACATGTCACCAAAAGTTGCCTATTTAGAAGCATGTGTCAATAGTTATACGTCAACAGTTATATGTCAACATGTGTATGTCAACAGTTATGTGTCAACGGTTATGTGCCATTTGTTACATGTCAACGGTTCACCGTTATGTGCCAACAGCTATACTCCTGCAGTCATGTGTCATCATCAGCCGTCCCTCGAAACGATGGGTTGGTTTCATGACGCAATCATACTATACAAAGGAACTAACATGGACGTTTGGCATCAAGACTGTTGCAAACAACTGTATGTAACTCAGGAGTACAAAGAGTTCGTGAATTGAGAACTTTAAAACAAAGGTTCGTACAACAGAAATTCTTAATAAAGCCAGCCCCACATCTCTAGACAGTGTAATCGTGTCATTTGAGCACTGCACCTGTTGGCTTTGGCAAACATGTTGTTGACGATCGTAAGAAACTGCATGATCCTCTCATCAAGATGTAGATCCTCAAGACCTTTGAACAGGTAGGTATACCTGAAACATTCCACATGTAGGTACATGTCAACAGGTGAGTGTACCTGAAACATTCCACAAGTCAATAGGAAGGTATATCTGATAGATAAATACTTTAATAAACTGAGTGGTTATTTGAAATACTAAAAACACACAGTAATAGCAGAAAGGAGGCAGCTAGAAACGTCCACCATCTGTACTTATATAACAAACACAAGACTCAACATATATAAGAAACATTTCAACGTGAATGTGTCACCTTCCCTGTATTTGTATTAATAATTGCAATGCTTTATACTTACATTTTGCATAGATTTATTAAGTGTTTTTATCAGCTATTCTAATTTATACTGTTTATTTCTAACTAAACATATTTTTCATTTATGCAATTTAAGAAAAGCACCACATTTTACGATAATTGGATCCAGGCGCTATATAAATTTGTATTATATTATAGAAACAGGATAAAGTTTAGTGATATCAGGACATAAAAATGATGGATGAAGTCCTGATGGCCGTAGCAGTAGGTTCACAAAAGTCCTGATGGCCTCAGCTGCTGAGAACCAACAGATGGATAGGCCAAGAATCTGTGAACCAAAACGGGTGAATGTGTGCATCTGTGCGTGCAATCTGTGCATGCATCAGTGCATGCATCTGTGCATGCATCAGTGCATGCTTATCATGGAAACATAGCAAGATCATGATATGCTGGACTTTTGATCACTTGTTTACTGTTGTTATAAAGAGACACTTACTTGTTGCCATCAGAGCCAATGAACACGAGTTTCTTTGGCTTTGTCTTGGTCGGTAGGATCTGTACCACATTGTGTATGCTGTCTATGTTCACCATCTGTACAACAATACAATCATGTGCAACATGTGTACTCTGTGCTGTCAATGTTCACCATCTGTACAACGATACATCACATACAATCTGCATTTATCACGTGCAATTTTCATACATCACACAATGAAAAGCCAAGTATAATCTACAATGTAATTCATAGTTTTACTTAAAAGAGAAAACAACTGCGGCATACTGTGAATATGTGAAAGAATAGTTTGTCATATTTGTGGTGATGCAACTGGTGCAAACAGAATGATCCTGAAGTGGGGCGTTAGAATATTGGTTGAGACGAACACAGTTCGTTTCCTCTTGCCGCTGTTTCGAAGCTTGAGCAGTTATTTTCACTCCACTTTGCACCAGATCACTCTGTCATATAATGATGTAGATGTTGACAATGGTGGAGCTGTATGAACAAATAGCTTTTGCATAGTAACTGCAGCATGGCTGAATGCTTCCCATGCTTTGAGCAATCTTAAGGAATGAACATTGCGCTATATAAGAATATATCTTTACCTTCATGTCAATGGATATGCAATTATAATGCGACAAAGTTCACAACGAATGAATGCACAAATAAACAAAAGAAGACGTGTAGAAACACGTGCACACACACACCTGTCCTTCCGAGCTGAGTCCCGGCATGGCAATGACAGAACTCTTGAGGTTGGCCAGCTTGCTACTGATCTGCTCCATGCTCAGTACAAGACTGCTGCGTTTCTGGGCCCGCTGTTGCAGACTATGATGCAGCTGAACAGGGACACCCACACTCAATCAGTACACTCGAATCACAAGCTTGACTCACGCACTCGACCCATTCATTCGACCCACGTGCTCGACTCACGAGCTCGACTCGTGCACTCGACTTGCATGCTCGACTCACACGCTCAACTCATGCACTTGAATCACATGTTCAGCTCACACTTGACAACTCACGTGCTCTACACATGTTTGACTCACACACTCACAACTCACACACTTGATCAGTAGATGAACAAAGAGGCTTGCTAAAGAACTAAAGCTAGATTCAATTCACACACACGGCATTGTTTATTTAAAAATCATTACCAGTGCAAGCATCACAGAAACTAACCATACGAAATATGATTTCTATTCGATTAAATCTTAATTCTAAACTGGAAATGTAGCATCTACATCACCAGTCACATCCTAGCAGGCACAATAACTTATACATTTTGTTTGACTCTTAAGTCAATGGCGTCCTTGCCCAAGCCCACTCGCTGTCTGGGGCTTGGTGTTTTTGGTAGCAATCTTGTTGAATCTAGGTTAGTTCATACACCGACACAGGAAATAAACTCAGCAATACCAATAACAATAAAACTTCTGCAGTGCTTAAATGCTAATAAACCCGAGCACCCAGGTGCAACAACCCAGAATCGCTACACATATATCATGCACAGGGACATACAAAAGTCATCATCAGAGAGAGGGATACCGAGGATTTAAGGTGGAAAAGGAATTTTAAAATATATATCTCCTCAGTTTTGCACAGAACACAGCTATTGTTTCAGATGATTTTAAAGTGATGATTCTGGATTTTGGGCGTAGCAAGAGGGAAAGCGTGCTTTCCCAGGTTAAGCGTAGTTCTAGGAACAAAAAATCGTGAGACAGATGATCGCAGCTGCCTGGGTATGTTTAAAAGATGCAGGAGACTACCCAAAAATACATAGCACCATGACTGTCACCGATGTTTGCGTAGACTAGAGTGACGAGCATGTAACCAATCACCTGTTTGAACGGCAGCCAGCTGGTTTGGGGTCTGCTGGGATTGGTTGGGTTCTTGAGACACTGCAGCGCGTCTTCTATCGCCTTCCCATAAGTCTTCTGGAACCATTTCTCATGTTCTGTCTCTGGCGGCTGCCGCGTGATGTCATACAACCTCTCCATAGTGAACACCGTCTAACAGGCAGAAATGTGGTCGAATATTACCAGTACGATTACCTTGTTAGTTTAAAAAATCATTTAGAAACCATGTAGTAATATTAAATATACTAAATGAGATAACAATCACCATTGTAAACAGAAATGTGCCCTGTCCACGTAGACCACATGGGTTTATTGATAATATTTATACAGTAGCTGACACATTTAAAATTTTATATATTTTATTATATTTGATACATTTTATATATACACATTTTATTATTCTCAGTATCATATACATATATGTGTTTCTGTGTGATGAGAAAGTTAAACATTCAACATATACAACCAGTACTCACTGGTTTGAGTAGGACACTGTGTTTCTGTGCTATGAGAATGTTCTTCATCTCGCTACTTAGCGATGAGTTGTTCATCACTTTCTTGATCTCGTTGTCAAGTTGAGTGAGCCGTCGGGTGACGTCCTGGTGGTGCTGGTTGAGTGTACCGAGCCACAGTTCGTCCCAAAGCAGAGTGATTCGTCGCAACTCTGATACGAGCAGCTGAACGTCTGCTATCATTCTACAGCAAGTGATTGAGTCAGTGTCACTGATAGAGTTAGTGTCATTGGTAGAGTCAGTGTCACCGATAGAGTCAGTGTCACTGGTAGAGTCAGTGTCACCAGTAGAGTCAGTGTCACAGGTAGAGTCAATGTCACCGGTAGAGTCAGTGTCACCGGTAGAGTCAATGTCACTGGTAGAGTCAATGTCACTAGTAGAGTCAATGTCATTGGTAGAGTCAATGTCACTGGTAGCGTCAATGTCACTGGTAGCGTCAATGTCACAGTTAGAAAAGAATGGTCCCATTGGAGAGGGGAGTTACCGCCTGTTTCATTTAACGTTGGACATTGATGTATTATAAAAAAAAATAAAAATAATATTACACTTACTCGTGTGCAAAAATACTCCATATTTTCCAATCTCAGCTCAAAAGGGTGAAGAATAAATGCTGTAAAATGGAATGCAGACAAAGGGTGGAAGAGAGAGAGGGGGTGGAAGAGAGAGAGGGGGTGGAAGAGAGAGAGAGGGGGTGGAAGAGAGAGAGAGGGGGTGGAAGATGGCATCTTACTGTGGATTCGTGTGAGCCAGTGTGTCAACGATTGCAGTGAAACAGTTCTGAAGAACCGCATTGTTGCTGTCCTCCGCCATCTCCATTTCCTCCTCTGCACCAGGAGAGCGCATCTCCTGCTGGGTGCTGTGCTCGGGGTCGAGTTTTTCATCCTCATTCTGGGACAGGTAATCATTGAGCAGTGCTGCAACACAGGGGGGTCAATGAGGGCCTGCCACTATTTGCCATTCTAAAGAACATTCTTGATCAACGACACATGGCAATAAAGTATGGTTATACGCGAACGGATAGTCTTCACACAGCAATTGCAGCTTGCAGATAAGTTAGTGTCACTGAGTGCAGTATAGGGTAACGGTGGTTACTTACTCGTGTGCACTACATTCTACGAGTGTCCTTAGTACAGATTACTGCGACTGTGGAAACCAGAACCCATAGACGTACAAACGGACAGCGCATGCATGTACACATGCATGCGTACCGTAAACCAAACGCACAACACATACACGCAGACATCGTTCCACCATATTATTTTATTCTTAATGTGCTGTGAATGCTTAAAAAAAATTGCAGAAAAATTTTTAAAATAAAATTTTTTTAAATGTATAGGTCTCACCATCTTCCAGGCTGTCTTTGAGCAACACTTTATTGGAAGAGCAGCCAACCACGGCAGGGTAGACAATGAGATGTGGGGCATCATGGGCGACACGACACAGCAGCTCCGACACGCTCTGTCGCACATACGGCTCCGGGTGGTTGAGTCGCGAGAACAGCTGGGGGATAATCCCTACAACATGGCATCTCGTGTCTGACTGGTCGTCTCGCTGGTCAACGATTTCTGTACTCATACATTTTGACTCAGTGTTTTTTCTGGTCAAATTATAGATTCACTGTTTGTAGATATCGGGGTAAAGTAAACATATTCTGATTCTGGCAGAAGATGGAAAAAGAGAAGTACTTTTCATACAAAGGGAAGAGTGACAGACAGACAAGCAGGCAGGCAGGTAGATGGATGGAGAGACAGGCTGACAAACAGACAAACAGAGAGATTGAGAACAACAAGACTGGTCTATATATGCAACTGGTGGCATAACTAAAAGATTATCAAAACATGCATGGTTCATTTATAAGATATCACTACAAAAAAGGAACTATAATGGCAGCATTTAAACTTATTAACTTTATAACAAGAGATCACCAAAGAGAAAATGTCCAAACAGACACTGTGTACAGATACGAGGGAGGTGAAACAACAACGCTTTGTCGTGATTTTCATTTCGCATAAAATTACTTCATCAGTGCATGAAAGCAAAAACGTCAAAAAATATAATACCCTTCCAGGGTGCAGTGGGGGTGTGGGCCAGGCCGTCCTCCAGCACCCCTCTTAGTTCCCACGCATGCTTCACGAGCAGTCGTAGAATGCGTAGTGTCGCTGTAATGTTGCCATCCATCGCAGTCAGATCCTCCACACCCTGACAGAGGGGTGCAATAAGAAGGGAAGTTAGGGACTTTGTAAATAAAAAAATTCCAATAAAAAACTGCATGTGGGTGGATGGTTAAATTTTCCATTTTGATTAAAAAAATTTGAAAAGTATACTTTTAGAGTTTCATTTTCTGGTTGAAAGTTTGCAATAATCAACTTTTCATTCACTGCATTGGCAATGTGTACACAGTGCCTCCAATTCTAATTTTTTTTTATTGTTTTTGGATAGGGGTGTGGGTAGGTGGGTGGATGGTGTCGATTCTATCAATATTTTTTACAGATCCATGTTTAAATTGTTGTAATTTTTTTGATGAATCGACTGTGGAGCCTTTAAGACAGCGTTATCAACAGTGACAAGTCAAAAAGGTTGACGCCGAGTGGCTCAGTGGTTAGACAACTAGACTGCATGTCCATCGAAAAGATCAGAGTTCAAGTCCACCTGCTGCTGTTTTGAAGCTTGGGTAGATTCGTTCACCCAACTTTGCCTGTGTTTATGCCAAGGGAAATAAAAGATCCCACACAGGGGGTTAATGTGTAGCCTGTCATGGAAAACTCCTGCGTTAGCCGAAGAATGGGCTGTTTGGAGTAAACAAATTCGAAATTCAGACACAGGTATCTTTCAGTGATTGTTGCGAGTGATTTATACGAACCATTTGCTGACAGCACTGCAGCAAGTTACTTAGGCGTATCAGAATAATATATCTGTATATCATTCAATGCATTGAAATGTTAGGGAAACAAAGGTGTTCTTTTAATAGTATCCTGAGGAAACATACTTTAGGTAGACAGGCATTTGAGCATTTGAGTAGTATTCTCTTGGTAAATTTCTTTTCAAGAGTGCCGTAGGATATTTCAATGCCACACCAATATGATTTTATATGATTACAGCGTCTACTTGGAACATCGTCGTGACTGCCATGTAGTGCTCCACAATTTATTTAGACCGATATGGGTAAAACATATTTGTGGCATTTTGACAGCAAGATATTGGGTCGGGTGGCAGAGATTCCCATTCCCTTGTGCTTGGGTTTATACAGGGTCGCAGATAAATGATGTATTTTCCTTGTCATGTCGTAAGAACTCCTAGGGTCGGCTACATTTAACAGGGTTTGTCGGGTAACCGGAAACACAGATGTTATTTTGATAGGCCTCAGAGCGGCTCATTCACACGCCCGCACACACACGCAAGCACACACATGCACGCACACGCACACACACGCATGCCAACCTGTGCACTGAGTTTGACGTAGGTGAAGTAGGCCTTGGCAGACAGTTGATAGTAGGAGTAGAGACGGCGGACGGCGGCCTGCCAGACAGACAAGAGACGGTCCACACAGTCATCACTGGCCACCTGCAGTGACAGACAGCCGGACAGCAGCTGACGTCTTGCTGTCTCCGTGCCGTCATCATATAGGCTCTGTAAGAAGACAAACAGAAGAGATTAAACAACTGGTACAACGCTCAAGATTGTAACATAAACTTAACATAAATTAAGAAATATGCTACGAATTTATACAAAATGCACAAATCCATAAATATTAATGTTCACTATATAGGCATGAAATCTTGTCGACTTATTCGTCAGCAGGAAACGTATCGTTTCACTATCACCTGAAGACTTATCTTTTAACTGTGGTTCAGCTTTCTAACATCGTATATTATATATTTGGAGATTGCTTAACCATATGAGTATTATTATTAGTATTAATGTTAGTATTATTATTATTAGCATTAGTAGTATTAGTATTATTCGTAGTAGTATCAGTAGTAGTGTCATTAGTATTAGCAGTAGTATCAGTTGTAGTATTAGTAGTATTGGTATTAGTAGTAGTATCAGTAGTATTAGTAGTAGGTGGTTAATAGTAGTTCAACATCTGCTCATGAAAATGCAGGAAAGTATTCCTGAAAAGCAGGAAATGCCCTCCTCCGCTCAACTTTCGTCGTTTTCAATGTTTTATCGTTGATTTGTAATGTGTTGTTTTACGGGTCTCCATTTTGTTGTACCATTCTCGTTCGCGGTGAACGCAAGCAGGAGAAAATGTGAAATCACTTCAGTCCAAAGAAATCAAATATGCCTAGAATGGCCCTGCGTGCAGCAAATGAGATTTGAAAATTACAAAAAACTGGGACATTTCATATAAAAAGCATCAATGTGGTAATGTTGTGGTAAAGTGGTAATGTTTAATGTTGACGCCCATGTTAGTCTGCGGATCACTGGTCACTCACCTGGTCCTGGTCAGTGATGTCCTCGTCGTTGCCGACTGCCGTGTGTAACTGACTGAGTATCTTGAAGACAGCGTCCGTGTCCTCGCTACTTGTTCCCTGGTTCACACAACATTCACACTACTTCAGCATTTATCTTGCACCTGCATGCCGCTTTTGACTGAACGACTGCCCATAGCTGCATTAACGCCCACCTCAATTCAAAAATAATTGGGGTCAGCCTGCTCGAATTATCGCCTTCCCCGCTTCCCACAAATTTGGGGTTAGCCGCCATCCTGGTCACATTATCGCACACCCCTATCTCGGCCACATATATGGATAATATTTATGATCAAAATGTAGACGATGATATACAAGCAAAATGCCACAAAGTTAGACAAAATGGGAAGAAAGTTGTCGAATATTTTCTCCTCATCTGTTCCGTTGTTTCAGCCACTGCCACAACTGTTCAAAATCATCGTCACAAGATTGTACCATCAGTCTTGTTGTCTAGAAAGACCAGTGGCGACACCTACTGCATGTATACATCCCTACTAATGATGCAAACTGACGTTGGTTTTAGCTTCAATAATAATCCACAAATACACTGCCTCTAGAAAGGAATCTGTCTACGTATGACCGATGCATCTCATATCTACAGACATGAGACACAGCACGAATTCAATTTTTAATAACACTTCAAAGGGAAAATGTGGCCAACAAGACTTACACATCAGCAGTTACTAACATTGTCCATTTGGCCTTTCTTTATTTGTATCAGACTGAATTTATAGCAGAAATGTAAAACAATAACAATATAAATGATACTGACCTTTGGTAAGAGTTCATGAATGAGTTCCTTTTCATCGGAGGAAAACTCAATACTCCCTTGCCTACAAATACACTCCATTCTTACACATGTTACATCTAGGATAAAAATAAAGGAATTTAATGGGAATTTTTCTGGGTTTTGAAGGAATGTTGGGTCCAATGCAAGTCTTACATGATGAGTTTCTACCTGAATTAGTCTAAGAAACGTACTGGGCCAGTAAGCAAACTCAACTTTTCAGCTGGTGAAATTTAGATAAGACATTTTCTTACAAAATTCACAATTTTATACTTCCTACAATTTGAGAAAATTTTGCCCATTAATCTGTTTGGTGGAAGTAATGGAATTATGCGCATTTCATGCAATTGTTTCTTGTAACGAAAAAAGTTTAAGTATTTTAAGTAATTAAAGGGATGGACAAAAACAAATTAATATAATTGAATTTATAAAATAACGGAACAGTATGCCCGCTGAGAACGTGGACTTACGTGGCATTGTCAACAGCTTTACGCCCCCATTTGTAGCACCACCCCGCTAGGGTGAACCACGACTTGCCAAGTGTGGGACAATTCATGCTCCCCAGATGCAACAAGCGGCCTATCACGGCGTCGCTCTCAGACAACACTGGGTTCTCCCCAATACGTAGGTACATCACACCTGCCATGCACACACGATATATGATAATTGGTGAGTTTTTCATTGATGATAATATGTCAAGTGGGTTTCCTCAAATCACAATCGCCTACACTTTGGTTTGCCAGCATGGTTTTTTATCACTGTAATTACTGTAGTCGCAACAGCATGGTTTATTAGAGTTTTCCATCTGTAGAGTTGGTGACTCCATGACAGGTTACGCATTTACCCCCGTGTGGTATCATCTATCACTCACTCTGGCATAGACACCCTGGCATAGACACCCTGGCATAGACACCAGAAGAGACTAACTGCTCTTAATGTCTGTCCCAAAAAAATTTGCAACAAAACAAAATTTTCCAAGTTCGAAAACGGACGGCAGCAGGTGGACTCGACATTCCATGGCTGAGCTACCGCGACCCACGACACTTACCATATTTTACCTTATAAGTGTACAGAAAAAATTACATCATGTAAACTTTTAACTCAAATTATTCACTACAAATAATCAATAAAATGTAACATATTACATATATACCGTATTCGTCCTATTAAGCGTGTGTGCCCTAATAAGTGTAATTTTTTTATTGTCTCATTTATATAAATTTTACACAACTAAAAGTTTTTACAAGCATCACAACAATGTTATGTATGTTTTGTAATACAAAATCATAATTGTGCAGTTTTGAGCACACACTTGTTATTACTACTAGTATTTATAGTCGAATGTTGCATGACACTGTGTATGTTTGAACCTTGAAGTCTTCACAGATGGACTGGAATTACCGTATTTGACCTAATAAACTTCACAAAAAACTGGGCCATGGAAAAGTGTCAAGGAATCTGCTCTTATAAACATACACCAAAATGTGTTTCTCCAAACAATAAGGTGACAGTTTAACACTAGTGGTCTCATTTGGTGAATAGCGTAGAACAAATGAAAAGTGGTGTCAACCAACTGTTTAACTCCAGGTAACAACAACACTAGTCATATTACAATGCTAAGACTAAAGACTATAATAATTGACTAATAGAGTAGCTTAGAATTAAAATTTAATACTGAAGACTGTGACTAACAAAACAACTAAGAGTTGCTATGACTGGGCGAAAAACTTAACCTAGATACACACACACACAGAGAACAGAGAAACTATATAATAACTAAAAATATATAAAAGATAAAATTGTCAATAGATGCACTCAAAACAATAAATAATATAAAATTGGACGTACCATGCTCTGAATCTGCATCCTGAAGGACAAGTCCTTTCTGTGCCTGCGCTCCGCTCTCTTCCATCTCAAGAAGTAGTTTGAGGTTGCGGGCGACTGCAGTGACCCCCACTTCGTCACCTTGACCTATGACCTTGAGCTGCGAGGCAAGGACGGACAGGTTCTTGTGGTCGACTTGAAGCCACTGAATGAGAGACAGGAGGGAGCGTGTGTTCAACTCCTGACACAACGCCACTGTTTCTTTACTCGTTCCAGTCACTCCATTCGCTTCGTTCACTATACTTGTGCTCAGCGTCTCGATTGCATCTCGGTGCTGCCCCCTGGCATGCAGTAATTTTGCCACTTCTCGCTCGATTCGCAGAAGCTTCATTCTTTCGATGGCACTATTGGACGTGTACACTCGGCTTAGCGCAGCACAGACCGAAGTGATACTGGTTGAGCCCTCATCCTCTGACTGCGCGCTCACGTTACTGCAGACTTCTTCTACAAGTAGTTTCTCCGCCAGGTGGAGGTTGTGTTGTCGACGAGCGATGCGTGCTGTCGCCAGACGCAGGTCAGAGATGTGGCGGGCAATCTCATCGACAACTGGAAGAGACAGACCACATGAAAGAGATTTTCACTCTCACACATTCTTAAGTGCTGTCTGGTTTGCTTGCGCTGTGTGATATATAAAATAAAGGCAGATCACATAATGCAAATTGGTAATATCATTTCTACATGATGAACATATCAAAAATGTTTTCTCTCTACCTTGTAAGGTAGTTGGGGCAGCTATTATACACTTGTTTTGAATCGAGTAGTATCAGTAGTTTCTAAGATAAATTAACCATTTCTCCATAGATTCTAGTTGAAACACTACATAATATTCAATATTAATCAAATTTGGAGTTCTTCATTTATTTGGTTATGTTACAAGATTTTTAAAACATTTTTGTAAATGTGAAAAAATAGCCACAAAATGCAAAATTATATCGTTTTGAGAAAATCTCCAAAGAAACAAATGACATACATATAAGTATGACAGTGTCACTGATAACTTTAAGGTTGATTTTGGTTAACATAAATGTGTGGTACATCACCATGAATGAATTAAGCAAAAGTTGAATAACAGCCTAAAGTAGTATTATATTTTTGACACAAAACTTTCACCAATCGTAATTCCAAACCATGTATGTAAGGTGCATTCATACACCAAATTACAGCATCTTAAGTGTTGTAGTTTTTAAAAACAATTGAATTAGGTAACGTTTCCTTTTTTTATTTTCTGCCAGAGCCTTGAATCTGTATTTGTAACGTGTTATCATCATTATATCTTATAGGTTCAAAGGCACAATAAACTACGTTAGCGCTGATATTTGTTGGTTTAAGGACATGATTTGGCTAGGTAGATATAATATTGATGTGTACTGGAATTACAGTAACAAGACGATATGTTCCACTTTCACTGCAAACAAATATAGCTGGTTCAAACATCGTAGCACTCGCAGTCAGTACTATGGAAGCATCGTCAGTGTTTCTAAGAAATCAGGGGGATTTCTAAAAGGACTGTTTTTTTCAAAGAATGAAGTGGCGAAATATGATGTTAGTGCCAGGTGATTATTTGTGGTGTCGACATTCAGATCAACTGACATGCTAGCTGCCCCAACTACCTTAAGTTTAATAAATAAAATTTTGCGTATATGCAGACATGAAAGTACTATAATTTTTGTGTGTTTGAGTGATGACGTGTTGTTTTGAATAACGTTCGACGGAGTTGTGCGCTGATGGAAAATGTTCGAGACAATGCAGGTGCCAGGGCAAAACTCTTCACTCCATCATCCGCCACGAAAGCGTGTGTGGAAAGTCTATGGAAATGCAGAACGTAATGGACATCGCCGTGAAGACCTCGAACTACGTTTGCACTTGTGGTCTAAATCACAGGTAGTGCCACCAGCACCTTCTGGCCGAGATGAATACACGATATAAAAAATTTGGGAGTTTGCTGACCGATTCACTAATCTCAGGGCTCACACAACAGGGAGTAGAAAATAAAGATGAACTATGCGTAATGCAAGACGTGAACGCAACTAACAGACGAACACCTGGGCGACGTACTGAGGCTCGCAGGGTCAAGTCTGCACCTAGATGTGGGACACTTGGTGGCGCAGTACATCACCAGCACCAGGTGTCAGTGTCACATGGATCAATACGGCCTCAGTGGCGTGCCAAGAACACGTAACATGAATAATGTGTTTTTGAATAGCATGGTGACAGCCCAACTGTTATTCAAAATTAGACGTTGATATTTGATGATGATAACACTAAATCATATTCATGGACGTGCTATTTACAACTTTTAAAGTACTCGATACCACTGCTACATACAAGGTATATATATTTATATATATATATATATATAGTACCAGTTACAGTACAAGTGCATGCATGCATGCGTGCGTGCGTGCGAGCATGCGTGCGTGGGTGCATGCGTGCCTGTGGCCTGCTGAGTAACTAATTTGGCACTCCATTCAAAAAGGTTGCCGACCAATTTTAAAATCTTACTACTACTTGGTTTTAAGCTCAACAATACTGCAATATGTTACACATACATTATGCTGATATTTCAGTCTTGTTGGTCTATATACAAACTTAATTTGACTATTTAACATATTATTATGTATATTTATTTTTTTGTTATTATATAATTATGTTTATATTGCTATACTGTGCTAAATTTATTATAAATTAATTGGTATTAGCAGTACTATTTTAATATATTTATCTGTTTACCTAGTAGCAATTCTAGAATTTTTAATATGCTGTGAAGCAAAACAAACAATCCTGGATCAAGCGATATATCAAATAAAATTATTATGACCAGTTTAGCTTCAATCCCTAAATGAACACATGGCAAGTATGGAACGCACCAGACGCGTTGTCGAGAGACAGCGAAGTGTGGAGATGCGCCTGTAGTTTGAGCATGTGCAGAGCACGCGTCAGAGTGCCAACCTCCTGTTCCGTTGCATCCAACTTGCCGTCGACACATGGCGCCACCAACCAGCACTGACAGGAACCACAACATTGATATTCAAATGCAAATATACTCAATTGTATTGTTAACAAGCCATTCTGATTTGTGTTTAGTTGGATACAAGGCTAATAGTGTATAGTGCTAGCAGCATGAATATGTTTAAAAAGAAAACTGACAAATATTTCATAAGGGCAGGTTACACACAGATGAATAATCGCTGGACTCTCGATAAGTCAATGACTTCCTTGTTCACTTGCCATCTGGTTTTTTGCTTTGGATAGTAATATTGTTAAGGCTAGTTAATTTAATTAAACCTTAAGTATGTCATGATCGTTGTATGACTGCCATAAGATGAAGCAGACATCTGACAGACCTCGTGTTTCTGCGAGGTGAGTTGTCTTCGACATGCCTCCGACATGTTCAGTGTCATCTGTGCCGTGGCATCAAGTGTCTGCGGCCACTGGAGGGCGCCACATCGCAACACGGACTCGCTCCAACGAACCGATTCTTCCAAGCACTCAGTGATGTTGTCACTGCAGAAAATACGTGGGGCATCTCAAATATTGATGTAGAAACATGTAAGGGGACACCTCAAAGTTAGCAGTATTGTTGACTCTACATGCAGCTATTTTCCATTCAAGAGAATGTGGATACAGGCAAAAGTAAGTTCTTATATAGCGCAGTATCCTCACAATTCACCCCCTGGCAGACCTGTTCCTTCCTACACAAATGTGATGTCTCTGGGAAGCATTCAGACACACTGCAATTACTGCACGAAGATTCATTCGCATAATATCATCTACCCAGGTACTCATTTGTACAACTGAGTGAATTTTATTCAAAACAGCAGTAAGGGGATTCAAATACCAAACATCTCGATTGAGAGTCTGCCATTCTAACCACTGTGCCCCATCTTACTATAATCCAGCTTGAGTATGTATGCTACGCTACTCCTCCTAGACACTTCGTATATCAGGCATTAAATTCCATGGGTCATCCACGATCCCACGGTCAGGTCGACAGTTTTATTTTTTCAAAATTCACCTCGCTGTTACCCTTTCTGTGAACGACTGAATTACCCTTTGTAATTATTACGTACAAATGTTTGCAACGCTACACGAACAATTACATACAATTGTTCACAACGTCATGTGTCTCTTCTACAATTGTCCCAAGTTATGTTACACGAGGGCAAGGCGTCACTAGACATTACTGTAATTGCTAGTATTAGATCGCAATTTCAAGAGTTGGATTCTAAGAAGCCATCAAGATACTGACGGGCAGCACCAAGTACGACGGCATGGATGGATATTTCTGTGATAATGTTGTGTATCCTGAAAGTCATCCCCCCACAAGATATTTCGCTAGTGTAAATAATAATCATTGCTTCAGTTACACGTTCGACTAGTCGTGGTATTCGGACAAGACAAAAAACCCCAGGCCTATGCAGATGAGACATACTTACATCTCGGCTCTCCAGTCACTGGCAGTCTGACACAGAGTGATAGCTCGTACAAACTGTTTGGTTGCCGTGACAACGACGTCCTGCGTATCCCAGCGTACCGAGGGCTGCGGCTCGCTGTCACCAATGTCACTCACTGACATACCAGGGACCAGCTCCAGATGGTCGTGGACCGTCTCAAAGTCATGCTCGTCAAAGCTTGACAGTGCCCTTGAACCATGGGTAAATGACAGAATGCTATGGCTCTTTTAAGAAGCACTTTCACTATGTCATTTATATTTTGCTGATGCATAAAATAAAATGATTCAATTTTATATTTTGAGCTTATGCAAAATACAAACTGCGCATGAGAAATAAACGATCATGGACCTTTCATTTATTTAACATATTTAAACTTATTTTAGCATTGTTAGTGTCTTTAAGCTGGTTTTACCAGAATATATGGTGCGTTAGAAATATCTGATTTATTAATTTACCATTAAATAATGAAAACTCACGTTTACTGGATGTAACCTTAATTTATTTTTTTTACAAAACAGTCTTGCTTTGAAAATGTTTTATTTCTGACAAATGGAGTCTGGTGTCGCTCACTTGATATAATTCATGTCGTACGGTGCAGCGAATGCCCTGTGGAGGGCGCTACCGGTGTGTTCGCTGCGGTACTGCTGCAGCGTATCCTGCCAGTCCAGCACATCCTGCCAATCATCCAGCTGCATGTAGCTCTCACAGATCTACAAACAAATCAATAGAACTAGACGAAGGCATCACTGAATGCACTGTAGTTAATTCCGGTTTCTTGGAATTTGATTACCTGTCCAGAAACCTTTGGTATTCAATCCGAATATTTCAGCTGGCTAACTCGGCCGTCATTGGTGGACTGACGTCGTTACAGGCACATCATGTGACCAAGGTCATGTGACACAAGCTGGAGAAGGACTGGTGGGAGCTACTGGCAGGTTTTGTTTGATGGATTGCTTCCTGAACTGAGACGTCATCCAGGAGCTCCTAACAGTCCTTCTGCAGCTTGAGGTCATGTGACATGCCCATAGCGGCATGTCACATGAACACAAGCATAAACATAGGCCTGCTGAAATATTCGGAACGGATACCAAACATTTCTTAAGAGGTAATCACCGTGTCAAACAGACGAAAGTAGATTCTTTCTTCTGGTAGGTGCTTACCTCTATACAAAATAACTTTGCACCATGTTTTTGGCATTTTAGAGAGACCACTGTGTAAGCCAACAACACGTTACACAACTGGCTAGTAGTGTCATCCGAAAGACAGACTTCCAGCTTCCTTCCCAAGCACCGGGTGACAGGGGAATCGAGAAGTTGTTCTCAAATGTTATGAAATGACTGACCAAAGTATGGATGGGGGTCATAGAGGGTCAAGAGAGAAAACGACACGTTACACGGAAAGATAATTGAAACAATCAAAACTCATATGAAGCACCATTGGATAAACAGCGGCTACAACAGAAATGACATATATAAGTATTTTACGAGAGATAATTAAATAGACAAAACATTTTGCAACAAAATAGTAAAAACATATCATTCAAAAGCATTTCACAATAAGTGACAATTTCAAGCTGAGGAAAATTGGGCATTTAAAAAAGGGGAAAACTGTACGTTCTTATCTAGCACTGCATCCGGTCCTTGCGTTTTAAATTAATATTGCATGAAGACTATTCCTTCATCCACCACTGTCTACAGCCAGGTACTCATTTATACAGCAGTAAACTAAGGCAAAGTGGAGTAAAAAATATTGCCCAAACTTCGAAATGGCAGGAAGAGGATTTCAAGCCTGGTTTCTAACCACTGTGGTACGGCAGCCCACATTTCAATGTATAGACAAATAGAGATTAGAGCCAATTTGGACTCTAAATTCGAGGGTTGTGAGTTCAAGACCCACACTGGGCACGGTTCGTTTTTGAAGCTTAGGCAATTTCGTTTACCCTACTTTGCCTCAGTCTACTCAGCTGCAAATGAGTACAGACACCGTTTGGAAGGTACCTGCGATGGACTAGTGTCCCGTCCAGGAGAGTCAGTATAACTGCACTCTAAGTTGCTTTGCACTACAGAAACCAGGTTTAAGCACTGGCCATATAAGCCTTCATGGCTTCCTAAGGCCTGGGGGATGACATTACCTACCTAAACTGAGGCAAAGTGGAGTAAAAAATATTGCCCAAACTTCGAAATGGCAGGAAGAGGATTTCAAGCCTGGTTCTCTCTAACCACTGTGGTACGGCAGCCCACATTTCAATGTATAGACAAATAGAGATTAGAGCCAATCCACTAAAACCATTGCCAGTTATATCATGTGCCATAGTTTCAAGATGTTCTCAACCGTGTCTTACCTGACGGACCATGAAGCCCGCTATAACAGGGTCGGGCCCATCGCCCACTGTCGTGCCATTACTGCCAGTGGTGGCAGCACCGTACGTCTGGTGTTTGCTAAGAATCGAGAACTTCTGCACAGTGTCTGCGTGCTTTGGGCTGCCCACGGGCGAGCCACTTTGCGACCGGCTGTTGGCCGTATCCCGGAGCTCTTCGATATTGCTGTCAGGAGCAACTATGTAGTTCTTCAACGCCCCTTTGAATTCCATCACCCCGACCTCGTCTCTATACGAACAAGATAAACAAAGCTATGATTAAATTGACGGTGAAAAATAAAAAAAGTAAAAAATATTACAATCACCAGTCTGATGATTCAATAATTAATTTGATATCAATTTTAAAAGGAATGTACACGTGTAACATTTTTTCATTGGTTAACCGATGTCCAGTTAGTTGGGGGGGGTTTGTATAATTAAAATGCTACAATTACCTGAATTTTTTATCTATGTTAACAATGTTACACTTCATGTTTGAATCTTTATTGCTGTGGTCTATTTACCATCAGAAATCATATAAAATGGGAATTTTACAGGCCAATAAATCAATAAATCTTCTAATAAATACATTATATTTTACCTCTGTCTTTCAAGGTCATAAAGCGATCACTATGCATGTCATAAAATTGGCATATTTTAATTCATATCCAACTCGGGTATTTAATAAAAATATTAATAGATGAAAGATCATGATAGTACTATGTTTTGAATGGATTTTGTTTTTAACCAATGAGATATTAGAAATACTGATGCATTGTACATGAAACAGTGTCACAACATCCCATGAAACAGCCATTTGCTAAGTCTAAATCCATGATTTTTGTCCCTCTTTGCCCAAAATAATTCAAAGTCGAGATGAGATAAAACAGAATTGAAGAAGGATCCTTAAGGCTATTAATGCCTACATATAAGAGATACAACATCAAGACTGACCGTCCACTGGCGACTTCGGCCGCCGCCTTGACCCAGGTCATCTTGTTGCCGGCGACGTCCCGGCACCACGCATACAATCCCAGGATGGCCTCGGGACAGTGCAACTGAGAAAGTGCCTGCACCGCCTGCATCACCACGTGCTCAAACTCTGTCCCCTACAAACACAGGGCGACATCTGTACCAAGCAACAAAGGAAACGTGAACAGTTTAAAACAGGCTTGTTTTGAAAATTTCCATAGGAATTTTGGGGCACATTGGCGGCGTATCTGATTGTTGTTATTTATCTTGATAATATTCCGGGTGGTCCCATTGGTGCTATGGAAACCATCCATCAGATGGATGTGATGAACATGGCAGTCTTGATCTTAATCACCCGATGTTGTCTAGTTAAAACCGCGACGCGAGAAACACAATTTTTAAACAGATATGTGATTAATATAACTTGGTTACACTCAACTCAGTTAGTTCCACGTTAGTTTTATGATTTCTTTTTCTACGTATACCGATCGACCCATTATTGAAACAGTGGTGGATTAATTTGTATGCAAAATGGCAACACACTTAAGTTAACTAATTAGAAAAAAATATGAATATTGGCAATAGAGCCTTGTCTGACCTGTACGTTGCCCATTTCCTCCATGTCTCGCAGCAGTTCGAAGGTGTGCCACACGACCAGCGCCGTCTGCCCGCAGTGTGTGGCTATCGTTATGATGCACTGTCGCACGCGCGTTAGCCATTCTTGGCATGTGTTACGGTTCGTGCGGAAAAACGTGCGCACCACCTATGACAGAGCAGCAACATACAAAGTTAGTACACTGTTCTACTCTATACAACATTGTAGAACGTTGTAGAACATTGTAGAACGCGGTAGTGCAGCAGTTAGAACATTGGACTCTCAATCGAGAGAACCTGGTTTGAATCCTCGTGCTGCCATTTCGAAGCTTTGGCAATTTCATTCATCCCACATTCCACAGTTCACTCAGCTGTATAAATGAATACCTGGCTACAGACATAGGTGGACAGGTTAATGTATAGTCTTTGCGCAGTAATTGCAGCATGGCTGAATGCTTCCTAGGGAAGTTGCGATGGTATTGGAATGAACAAGTCTGCCAGGGGGTGAAGTGTAAAGCCCTCAGGACTGGGTACAACGCTATATAAGAAATTATCTTTACCTTTTTACCCTTAGAAGCAAAGCGGGACATTCAATTTTTACAATATTCATTGCTCATGTAGAGTGTGATACACTTTGCCCCTGGCTGACCTGTTCACGCAAACACAACAATTTGCCTGGATATTCGGGTTCTAAATACATAGAAAAACAGTTTGTAATTGTAGTATTCCATGTAGAACTATGTTAAACCATGTAGAACCATGTTAAACCATGTAGAACCATGTTAAACCATGTAGAACCATGTTAAACCATGTAGTCAGACATAAGTTCACTCTGTTTTAGGTTCTCACACATGATCAAAGATAATTTGAATGGCATCCAGTTACATAGCCATTACACTGTAATTAAACTCATCCACTGCGACATGAAATAGGCTTAACCTACGTCTCAGACAGTCACCTGGGCACATCAACTGGCATGTGATTACATCAGTGATAGATCTGATTGGCAAACGATGTGGAGTCGACTAATTTGGGAGGGTGAATTACGGAAATGTTGATGGAGGACAAAATTATATCAAATAAAGCGGTAATCCTGATGGTTTCCCGCACTGACAGGTCTAGTAATCCGTTTCAGACCCATAACCGTGACAGCACTAACAGCTAGGTATGTGTTGATATGCCGTACCTTTGGTGGAGGTAGCATTGCGACGGCGTAACCCTCGTACGCGTTATACAGCAGTTTCTCAAGGTACTCCATGAACTGAAGGAGAGCACACGGTCGCAGCAGACGGCTATACACGTCCTCCCAGTCCACATCTGATACATGCACAATATCATTATCCAAAATGAATTCATGTGCTCATTTTTGGTGAATTAGATAAATAGTGTAAATAGTTATATATTTTAGAAAAGTTTGCAATTACTACCAAGAAACAAGATTTTTCTATCTCCTGGAATTGACGTCAGGAATTAGCTATGTACAATAATTATTGTTCGCAACAAATGTTCCAAGTTACATAATCTTCATCAAGCGCTTTGTGAAAGCCTCCTGGGAGAGATACATCATAAAATGGCAAGATTGGATTAGAAGAACCAGCTGTGGGATGCCTAGTTGCCTACACATGATAAATGCAAAAAGCAGGGACACCAGCATAAAACTGAAGACCATTTGTCTAATCAAAATCAATATCGCTGTTCTAATGGCGCGTTTACACAAGTCATTAATTGCCCAATTGGCCAGGCAACACGAGCCTTTAGGCAATCTTCTGTGCATGGCACTGGAACACTTAATCCATGTAGATACATGTACTCCAAAAGATGAAAAGGAAAATCTGAAAAACTTAAATACTAACAGTCAACAAGATCAACAATCAACAAAAAAGAAACAGTCACACGTTACTTTGTCCATCTTGTGTTTCTCCGCTGCCGGGTTTTGTTTTCACATCGTCCCCGTCTTTGCCAGCACCCTCTGCTGAGTATTTCTTTAGGACAGCCTCGATCATTGTGAACGTGTCCTGAGGTTTGCCGAGCGGCGTGCGAAGCTTGGCGAGGACACAGAACTGGGCCGCCTCCCATGTGGCCCAGAACCACTGCAGGGCCGCGTTACTGCCAATCTGGGTGAGATAGATACAAAGTAGGCTCTCTAACATGGTGTGTGTGTGGCTTTTGGCTGATCAGATTAAAGACCTTTATACGACCAATACTTAAAAAAGGAAGACCATTTTCCATAATAACAAAGTAACAAAATAACAAAGAAATTCTTTATAAGCCATTTATTTATTTGGTAATCAAAATGCAAAATCCAATTTTTAAGACCTAAGAATTTTTAAGAGACACCCTTCATTTGACCTAGAAATTAATTCTGACAAATGACATGTTCCCATTGCTGCATAAACATTGATGTAAATGTGTAAAAATAATAAGAGAAAACATGTTGATTCCCTGAATTGCTTGACCATGTAAATGTAAATGACTGGAATTAGTAGGAGCCATAATTGTCTACAGTGTTAGTACCCCCAATGTCACAGTGCTAGTACCCTATATTTTACAGTGTTAGCACCCCCAGTGTCACAGTTTTAGTACTCCCAATGTCACAGTTTTAGTATCTCCAAATGTCACAATTTTAGTACCCCCAATATCACAGTATTAATGCTATGGCAAGTATTATGAACTTTTCATGTTCTGCACATGCACGCACAAACAATATGTTCTTTCAGATGATACCTCAAGTTTTTTCTATAAATTTCACAAAGCACAAAACCAAGCATTTTTGAGAGTTTCCCCAATTACACCGAGTTTCAACTGACCATTCTGGAGAGTTGTCCAGCGCCACTCTGTCTTGTCGTGTCTTTGTCATTCCGCTGACAGCTGTAGAAGATACGCTCCAGCCACACATCGCTGACCAGCTTACTGTGGACACATTAACATTCAGTAAGGACACTTACATTTGCTGACCACTGACTGCAAGTGGAGTAACGGTCAACAAACTGTCATAGGGTCTATTCAATTTGGCCTCTCCGTGGAGAGAAATTGCCATTCTATTTGTCGCGGAGAAGTCACGTGATCTCTCTAGGACAAATAGAACACCCCAGAGAGGCTGTCCAGGGTGCTCCAGTTTCTCTATCTGGGCATGTCACAGGCAGAGAGAACCCCTTACATGACCAGCTAGTCGTCACAGATGGAGAGAACCCCTTACATGACCAGCTAGTCGTCACAGATGGAGAGAACCCCTTACATGACCAGCTAGTCATCACAGACAGAGATAACCCCTTACATAACCAGCAAGTCGTCACAGACGGAGAGAACCCCTTACATGACCAGCAAGTCGTCACAGACGGAGAGAACCCCTTACATGACCAGCAAGTCGTCACAGATGGAGAGAACCCCTTACATGACCAGCTAGTCGTCACAGGTGGAGAGAACCCCTTACATGACCAGCTAGTCGTCACAGACAGAGAGAACCCCTTACACGACCAGCTAGTCGTCACAGACGAAGAGAACCCCTTACACGACCAGCTAGTCGTCACAGACGAAGAGAACCCCTTACACGACCAGCTAGTCGTCACAGGCGGAGAGAACCCCTTACACGACCAGCTAGTCGTCACAGACGAAGAGAACCCCTTACACGACCAGCTAGTCGTCACAGGCGGAGAGAACCCCTTACACGACCAGCTAGTCATCACAGGCGGACAGAACCCCTTACACGACCAGCTAGTCGTCACAGGTGGAGAGAACCCCTTACACGACCAGCTAGTCGTCACAGGTGGAGAGAACCCCTTACACGACCAGCTAGTCGTCACAGGTGGAGAGAACCCCTTACACGACCAGCTAGTCGTCACAGGTGGAGAGAACCCCTTACATGACCAGCTAGTCGTCACAGGTGGAGAGAACCCCTTACACGACCAGCTAGTCGTCACAGACGGAGAGAACCCCTTACATGACCAGCTAGTCGTCACAGGTGGAGAGAACCCCTTACACGACCAGCTAGTCGTCACAGACGGAGAGAACCCCTTACATGACCAGCTAGTCGTCACAGACGGAGAGAACCCCTTACATGACCAGCTAGTCGTCACAGGCGGAGAGAACCCCTTACATGACCAGCTAGTCGTCACAGACGGAGAGAACCCCTTACATGACCAGCTAGTCGTCACAGGCAGAGAGAACCCCTTACATGACCAGCTAGTCGTCACAGACGGAGAGAACCCCTTACATGACCAGCTAGTCGTCACAGGCGGAGAGAACCCCTTACATGACCAGCTAGTCGTCACAGGTGGAAAGAACCCCTTACATGACCAGCTAGTCATCCATTCTTTCACCATATACTACAAACAAGTTCTTGTCACTTACATTTACTACATATGACATGAATTACATTACACACGTGTACATTATGTTTGTGCGATACACAAAGATAACATATAATAGGTGAACGATAAAAAAGGTTTTTAAAGCCAATCCAAAGTCTATTCTATTTGTTTCAATCTTGATTCTCTGTGTCTTGCCTCTTCATGGACAGCAAATAAAATAGGCCCATGTAGACATGAGGGAGGTATTGTCCCTCGTCACGGTTCATAATTTTTGCCCCTCCCAATGTGGAGAGCCTCAAGTATTCGCCAGGTTAAACAGCCAGTAAATATTACATATAAATCTCATTTGGACATATGGGCAATGTGCCTAAAACACTGCATGTTTGCACAGTCGTGAGTTCATGCGTGTGATCAAATGTGCCCATAGTTTCCTATCATTCTAGTTATAATACCAATAACATCGAAACTTCCATTCCATAGTGGCAACATTTTCCGGAACCTGAGCTCACAGGCGCATCAAACCAGAATCGTTACCCATGATGCCAAAAATTATTTTAAAAAATCATCGACATTTTGTTAGACAATTGTTCACCTGGGGGCAATGTCGTGCAAAAGAAACGCCATAACGCTGCGGAAGTGATGTGACTGGAACGTAGCTGCTGGCATGCGGATCATGTGACAGCGGCGGGCCAACCAGTAGTTGTCCATGTGATCAGCCACATCCACTGAGGTCTTCTTTGCCTCTGATTTCACCAGGGACGTGTTGGACGATCTGTACAAAACAACCAGTAAATCAAGAGGATATCAGAAAATCAGCACAACATGAGCCAATCTCCAACTTGGTAGGTAAGAACATATGTAAGAAATATGTCACACAGACTTTCTATGTGACAAACTTTTTATGACAGACTTTTATATGTGACAAACACAGAGGCAAGCTTCCTCCTACCGCACACAAACCCAGCCTCCTCCTACCCCACACAACCCCAGCTTCCTCCTACCGCACACAAACCCAGCCTCCTCCTACCACACACAACCCCAGCTTCCTCCTATCCCACACAACCCTAGCCTCCTCCTACCACACACAACCCCAGCTTCCTCCTACCGCACACAAACCCGGCCTCCTCCTATCGCACACAAACCCAGCCTCCTCCTACCCCACACAACCCCAGCTTCCTCCTATCCCACACAACCCCAGCCTCCTCCTACCCCACACAACCCTAGCCTCCTCCTACCCCACACAACCCTAGCCTCCTCCTACCCCACACAACCCCAGCCTACAACCACAACCCCAGCTTCCTCCTACCCACACAACCCCAGCCTCCTCCTACCCCACACAACCCCAGCTTCCTCCTACCCCACACAACCCTAGCCTCCTTCTACCGCACACAAACCCAGCCTCCTCCTAACCCCAGCCTCCTCCTACCCCACACAACCCTAGCCTCCTCCTACCCCACACAACCCCAGCCTACAACCACAACCCCAGCTTCCTCCTACCCACACAACCCCAGCCTCCTCCTACCCCACACAACCCCAGCTTCCTCCTACCCCACACAACCCTAGCCTCCTTCTACCGCACACAAACCCAGCCTCCTCCTAACCCCAGCCTCCTCCTACCCCACACAACCCTAGCCTCCTCCTACCCCACACAAACCCAGCCTCCACCTACCCCACACAACCCTAGCGTCCACCTACCCCACACAACCCCAGCCTCCTCCTACCCCACACAAACCCAGCCTCCACCTATACCACACAACCCCAGCCTCCTCCTACCTCACACAACCCTAGCCTCCTCCTACCCCACACAACCCCAGCCTCCACCTACCCCACACAACCCTAGCCTCCTCCTACCCCACACAAACCCAGCCTCCACCTATACCACACAACCCCAGCCTCCTCCTACCCCACACAACCCTAGCCTCCTCCTACCCCACACAACCCCAGCCTCCTCCTACCCCACACAACCCCAAGTGGAGGTCTATACCTGTCCACACTCCATTTTCACAGACAAACCCTTCACCACACCCAACATAGATTCAAGCATTCCACACTTCACCCCATCCACCTCACTCACTAACCCACTCCATGCACCACAAACCCACCCACCCATACTTCACCCCGTCCACCTCACTCACTAACCCACTCCATGCACCACAAACCAACCCACCCATACTTCACCCCGTCCACCTCACTCACTAACCCACTCCATGCACCACAAACCCACCCACCCATACTTCACCCCGTCCACCTCACTCACTAACCCACTCCATGCACCACAAACCCACCCACCCATACTTCACCCCGTCCACCTCACTCACTAACCCACTCCATGCACCACAAACCCACTCACCCATACTTCACCCCGTCCACCTCACTCACTAACCCACTCCATGCACCACAAACCCAACCACCCATACTTCACCCCGTCCACCTTACTCACTAACCCACTCCATGCACCACAAACCCACCCACCCATACTTCACCCCGTCCACCTCACTCACTAACCCACTCCATGCACCACAAACCCAACCACCTCACTCACTAAAGTCCAGCCTTTTTTTTATTTTTCATTTCAAATAAATCATAATTACCTTATTTTGGCAAACGGATTTGTTATTATCAGGCATATAATAGATAATAGAGAGTATTTACATGCACATATGCATACGAAGTAATAAAATAAAACATAAAAACATATTTAAGCAGTGCTATTTTTCTTTCGTTCAAAATGGTAAAAATGGACATTTTGGAATCCAGCTCTTCACATGTAGACATAACTTTAGCCCTAATGGTGCTAAAGTACTGATATTGGTCTTAAAATAAAGCTAAGACATTGTCCTTTCCAAAAATGATTTTTTTCAATCATTAATATGCAATAACTCTAAAAACCTATTTCACTCACAGGTCTGAAATTTGGCATAGGTACATTTCACAACAGGTCCAATGAAATTTGGCATAGGTACATTTCACAACAGGTCCAATGAAATTTGGCATAGGTACATTTCACAACAGCTCCAATGAAATTTGGCATAGGTACATTTCACAACAGGTCCAATGAAATTTGGCATAGGTACATTTCACAACAGGTCCAATGAAATTTGGCATAGGTACATTTCACAACAGGTCCAACAAGTGTGCCAAATTTTATTAAAATAGGAGAGGGTCAAGAATGTTGCTGGTTGATTTAATATGGAGTGTAATGGAAGAAGACAAGTCTACTCTACTGACCCAGTGAGAACGGTTGTGGGCAGTAGACACATGAGGGAGATGAAGGCTTCCCTCACTCGCACGTTCGTCTCACTCAGTCGTGCCCAACACAGCTCTACACACCTACAACACAGGTCAACACACCTACAACACAGCTCAACACACCTACAACACAGCTCAACACACCTACAACACAGCCAAGACTATGATATATGACGAATTAACAAATTAACATTTGCCATGAGAACCAACAACCATTATATAAACTGGTGCCAGTTTAATCAATAGCCCATGTTATTTCTGTGTGCGGTCAGAGACATCATATTTTGAGGTAAATAATGCCATATTTAGTAATAATGACATCTGACTAATATGTACTTTTGTACTACCAATCCTTTTATTTTAGATACAATAATTTTTATTTTATCAACAACATTTTCTAACCTAAAATGTATGCACATCATTTTAACATATACAACTATTGTTCCCATTTCCTTTTATTCAATCACATGATCAAGGTGAAATAAATACACAGAAGACATACTGATCAATACAAACATGATATATTCTACCCAAAGCACTGGACACATTCGTCAATTGGCAGTTGTTTATAAAAAGCATATTGCAGAGTGCTGCCACCTACTGTTTGACGATGACAACAGTGTGACAGTTGTTTGTGCTCTTCAGTATAGACACTAGGCAGTGACACGCCTGCACGGAGATGTCACTCTCATCTGAGTAACCTGCAAGAATGACAAGCAGTTAACAGTGCACGTGCCCCTCGCCTTACCTAAAACTAGGCTTAACCTAGGCAAGTGCATTTTTTCTGTAGTGTTTTAAAAATCGCATTTCCTCCTTAAATCCTCGACACTCCCCAGCTCTGGTGACTTTTGCGGGTCTCTGTCCATGCTTAACGGTTCTGGTTTGTCGAGTCTCTGAGCTCGGGTTCTTGATGATTTAGGTGCTGTAGAAGTTTTATTTATATATCTGATGTGCACACAGACCAAAGTCAGCACCCTTATGAACTGTGACCAGGTAATTAACTTTTATTTGGTAAAATACAACGATTTACAATACTAAACTTACCAAGACTAATGAGGGCGCTGACAAGGGCGTGGAACTCCTGGGCCTTGTAGATGCGTTGTAAGCTGACAAGGGCCACAGTGATCTCCTGGACCCATTTCAGGGCGAGACAACTGAAATAATAATAACATTTTGGAGAAAGACCCTTTTCAGGAGTGGTTACATTTTACTAAAATGCTAAGACTGAAGACTATAAATACTGACTAATACAGCTACTATGAATGACAATTTATTACTAAAAACTGAAACTAATAAAAAGATTAAGTTGCCAAGCCTGGGCTACAAACTGAACTACATAAACTAAAACACACAGAGAATCCATAGAATAATATAAAATAGCTAAAAATATATAAAAGGCAAAATAGACGATAGCTACATAAAAAATTATAATATAAAATTGGATAAATAAATAAACAGTAAAATATTATGCATGACATATGACAAATCAAACATACCTGTTGTCATAGGGTGTGACATGTAGCTAGTTGTTTACCAGCTGTCAATGGTGTGACATATGACATGTAAAATTTACCTGCTGTCATATGGTGTGACATATGACATGTATAATTTATCTGCTGTCATATGATGTGACGTATGACATGTATAATTTACCTGCTGTCATATGGTGTGACGTTGCTGCCAAGTAGGTCCCTCAGTAGCTGCAGTACGGTGCTGAAGTGGGCGCCGGTGGAAGGACTGACATTGGCGAGCAGTGACCCCTCGAGGATAGTGTTCTGAGTGATCAGGTTGCTACTGGATATGAAGTGACCGTGTCTACCAACACAAACCTCAGGTCAATGTCATCATTACACTGACATGGCAAACCCTTCACACCCTTCCTTAATTCATTTGATATTCAAATTTGTATTGCTTGAATAGTTTAAGTAAACTGCACAGTTGATTTAATAAAAGATTTAATAAAAGATTGCATACTTTCGCTAAAATCATCAAAATAATTGATTATGTTAAATTGGGTAACTTGCGAAAGTGTGAATAGCCACTTATGTCATAGCATATGGAGCTGGACCATATTTGCCCTTTTTTGCAGAATTATAACCGGGTCTGGTCAAAAATAATTCCATGGTTTGTCCAATGATTTCACCAAGACTAAATAAACCATTTGTACAAACGAGCGCGCATACCATAGTGAATATTAGACAGGCTCGTGAAGAAACTGAATTGAGGACGGACTTTTAATTTGCAATACAGGCTTCCAGATGAACGATTAAAATAGGACATAAAAACATTTACAACTTCTGCACGATAAATCATTGCAAATTATTAAATAAAATTGTACAGTATATGGTAGATATACTGCCCGTTGCTATGGCAACTCACCTGGAGCAGTGTGAATAGAGGATCTGTAGAAATACGAACTGGACGGCTGGGTACTGGACCAGCACACTCGGCTTGGACGGCAGCAGACGGTGGGCCAACAAGTCAAAGATACTTGGAGACAAGGCCCACATCTGTATAAAACAATCAATGCATGACACTATTTAAAACTAGTTACATATACCGTCTCTGTAACTAGTTGTCTCTGCTGTCTCCAACCAATCCTGTCTCTTGTTACATCAATTCACCAATCGTCATCTTTGTTGTATCCCTGATTTCATCCATCTTGTGTCTCTTCCTCTCCTCCGCTTGGCTTCACTCATTCCAATCATTATCAGTTTTTCCAACCACGCATGATGTGACCGTAGCAAGTGAATACCAATATACCAATGACAGGCTTGATGCAAGTAGAAGGACAGAGATCTTAGTTCTAAAAGAAAAAGTTCATAAAAGAATGTAGTTTAACAACACCAGATATGAAGCGATCAAGACTAGACTAAATAGAAGTTTAAAAAAAAATTGAATGATCATGATATTGATAGAAGTATTTTTGTCAAACGTAACTCAGGAACTGATTGTGTAAATGCCAGCAGTGGGAATATGAAAACAAAACAGACATATATTTGATCATGGTGAAGTACACATAGACGAAGAAGTGCTGGATATTCAATACGCCAATGGCTTCCTTGACATTTGCCAGGAGGTTGATGCTATTGACGGAACCTTGTTAAATCTAGTTCCTGGAAGAGCACTTTTATCAGTGATATAATGATATAATAGTATAAAGAAAATAGGAGTGTCCAATCCGTTTCAAAATGCTGGACGACAATAGACATAGTTGCTTGGGAAAATTTATACGTTGAGATGACACAAAATATTTTTCCAAAGAGCTGGTCATGTAAGTGTGTACACAGAAGTGAGGAAATGGTCATTAAATTAACACCATTACCACAGTATTACCATTACCACAGTATTACCATTACCACAGTATTACCATTACCACAGTATTCCATTAGCACAGCAAATACGACTAACCCCAATGAGGTTGTTCTTTGCGTTGCCTATTTCGGCAAGTGCGCACACGTCAAACACAATGGCTGCCTCGGCCGACTCAATGTCGTAATCCATGTCACAGAAGGGATTGTTGCCAGTGGGCACCAGGAGGCAGCGGTAGTCACTAGCGGCGTGACAGAGCAACATGTTGTAGGCCACCTCCAGGTCTCCTAACACGTGTCTGCAGCAAACAGCATCTACTCAGTTACAGCCATAATGCACTCTGATGTCTCATTTATCTGCACACCTTGGCTACCAATGATTTTGGCTGGATTAACGAAGCAAAAAATTGGTGAAACATCCTATTATCACCAATGCTATAACTGTCGGTTTAAATGTGTAACATTTCATTAAATTTCTGTTCCTTTACTATTTATTGATCTCCATCTCTGGAAACCAGAAAAGTGTGGTAGAAGGAGAAGAGGAAGACCGAAATTAAGATGGACGGACAGTGTTAAGAGAAATCTCGATAGAGCAGGGGTGAACAACCGAGAGAGGGAGATTTCCAAATGGCAGAAGATCACGATGGATGGAGACGACTCGTTGAGAAGGTGGAACAAACTACATGATGTGGACCAGGTGTGATGCAGACTACGTGATGTGGACCAGGTATGATGCGGACTACGTGATGTGGACCAGGTGTGATGCAGACGTGATGTGGACCAGGTGTGATGCGGACTATGTGATGTGGACCAGGTGTGATGCAGACTACGTGATGTGGTCCAGGTGTGATGCGGACTACGTGATGTGGACCAGGTGTGATGCGGACTACGTGATGTGGACCAGGTGTGATGCAGACTACGTGATGTGGACCAGGTGTGATGCAGACTACGTGATGTGGACCAGGTATGATGCGGACTACGTGATGTGGACCAGGTGTGATGCAGACTACGTGATGTGGACCAGGTGTGATGCAGACTACGTGATGTGGACCAGGTGTGATGCAGACTACGTGATGTGGACCAGGTGTGATGCAGACTACGTGATGTGGACCAGGTGTGATGCGGACTACGTGATGTGGACCAGGTGTGATGCAGACTACGTGATGTGGACCAGGTGGGATGCAGACTATGTGATGTGGACCAGGGGGGAATGAAGAAGAAAAAGAAGATTCGATGCAGCCAAAACAAGCGACATTTAGCCAGTACAAGCAATATACTTTATTAGAACCATGAGCAGTAGTTGTCTCGACTTACACACCTGTAAGCCTCCTCCAACAGAGGCACATTCTTGATTCCCATGATGATGTGATACACCCCCATCAGACCAGCCAGCATCTGAAGTAACACCGCACTGTCTCAGCTGATGGTCACTACATGACATCTCAAACACGCTTCATCATACTCCTGCCCTGCACTGGCCTTTGATAAAAGCACCAGCAGAAAAAGGCCAAATGCACCTAAATTAAATGTTAAAAGTGTTAAACAAATGCCAAATACTTATCAAATATACAAAAGCCACAGTGTCTTTGTTTTCATCACTGTAAATGCAATTACTACATTTATTGTTATATAAATTAATGCTGAAACGAAATTAGCCTCCGTAGTGCTCAGTATTATTCTTTTATCCCTATAAACAATAGGTTTTTATGCCCTGACAGGGATATGCAATATCTTCAAACCAACCCTTGTAAATGTCATGTAATATTCCTAATCAAATATCATCTAAATTTGTATGTAATTTTTTCCACTGCGACACAATCTTTGCACTGACTGACCTCCTTTGAGTGGCCGAATCTGAGCCGATGAAGTAGAGACTTGGGGCCTAGGAGGTCCGTGATAAACACGACGGGAAGGTTGGTAGTGAGGAGTTCTATCAGCTGCAAGACAATGTCACAAGGTACATAACAGGCATGTCTAGTCACTCAGTCGACTAGTATTGTGCATATGTGACCACAGTTCCTTGTTCCATTGATCCATACTTTTGCTGGGACAATATTTGTCACATTATCAAATGTCAGCTTATTGGAAAATGACATAATCCCAAAAGCTGTTTGTCATTTTAAACCCACTACCTTGACAGCCAGAAAGAAAGAGATAAATAAAAAGAGACAGACAGAAAGGCAGACAGTGCATGAGAAATCTAGTGAGTGAGTGAGTGAGTGAGTGAGTGAGTGAGTGAGTGAGTGAGTGAGTGAGTGAGTGAGTGAAAAAGTGTTAGTGAGCGAGCAAGTTACTGAGTGAATGACTGAGTGACTGACTGACTGAGCATGCTAACACAAATACAATACAATATAAAACACTTTTATTGTGCTAAGATCATTGGGAGACCCTAGCTTAGCAGTGCACTAAGATGAAGGGGCTTGATTAGAAATTCCAGTTGTAAACATTTGGATTGGTACGCTGAGGAGCTATGGAGGATAAGCAAGTTTAAACAGGTGACTTTTTAGTTGATGACGAAATGTTAGTATATTTCCTGTCGACTTACCACCAACAGGGAGTGAGTTCCACAGAGTTGGTGCACGCAAGTTGATCAAATACTATCAGAAAACTCAACACCAATATTAAAAAATTCCCATAACATACTTTAAGATATGTATCAACAATCAACATTGCCCTCCACATACACCTTTCTAACCATCCACCCTTCAGTATCCTACACAAAGTGACCACAGCGGGTCAGCCACTGACCCTGTGTGCGAGAGTCAGCAGTGATCCAAGGTGCTTGTTGCTGAATGACCGTTGCATGTGAGTCTGTCGCACAACGAATGACAGCAGGGTCGACTCACGTAGTTTCGCTGTGCCATCGCCAAGGTTACCAACCAGCAACAACAAACAGCTGTTGGCTGAAATGAAGAGGATAGATACACTTCAGCCGAGACATTAACAAGTCTGTCATTTCAAGAAACAATACGTAAATCGTATTTAACATGGCGATTACCTCTTAAGAAACCGTGGTATTCGTTCCGAACATATCTTGGCTGACTTACTCAGCCTTCGAGGTTATGTGACTCAGGCTGCAGAAGGATGATTGGGAGCTCCTGATCAACGTCTTTGTTCAGGGCAGGTTTTGTATGATGGATGTTTATTCCTTTCTTGATTTTTCTCCAAACATCCATACATTTGTCATAGAACACTCATGGCCTGTGTTCTTTTTGTGTTCAGTAATTGTGCTGACAGGGGTTGACAACAAGATGGGTGTTTTGTATTCTTGGTCGTGTCATGTGATACGCCTGTAGTGAAGTCAGTCCGCCGACGAAAGCCGAGTGGATCGGTCCAAAATATTTGGAACGAATACCAGTTTCTTGAGAGGTAGTCACTGTATCAAATATCACATTCCAAGAAACCAGAACATCAACGGATTGAAGCAATATGTACATAACTTCAATGGCTGTAGAATTTGTTATGTTCAGACAGGCAGAAAATTAGCATAGTTTGTACCATGGACAGAGAGAATTGGAGAGATAAAATGGATTTTTTCCTTCAGAATAATTTTCTTCATTTGCACAAATGTGACAATGAGCATCATAAAATAAATACATAACTCATGCTTTGTTCATAACGTGCATCGAGCCAGTTATGAAACTAGTGTGCAAACATTCTAACTAGGATCAACACCACATATTTCAATTCCTTACAGAAACCATACAATTGGAGGTATTCTCCATACAGGCCTGTTTAGACCTACCTGCTGTTAGAACGTTCTCACTAAACAGTTTGTTTACTGTACTGTCGACACATTTGACAATTCTCTCCAGGTTCTGCAAACACCAGAAACAGTTCAATAAAATGCATTGTTTAAGATAACTGTTTTATTTGATCATAAAAACCTGTTGACAACCCTGAAGTAGTAAAAGAAAAAATATGCCCTCATAGTTTGCGATACTTCACATTTTATACCAAAAAATATATCTTTAAACAATATAATGACATAAACACATTAACAAATTGTTACACATGTCAGCAAACCAAATAAACTTTATGATTGGCTGCACATGCATATACAATTATAACAAAGCAAAACACGCATACTTTCAAGCACATACACATTACCATACAACATATACTCCCTAGTACAAACAACACTACAAACACATGAGATAAATGCCTTAAAAAAGGACCATAGTAATTACTGACTAACTGGTGTGGCTCCTATGTTTCCTGACATTAGAAATAGGTTTGCCTCAAGATATGTCACTGAGCCTGCAATGGAAGTATTAGTTTCACGTTGCACATATTAATGTACTGGTCACCTGCCTGAAGATGTAACTAAAGGAAGCTTACCTCGATGATGTATTCCCAACTGAACTGAGCCTGTTTCTCGGGTGTGAAGAACTCTCCCAGACTCCGTACCACCGTGCCATAAACCCTGTAACACAGTGTCACGCCACAGTTAGGGTCTCAATTACTGCACCCCAGAAATATATTGATTACAGTTCTGAACAGTGTCCAGAAATTTCGATCATAACACCTTGTTGACAAATTCTAAAACAGGAATAACTTGCACTAGAATTAGAACTGGTATATTGGCAATATTAATTAGGATGTATGTTGAATGTTTTGATAAAGTTACAGTGCTATTAAAAACAATACAATGTATTATGACATGCCATATACATTATATTATTATTATATTACATTTATGCTATAATTCTGAAATAAAATTACAGTTTATGTTGTAATCTGTTACAACTGACAAGAACAACAGAACAAAAACCTGCATGATACAAAAAGTACTGTCATAAACGCAGTAAGTGTAACTTTTAAATCAATATTAGATACCGTATTCAACCTACCAAGTGTACTTGCCCCAATTAGCGTATGCAATTATAGTGCAATTTTTGAGAGTTTAACAGGCGGATGGATTTATGGGAATTTTTATGCTATGGGCCATGTAAGCACATGAATACGTCTATTTTTTTAAACACTGGAAGTACGTGATATTGACAAAACTTGGTCAGCATGTCAATGAGATTATGGCAGTTGCTTGCTGTGAAAAAATTTCAGAATTTTTTATGGTCAGGTTTTTTTATAATCAGACAAAACGTTAACATGGCCACCAATGCAATTTTGCAGTGGTCTGACCTCTAAAAAAATTTTGGTGTACGCTTATAACAACAGATTCCTTGACATTTTTCCATGACCCAATTATTTTTCAAGCGCACCGTATACTTATTAGGTAGAATACGGTATTTACCTCAGTAGTGCAGCAATCTTCGTGATGCACTCCTCCGGTGTTGGAACCTCTTCTTCTTTCATTGCCTGTCCACTCAGGCCGAGACCCAAGTCCTGGGAATAAAATAAACACAATGAGTTTAAACACCAACAAATGATTGTGAACGATCGAATGGTTAGACAAATGTAAAGTGATTAATTGCCCAATAGGTCAACTGGTGTGGCGTTACGTCATATTACGGTGCATGAATCGGTCGTGTAAACATACTTGCGAGGCCAATTTGTGGTTACAACTGTGTCGGTGGAATTGGGAGTGGCCACAATTTGGCCACAATTTTGAAGCAGAGGCCAATCAGCGATCGAAGGTGCCCTCGTCATGACCTTTCATCAAAGCTCAAATTGGAAGTGGCTCAAGTCAATAATGCACATAATTTATCATCAAGAACCGAGAACAGTATATCAGACCAGACACATCATACGGATTTCCCATATACAATATGGATTTTGGAGATTTTAGGAAGAATATGGGATATGGCCATATCCTGCTTTAATATATGAATTTGCATTAAATGGAAAAAATCACGATAAAGGTCATATTTTGCATTCATCAGACAAGTATAGCATCAAATGACAAACTTACAGTGGTCAAGGAGCAAATACTTTTTATGCTAGGTAGATTTCTGACTAAACCTTAGTTTGATGCAGGTATATTTCATAGCCTGATAGATGGTCAGGATAAGAATGCTATAGGCCAGTCAACCAATGAAAATTGTTACACAGATTTATAGTGTTATATAAAATTTCAATTTAGGAAGACACATTTCAAATGTGGCTGGTATGCGTACGGAACCAACTAGAAGCCACCCACCTCGGCGTAAGCCTCCATGTCCTCCAGAAACTGGCCCAGCAGGGTGAGGGAGAAGTGGATGTCAGCAAGCCAGAACTGGTGGAAGCTGACCAGGGCGTTGGATGTGTAGCTGGTCAGTGCCTCTTTCTGGGTCGCGTCTATGTGCCAGCCGACTAGGATGTCCACCGTGTCCTGGAGAGCAAAGGTAAGTTAAAGAAGATAAGTTCTTACATAATGATGTACTCAGTAATTAGGACTGTTCAAAGTGCTTTACGCTTCACCCACTGGCTGACCTTCCAACACCAACTTTACTGATATGGGAAGCATTCAGCCATGCTGCAATTACTGCACAAAGACTATTCATTCATCTATATCTACCACCGTCTACAGCCAGGTACTCATCTATACAGCTGAGCGCACTGAGGCAGTGTGGAGTGAACAAAATTGGCCAAGCTCTGAAATGGAGCAAGACTAGAGGATTTCAAACCCGGTGCTCCCGACTGACAGTCCGGTGTTCTAAGCACTGTGCCACCACTAAAATCACCAAGTGTCCACTCACCCGGAAGTGACCGTTGAAGACCTGAGGGTATCTGGCAACAATGTGCTGAATGGTGTCAACCACAGCAACAAGTAGCTCGGGCAGATCAGCATTCTCCAACACACTCTGGGTGTTGCTTGTGATCATCTGTAGGGCAGTGAAGTACAGCTATAACTCCCCAATGTACACGCAGATATAACTCCGCAGTGAAATATGGTCATAACTCCCCAGCGAAACAGATTTATAACTCCCCAGTGAACACAGTTATAACTTCCCATTTAAAATATGTCATAACTCTCCAGTGAACACACAGGTATGACTACCCAGTGAAGCAAACTTATCACTCCAGCCTCAGAGAAGTAGTTGTAACTCACACAGTGAAAGATGCTTATATAACTCACACCATTAAACATGGTTATATAACTCATTCAGTGAAACATGGCCATAACACACTCAGTGAAACATGGTTAAAACTTGCCTGTGATGCAAAGTTATAACTATGATTTATTCCTAAATTTCACGTTTTTATTACTTATCATTAAAAAGTTACGGTGAAATACAATGTTAATGTCATCAGACAACATGAGTGATGAATGTGTAAGAAAGAAGTTTGACCCACCGGCATGAAATCTGCCAAGCTTCTCTTATTGTCGTCATATTCCAGGGTCTAGAATGAGAAAAAGTCAGTACATTACTTTTAGGTTATGTGATCGAAATTATTCAATAGGTAGGTATAATAAAAAAAAATTATGTTTAAAATAAATGTATTGCAGACAAAACTACATTAAAACAGCATCAATAGCCTTTCCATTTATTAAACTTTATTCCACACAATATCTCAGCTACTTTACAGTTTTAGCAATGCATGAACATTTAATTGACATTTCAATAATTGGCTTTGTAGAACTAAATTTAAACTACAAAATACAGAAGACAAATACTACCAAAAAAAACTACCAAAAAAAATTTTTAGCGTAAATTAGTACACACTGACTTCATTGTTTTGTTACACAGTGTTCTCCGTATTCGCTAGGTGGCAGGATTTTTAGCCTAAAGTGTTCTTTTGATCACAAAAACAGCCTTATTCAAGGCTAACGTAACAAACTAATTAAAACTAAATTGTATGATGCCGCCGTGCAAAAGGCAGTTAAAGGCAACAAGGCACTTAATTTGTGGCAGTTGCAGTAACTGGGTGGATTTCGTCAAGTCTGGGTGCGAGAAGTCCTGGGCTGAGGTCCAGGCAGATAGTTTTAGTTTTGAGTGTAGGGGATGCGCAAGGATGAAGGAAGTAGAGGTGGAGTTGGAAGAGCTGAGGCTGCTCATTGTGGCAATGGTGGGAAGGGAACAGGGGAGTTGTGCCAGTAGTTCCGGTGGGGGAACTGTAGACGATAAAGTGGGGAAAGACACGAGAGATGCTAGGGAGAGCTCACCTCAGCCTGGGAGGAAGCTGAGAGGAGGGAAGGTGACAGGTCATAGGGAGACAGAACGTAAGGAGACGGGAAGGAAAGGAACGGGAGGGAAGACAACCAGAGTGAAGGAGAGGGGAGTAGGGGAGACAGGAGGGAAGGAGAAGGGAGTGGGGGAGACGGGAGGGAAGACAACCGGAGTGAAGGAGAGGGGAGTAGCGGAGACAGGAGGGAAGGAGAAGGGAGTGGGGGAGACGGGAGGGAAAACAACTGGAGTGAAGGAGAGGGGAGTAGGGGAGACAGGAGGGAAGGAGAAGGGAGTGGGGGAGACGGAAGGGAAAACAACCGGAGTGAAGGAGAGGGGAGTGGGAGAGACAAGAGCAAAGGAGTGGGAAGTGGGGGAGACAGGAGGGAAGGGGTCAGGACAGAATGTGATGGAGGGGATCGAAAGGAAGAGTTATTCTGCAGCAGTGATAGAGGGGGTGAGGAAGAGAGCGAGGGTGTTTGTGGGGGATTCGATAGTTAGGAAGACCGACAGAGTCTTAAACAAAGGAGATGATGTGGTGGTTAGCTTGCCTGGAGCCAAAATAGAGGCGATAACTGAGAGGGTAAAAAACATCGTAGGCTCGGGTAAGGGTGGATCTGTTTTAGTACACGTAGGGACAAATAACGTAGAGAGGGAGGGTACAACTGCCATAGTTAGAAAATATAGGCAGTTGGTCAGAACACTAAAACAGACGCGGGTTGAGCAGGTAATACTGTCAGGGATTTTACCTGTAATGGGCAGGAGGGGTCACAAATATCGAAATTGTCGGGGGATGGCAATTAACATGTTAGTCCAGAGGCTGTGTAGGGAAGAGGAAGTTGGATTTGTGGATTTATGGGGAAGTTTTGTTGGGAGGGCAGATATGTACATGAAGGATGGGCTTCATTTAAGTGGAAAGGGGGCGGCAGTATTCGCGGACAAACTTTCAGCAGCAGTAGATAGCGACTTGGGTACAATGACAAATATTTTTGGAAGTAAACATTCTTTAAACTAGAAGTGCAGGGGGGTTACCTAGAGGTGTCTCAAGCAGAACAAGAGGCCACTAGCACAGATAAATCAATATCAAATCATCCGAAAAATATCTCTGAAAAAGGTTATAGATGCGTATGTTTAAATGCAAGGAGCATAGTAAATAAGAAAAACGAATTAAACATTATGGTAGAAGATATTGACCCACACATAATTGGTATAACTGAATCATGGGCCAACATAGATATAACAGATGCTGAATTAGGACTGACAGGATACGTAATGTTTAGGAAAGATCGAATAGGAAGAAGGGGCGGGGGAGTTATTTTATATGTTAAAGAATCTATTCAGGCTTATGAAATAAAACTAGAAAGGGAAGCAGATTGCGATGAAGCTGTTTGGTGCAAAATTGTTTCAGGAAATTCAAAATTAACTATTGGATTAGTTTACCGAAGTCCAAGCATAAACGAAGAGGACAACACAAAAATAAAAAACGCTATAAAGGAAGTTAGTAAAGGGGAATGTATCATAATGGGAGATTTTAACCATGGACACATACAATGGAATTCTCTAGATAGCACAGGGATTGAGGATCAACAATTTCTATGTTTAATCCAGGATAGCTTTCTTACTCAGCACGTACTAGAACCAACCAGGGGAGAAAATGTATTAGATATAGTTTTGTCATCACAAAAAGAATTAGTGGACAATGTAAAAATATTTGAACCATTGGGTAATAGTGACCATAATCAAATACATTTTGACATCAATGTAAAATCAGAAAGTAAAAATAAGAAAACGTACAAGAGAAACTTCCACAAAGGTAACTACAAAGATATGAGAAAATATTTAGCACAGCTAGATTGGAATAACATGCTGATGAATAAGACCGCAATTGAATGTTGGAATATTCTAAAATATGAAATTGAGAGTATCATCGATAAATTTGTTCCTTTCCGAAAACAAGGAAAACGGTGTAGAAAGAAACACTTGTCAAAAGAGGCTATTAGAAAAATAATGCTAAAACAAACTATGTGGAGGGTTTATAGGCGTACCAGAAAGGAAGAAGACTATACAAAATACAAAGAGGCACTTAATGCAGCTACAACTGAAATCAGACGATCTAAAAGAAGCTATGAGCAAAAACTGGCATGTAACATAAAAAATGACAGCAAGAGTTTTTATGCATATGTCAGGAGTAAACAAAACGTACAAGACAAGGTTGGCCCTCTAGAAGACAGTGCTGGAAATATAATATCACAGGGGTTTTTAATGGCGGAAGACCTAAATGGTTACTTCAGTTCAGTGTTTACCAAAGAAGATATTAGTTCATTACCAGTTGCTGATGCTAAATTTCAGGGGGCTAAATCTGAATATTTAGGACCGTTAGTTGTAACTCCAGAATTGGTAGCTAAGAAAATAAAGGCAATGAAGGATAACAAATCACCGGGAGTGGATAGGATTCCTCCAAAATTACTAATGGAAACAGTAGATCAAATCAGTATACCACTTGCAAGAGTATTCAACTTGTCATTAAAAGAGGGAGTTGTTCCGTTTGAATGGAAAGAAGCAAACATCATACCATTATTTAAAAAGGGTTCGAGAAATAAGTCAGAGAATTACAGACCAGTGAGTTTAACGTCAGTGATTTGTAAATTATTAGAAAGGTTAATTAAAGACCATATGGTGGACTTCCTCGTTAAGCATAACTTATTAAATTCATCTCAACATGGATTCCTTAAAGCGAGGTCATGCTTAACAAATATGTTATGTTTTTTGGAAGAAATCACTAAGTGGATAGACGTGGGATCGCCAGTAGATATTATCTACTTAGATTTTCAAAAAGCTTTTGACACAGTGCCACATCAAAGATTGCTACTTAAATTAAAAGCCGATGGTATCGGGGATAGCATAACTGACTGGATAGAACAATGGCTGACTGACAGAAGACAACGAGTTGTAGTAGATGGAGAAGTTTCAAATTGGAAATCGGTTTTGAGTGGGGTACCTCAAGGATCAGTATTAGGACCTATATTATTCTTAATTTATATCAATGACTTGGAAGACAGTATAACAAGTAACGTACTGAAATTTGCGGATGACACAAAACTGTTTAGAAAGGTTAATACTGATGGTGATAAACAACATTTACAAAACGATCTAGACAGATTAGTGAAATGGTCTGAGAAATGGCAGATGCTATTCAATTTTGGGAAATGTAAATGCCTACATACAGGATATGGGAACTTGAATGTAAACTATAAAATGGGAGATACTGTTCTGGGTACTACTGTAAAAGAAAAGGACTTAGGAGTTACAATAAGCGCTGATATGAAAGTTTCAGAGCAGTGTGGTATTGCAGCTTCAAAGGGTAATCAAATTCTTGGATTGATTAGAAGAAGCATAACATACAAGGGAAAAAAGCTAATTATACCTCTTTATAAAGCAGTAGTTAGACCTCATTTAGAATACTGTATACAAGCATGGAGACCATATCGTAAGAAGGATATAGATACGCTTGAACGCATACAAAGGAGAGCAACTAAAATGATTCCAGAACTTAGAGACCTTAGTTATGAAGAACGCCTGAAAGAATGTGGTTTAACAACTCTAGAGACAAGGAGGCTAAGAGGATATCAGATTGAAGTTTTTAAGATATTGAATGGGTATGAAAATATTGATAGAAATATGTTTTTCTCACTCAAGAAGGATAGCAGAACTAGAGGATATCAGGTAAAATTAGTAAAGGATCAATGTAGATTGGACATCAGGAAGCACTCGTTCTCACAGAGGACAATAAATGAATGGAACAAATTGTCTACAGATTGTGTAACTGCTAGCAGCGTGAATATGTTTAAAAACAAGGTTGACACATATATCAGGAGGGCGGGTTATAAGTAGGTGAACATTGTTGGACTCTCGATAAGCCAATGGCTTCCTTGTCCACTTGCCATCTGGGCCTTTGGCTTGGATGGCAAATCTTGTTAAATATGATATGTAGTTTATAATATTACTATACCTGTAACAGTGCTCTCAGAAAGAGGATCTTTGCCTCATCAGTCGGTGCCGCAGTTAACTTTGCAAACAGCCACTGGAGATATCTATAAATCACACAAAATCATATCTGATTAGAAAACTAACATTATTAACAATTTCAACATTGCAAGTGATTAGAAAACAAACACAAACCATGTCCTTCTTTTCTGAAAAAACTGCTTTATATATTTTACGAAACATGTAATTAGCTATAATTTTAATGGTACATGTATTGGTGCAATCACTATATTCACTACCAACAACAGTGTTTGCTGTTTTAAATCTACAAATATTAATATAGTATTTTTACCTCTGTGCGTCTGAGCCCATCGTAGATCCCAGTATTCCAATGCATTGGGCCGCTTCCTGTTTCACTTCCTTGTATGTCCTTCAAATAGAGCATCTACCTTAAACAGGTTTTCAAATAACTAATCGTACATCAGTTTTGACATTGAGGAAGATACTGAGTAGCTATGCACAGACTTCTACAGGTAACGGTTATTTTTATGACTTCAGTTTATAAAGGACCTTTTTTAAAGGCTGTGAGTTACAAAAATACTGTGTTTTACACTTGTTACTGCATACATTCTTTCATGTATCCATAATATAAGCATAATTGTGTTGGCGGGTAATATTAGTCCACAGAATGTTACACAATTCGTAGAATTTTCTTGTGGTCAAGGTTTATATTAAATTTTAACTGACTGGCTTCAATATCCTCTATCGGTAAAGTTTACCCACATATTATTTGCTTACAGACTAGTGTGTGAAGAAACAAAAATATATTTTTTGTGGGACAACAGCTTTCTGCATTTATATGCTTGATGCATGCAGAAAACAGCATCATAATATGTAAATGCGACAAGTTAGCAAAATCATGCTGGAACAGGAATATCAAAGTTGAAAAAACATTATATAAATTGTTGCGCAATGCATGCAGGAGTACGTCTAACTGGCAGAAAGTTAAATTGCAAGTCAACTATGATCCTACAGCACATAATGTTTAGACCTATGTCCCATTTGGTGATAATAAGTACTTGTCCGAATAGCCAATGTTTTTATATCTGCATATATTGCTCAACATCGTGTGAGGTGTTATTATCGCCAGTTCCACAGAAAGCAGCAGAAATCTTACCAACCTTTCATAGAACATGTCCTGAAGAGCAACCAGTAGACTGTCGGCCACTTTCACAATTCCCTGAAACATATATTACAAGTGTTACTTTTTAAGTAGTAATGCTTTGCAAAAATATTCTACTGAAACAACTAGAACAACATTGCCATCCAAAGCAACACGCACTAGATGGCATGTGGACGAGGAAGCCATTGACTTACGGATGGTCAAAGAAGTGTTCACCTTTGTGTGCCCCAAACCTGTCAGATATGTGCCAATCTGTTAAATCTTTGTGAAATGTATTTTTTAACATATTCAAGCTGCTATATCATTTACACAGTGAATATTTTTGATAAATTTGCAGAATTAGAATTCTGGGCTCAGCTTAATAATAAATAACTAGCCTAATAAGATATAATTACAGTCCACTGATACACTATGACATTTCAGCATGCTTCCATTTTTGCACAACAAATGTTAGATTGAAGCACCTTGGCATTTTCCGGCTGCAGCAGGTAATCTCTCAGCTGGTGAATTGCCAGTAATCGCCTTTCTCTGTCATCTTCCCGGCATGCTCTTCGCACCAACTTTGATAGTCGAGAATCATCCATGAAGGGCTTACCACCAGAACCATCTGGAAAGACATCAGACAACAATCACGAGGTCTATGTTTAGGAATATTAACAGAGTAACATTGGGCGAGTCCAAGTGAAGTAATTCAGCGAAACAAAAAGCATACAACAAATGTGATATGAAAAGCTACATACTAAAATTCAAATGACTGAACTTTTGCTTGTTCTTTTTTATGCACCTGCCCACTGTGCACTATCTCATGATATTTAACTCCAAACTAAAGGGCTAACACAGGAGTGGTTATTTTCAGAGTTTTCCTTCTCTAGAGTTAGCGAGTCCATGACAGGTTTTCTTTTATTTCCCTGTGTGGCAACTTTTACTTCCCTTGGCATAGACACCAGGTATAGAGCTAGAAGGGACCAACAGCTTTTAGTGTCTCTTCCAAAAGACACAGGCAAGTGGGGCGAGTCCAAGTTTTCAAATGGCAGCAGGTGAATCGAACCACCATCCTCATGATTGACAGTCGGGTGCTCTAACCACTAGATCACCGTCCCCCACTTGTCACTGTCACACGCATGGTGAATGGTTGATCAGGGAATTTTCAATCTGTTTGATATAGGAAGTTCAAACGAGATATCAAAAGTAGCACATTTTGACGTAGCCTCACAAAAACAGAAAGTGCAAGTTGAATTAATAATTATTTAATAATAAAAAATCAAGACGCATCTTATTTGCTCTTTAACATAAGTTACATAACCCATAAACCCACCACTTGAGGATTTCATGTCGCCAGTGGTGACAAATTCACGAGAAATGAAAAGTTTCCCTCCCCCGTGCGTGACGTTACTGGACGGTGGGTCAGATCCGTTCCGACTCTGTCCGCCGTGTCCAGACGAATCGATTCGACGTCCACCCTTTCCGCCAAACCCTCCTGGTTTATCTGTACTTCTTCGTCTGGAGAAAGACGCGTCGTCTCGTTCCTTGGCCTTCCCGAGCGAGAATCGGGTGCTGGTTGACGAATCAGCTCGATCACCCGTGTGCCAGCGGCCGCCCCTTGACGGAACTGGAGACTTGTCATTTTGTTGAATTCGTGGTCTGGACGAGTTGAACTCGCAAGATTTCACATCGTGTCTTGAAATGACCGCCTCTAAATTTGCACCTTCCTTCTCCGAACGTCGTCCTCTCGCGCTCGACGGACGGTTACTCATTACATAGCATTCGTCTATGCCAGTTGTTTTTGAAACTTCTGGAATCAAAACCGATGTTGTTTAGAACCCAACCCACTGTTGAGGGTAGAGCTCAACTATTACCGCTCGAACACGTATTTTACCGATAACCATCCGACGCATGTTCGTCGATATATATTTCACCACTACGTGTCGCCACTACATGTATATCTGTCTGACATATGCGTTTAATACTGTAGGAATAGGATAGCACGTCGTTTATAGCACTAGCTTCATGCTCTCGCTTTTAGTTTAGTTTTTTAGTTGCAACTGCCATATAGCTCCTTGGAGTGAAAAGGACCCGAGCGAGTAAGTCTCCACTGCTGATTTGACACATAGCCCGGCCAATACAGAAGAGGTGGGATACGGCCAAAAGCCCTCTAGGTCAAAAGCCTTCACATTTTATATATATTATATACATACATGCATACATACATCCTCTTCAGCTCTTCTAGGCTAGTAGCCTTTTAGCTGGTCTTGAGAATTGTTTGTGTGATTGGGTGGAAAGTTGTCATTTTGTTCACAACTGTAAATGCACCAGAATTTGTCTAGTCTTGATTTGAAAATATTTAATGAGGGTGCTGAAACTATGTACTCTGTGAGGGTGTTCCACCGGTTCACTACCCTGTGCCTGAAGTAACTCCTTCATTGTCTTGCAGTCACGCGTTCTTTCTTGAGCTTCAGGCTGTGTCCCCTGGTTACCGTATTGTTGTCCAACTCAAGTGGCATTCTATCAACTTAATAGATTCCATGGAGGTATTTGTAGGTTTCAATCATGTTTCCTCTTGCTCTTCTATAGTAGAGGCTTGGAAGCTAAAGCGCTCTGAGCCTGTCACCATATACCAGGTTCTTCAGTTCTGGGACTAGCTTCGTTGTTCGTCGTTGAATGTTCTCAATCATCTGTTGGTCTCTGTTGAGTGTTGGAGCCCAGGCTACATTGCCATATTCTAGAATATGTCTGGCCAGGCTCGTGTATACTTTTTTCATGGTTGGTCCATCAAGGTATGTAAATGATTTTCTTATAAGGCTTAGCATTTTGTTGGCTTTGTTTGCTACCATCTCCACTTGTTGATCAAACTAGTTCACGGTCTATTTGCACCCCCAAGTCGCTCATTTGTGGTCTCCCCCAGGGTGGTATCTTTTCCATCACTGGTTATAGAATAGTCGTAGTGGTGATTGTATTGTCCCAGATGCACAACTTTACATTTCTCCGCATTGAAGCAAAGCTGCCACTTTCTAATCCATGCTTCTAGTTGTCTTAGGTATGTCTGCATTGTTACCTGGTCAGATTGAGCAGTCAATTGTCGGAATATCTTAGTATCATCAGCGAACATGTGAATAGGTGAGTCTACCACATCTGGCATGTCGTTAATGTAGCTTCCTTGCGGTATTCCGCTCGTGATGAGGGACCATGATGATTTGCTACCATTGACGTCATTAGCGTCATCCCTCCAGGATGGCTGCAATCCATTGTAGCACTTTGTGGGACCGTGTTGAATGCCTTGGCCAAAATATATATATTTATATTATATTTGTATATTTTATATAAAGCCCTCTTATTATATATTGTGTTGAATAGGCACATTGTAGTGTAATGAACAGAAACATTTTGATTTGCCAACATTTATTTCCATGGAGTATATTGAACATAATAAGTACCTTCATTCACATTCATAATTGAATCAAATCATAGTCATTCACATTCATGTACATGAGTTCATTCAGCACAACTATACAGCATAGAGATTCACTTCTATCTTATACAATATCCTATGCCTGTCAGGACTTGCTTCAAGGTCTTCTCCTTGTTTTGGTAAGCAGTACATAGGTTGACAAGCTTCTCTTGTAGCTGTTTTGTAGCCTTATGAATGCGCTTGCAAGGGAGCTGACCATGGGATTCAAGTAGAATCACAGCCTTAATGTTGCTGTGATCCATCCGGAGGTGCTGTAGTGTTTGCCAAATTGAAGGGTACGATGTACCAAGTAGAATGCTGACATATAACTGCTGGAACAAAAGAGGTGCAGAATCAAATGTCCCGTCCATATACCATGTGTCGGCGCTTGCCAGATGTGAGAGTGCAGATGACGAGGCAATTATGAGCATCCTGTCAGACAACCCAGGACCACTGTCATGAATGAGAAAGTTCTCGTTAACGACACCACCTGTTGTTTGTCCATTCATCAGGTATTACCATTTCGGATATTGAAGCATGAGTCTTGGGGAGGTACCTAGCCTTCTCACAACAAAGGACATATTTGACCAGATCGGAGCTTCCCATGGCTGCTCGTACATGGATGCGCCTCTTGTAAAGTCAGCGAGTAGCTGGGAAGGCTTGGCTCAGTGAGTCCTTCATGGCAGCTACAAGCTTAGTGGCAGTAACAGTGTCCTTGTCGGCATCATGGCTGTGGGCAACAGTATGGATAGCCCTCTGGATCTGGAATGTAGAAGTAACAAAGTTTTTTAAAACATATAACAATGATTACAAGCAATTGACCTTATCCATTATCATTAAAATTATGTAATTTACAAAATGTTTGATTACTCTTATTTAATAGATTTTTTCTCCATTTTATTATATTTATTTATGTACGATTAATTATATTTTGATATTTCTATATTGCCAACATAATATTATTTTGTAACATCATTGGCAGCATTCAACATTAGCAACAAATATCATAAGGCATTATTTATATTTCTATAACATATCATACAATTTAGTGACATGAACTAATATTTGTTATTTACCAGTAGATTTGTAGTCACAGAGCATTTGCATGTGTGAGACTTTTTGTGGGAACATTCCCAGCATACGGTTGTCTTGTTAACTGCTTTCTTTGTGTACATATAACCTTTAAGACACAGCTTAGATCGAGCCGCCTTTGTTATTCTTGATAATCTCCATGGTTAGCATTGAGAGTAATGTTGAACATAAGGTGTTCACCCCCTTTTATCCAGTATTTCCCCAGGGAACCCATTTTCACATCCCCCCAATTACATCTAATTGCAATCCAGAAGAGACTATAGGATGATATATTGATCCCTTGATTTCTTCAGTGACTTAAATTCTGTTCCCTTGATCTATTGATCCCTTGATATCTAGAGTGGCTTCTATTCAATCCTTGATCCCATGATCAACAGAGTGGTTTTCATATGCATGTAATTGATAATTTTAAAGGAAATAAAACACAAATTAATTATTAAAATGTATTATTTTCCTTGATATCATTCACCAAATAAAGAATATCTGTCATATTAATACATTTCACTTGGTTCCATAAAAAATCTCAATGTGAGGGCTTTTGACCTTTTTTTAAGTAAGGGGTGAGGGCTTTTTACCGAGGGGCTTTTGACCTAGAGAGATTTTGACCTACACCCACCCAATACAGACAAAGATTCTGGCACAATTAACCTGCGATGAAGTATGCAACAAACGGTGGCGCCACAGCACGGAGCCTGGAAAATCGAGGCTAATCCTAGCGTTGACGTGAAACCGGCCTGTGGTTCGGTTGGTATTATTCGACTGTGGTTACGTTTGCACGGTAATAATGTCACAACCGGATAGTGGTGACGCCTACCGTAGTTATCATTGCTAACGTAGTTCATATACTATCCACCAGATGTCACAACTTGTAATTGGTGAAGAAATAGCAATATACACCCACATAAAAATGAACAGACTTATCTTACATTGCTATCTTCTCATGTATGCTATACATTATAATTTAAGTGTATTTGCTATGTTAGTGTTATTTTATCCATACCACAACTATAAGATATTTAATGCATGCAAAAGTAGTTGGTGCCTTTGGCTTTGCTCGTGCTACAATTAAATGTTTCTTGTGGCAAACATTTCCATGGACAGTGTCAAAAATGAGCACGCTTTTGGAAGCAAGCACTTTGTGCGTGCTATCAAATGCAAACGATTTACTAGGAATAGAAACGCACCATGATGAACCCAATCTCGCAATTATCACCCGTCGAAGCAGAAACGTTATTGTTGTAGATGTGAGTAAGCTGATAAGAATTTTCACCGAAAATCGGAGGGTGAAACGGTGGCCGGTGTCATACCAAATACGTCGAAAATAGGGGATGTCGGATGTTTCGGCCCATAACGGGTCCAGCCCATGGTCCGAACCAACCGTTTTCGCAACCGGTGAACCGTGTAGTGTTCTCCCTGACATGGGCCGAATCGACCGTATATCCAACCGATGCCAGCAGGCTCCGTAGGCCAAAACGACTATCAACGTAGTATCGTATTCTAACTGGGAAATGGGCTATGTGGGCGTGGACCTTGTTTAATATTTATTATATTACTTTCGTTATTTTCACTTATTTGACCAACTTGACTATTTGCGACTTGCGTATTGCAACTGGGAAATGTCTTCTCTGTAGTGACTTCCATTCCAAACTCTCAAGCAAGTTCCCTACGCTGCTGCGTCGCCAGTAATCATTCATTACGAAGCGGGCTGCTTGTCTCTAGACATTCTCAACTGCTTTGGTGTAATTTTTGGTGGATGGGTCCCATACAGTCGACGTATACTCCACAATAGGCCTTACAAAGATCTGGTAACACCGCGATTTGATGGCTTGGGGGCAGCTGCTGATGTTGCACTGTAAGAAAGCCCTGGTGTTGTTGGCCTTCTTTTATTATGTTGTCGATGTGGTCATTCCATGTTAACTTCCTGTTGATGGTTACTCAAAGGTACTTGGCACAAATGACCTCCTATATGTAGCATATCCATTCATTTGTAAATAATGTTTATGTTTAATAAAAAACAATTTCATTCTTTACGCATCTGTATGTTTTTTAAGATTAATTAGAATTAATGTATGTTCGAAAACGTTAGTGTTAATTTAGCATATGACATTTCCCAGCTACAAGTCGCAAATAGTCAAATCAGTCACATTAGCAAAAATAATTAACATAATATTAAATAAGGTCCACGGAACCCATTTCTCAGTTAGAATACAATAGTTGTTTTTACCCATGGAGCCTGTTAGGACCGGATGCATACACAGTTCATTCAGCCCTTGCAAGCGAGAACGCTTCATGGTTAACCGGTTGCGAAAATGGTTGGTTTGGCCCATGAAACGTTACAGTAACTTTTTTGTCGGGCTAGTAACTTTTAAAATCTACTGGGCCACTAGATACAAAACCTTAATGTCAAGGCCTGCTTGACCTGTACACAAAAACACAGTGCAATAAATTTGTAAACATTACTATGTCTATGTTGACCAATGTTATATACACTTCTGATAGCGAGAAATATGGCATATTTACATACAGAGTGATGGATGACCTCCCAAAAAGCTAATTTGTAGACAGTTATTGCTTGAACTTTGGTCTGAATGGAAGCTTCATACAAGAATTGTTGAAACGGGAGTTCCAGCATTGTAATAATTATACCTTTGTCTTGCACATTTCAGGTAAATGACCAGAAGCCGGTGAAAGACTGGACCACAAAGGGTGGCCAGCAGTTGTCATGTCCGGCAATCTTCTGTTTGACCACTGGACAGTATGCCACTGTTATCAACGAAACGGTAAGAAATTAGACATCTGGTGAAAATTATATAATTATTCGAAAGTGTAGCGTTTTGTAAAAACCACAAATGTAAATTTTTTTGTAGCTTTCATATCGAGTTATTTTAGCTCTTCCCACCCAAAAGCATTCATACCCTTGGGACACAGCAATGTTCTCTGATAAACTCGATAAAATTCTTCTGCTTTCAGTAGATTATTAAAGAGTGATTTTGCACGTTTTCTTTGGTATTTGTTTTCTTCACGACAATATATTTAGGAATTTGATACATTTTTCGTAAATATAATAATTTTTTAACAGTGCTACATTCCATTAACAACACATATTGTGTACTTTTGTAGCACCGTGAAGAACCTGTTGATTATAGGAAGAAGGCTGAATTTGACATAATTTATTCATACCCACGCTGGCAACCCTGATTAAAGTGAAATTCAAAGAAAGTCAGCATTGCTATCATAATGTAATTTTTATGATATTCAGCAACATTAAAACATCCCAGTGCTTTGTATATTTATATTTTCAGACATTGGTGATGTGGAACAAAGACGACCTGGTGATAGACAAAACAAAAAAGATCCGTGTAAGTAAATATATGCTATAATGTTTGAATGAGGCATATCCATTTTCTTTCTGTTACATAATATTTTACCTATTACATCATAGTTTACCTATTTGCAGTAACTGGAAACATTTTGCAATATTGTGTTTTTGTGTAATCAGACTTGTGGTCAGTTACATTATAAAAAATGTATAATTATATAATATATCATTATAAATTCCAATTACGCACCAATTAGAAATGCCAATTCCAGTTATACCTCAAAAACACCATTTCCAATTATTAATTCCATATATAAATAAAAGTATGTGAATAGAGCAACACCACAGACATCAGGCCTTGAATTTAAGCTTTTGCAGCAAGTAGCCCAGCGTGCCAGTAGATTCAAAAAGTTACTGGCACCCCACAGCAGTTACTGGACCAGGTATTTTCTTGGATATAAAATGGAATGTGTGCAATGCGTTGCGGTAGTTTCGTGTATGCAGGGCCTTTGTGTAAATTTTGCTAATTCTTCTGGTTACAAAACAGCCTTGTGTTCATAAAAAACTATTGATTAGTCAGGGCGGGAATGATATGCCGGTGTCGTGCTAAAATTGATCCACCATCAAATATTATCTTGCGTGATCCTGGCAGTTTACATCAGTTTATTAGTAACATTACATATTGTAGCTACAATAATATTTACTGTATATAATAACAATTAATTACAAAGAATGTGAACCACAGGAAATAATGGATGAATTTTCACTTTCTGTTGTAAAATAAAAAAAATTATGTAAATCAGCATTTTCTGTCATGAGCTATTTTCTCCATGCACACATGTTGGTGCAGCTAATTATATATGTGTATATATATATATATATATATATATATATATATATATATATATATATATATATATATATATCTATATATATATATGCTCTATAACTAGTAACGTCCATGCTTCAAGATGCATGCATGCACAAACACACCAAGCGGATAATATTTGACGGCTTATTAACTTTAGCACGACACCGGTATTCCTGTATATCGCAATATGTATGTGATACACAATATCATCATTGGCCATTGTGGAAATACTACATCTATGCCACTATAGTACGCAGACACGGTAGACACAAATAAATGAACCACAACATCACTGTGAACCAATAGAGTCACTGTAAATGGGTTCTGCCTGTGAATCAGTAAGAAGTGAAATAACAATATAATAACAAACAGTGTTTCCCCCAATAATTTTAAATTAATTCGGTTGCATCTCCAGTGCAAAGTTAGAACCAAGTGTGACGTCTGCTGTTGCGTTCACGTGAGCTCCGACCCGCTCCCATTTGCCAATTAATGTTCATGTAAGCTGCACGTGTGCTTCCGTGAGTGGAGAAAAGTGGTTTATTTATTAGACTGATCACTGTTTCTTTCAAACACTGATTAAAAACTGCCATAAATTAACTTCTTGTAGTTTTCTTTCAGTTGTTTAACTGACCAAGATTTCTTCCCAACAGCGAGCAGAAGTGACATGTAGCGTCGTTTTCTGGAGGCGTTTTGCCAGACGGCAAATTATATTAATGAACTACAATGTTATGTTACGTTAATAAACTAAAATAATCTCGGCTAAAACATTATTTTGTGTGGCTTAAGCAACAGGTAAAATATGCGCAGGAACAGCTACGAAAACATGTGGCACCGCCGATAGTGCCTTGGCCAGCATGGTCGTGACAAACAAACTGAATCGAGCAAAATTGATGTTTGCACTGTCGCTTGTGATCTGCGTGGGAACTGCTTATTAACTGGTTACATAAAAATTGCGGCAGTGGAACTCTTAGGTCACGTCTGATGAGTTTGCCAAAACTATATATATATATATATATATATATTCTATATATATATATATATATATATATATATATATATATATATATATATATATATATATATATATATATATATAGAGGGCTATAATTTGTTAAATATTTATTTCTTGTAAACTCATCAGACAAACCATTAAATTATTTTTAACTGGATGTGGTGAAAACTCGCAGCCTAAAGCTAGGCACACTTTTACAACTTACCTGATCTAACAACCAAAGGTTTTTAATGATTTTAAAAAACATGCTATCTTTTGGTGAAACAACTGCACATATTAGTTAAACTAATCACGTTCGTTGTGGAATAATTTAATTGAGGAGGAGGTTTAAGAAGATAAACGAAACAACACTGTTTGCCTGATATAAAACAACACTGTTTGCCTGATATAAAACAACACTGTTTGTCTGATATAAAACAACACTGTTTGCCTGATAAAAAACAACACTGTTTGCCTGATATAAAACAACACTGTTTGCCTGATATAAAACAACACTGTTTGCCTGATATAAAACAACACTGTTTGCCTGATATAAAACAACACTGTTTGCCTGATATAACACAACACTGTTTGCCTGATATAAAACAACACTGTTTGCCTGATATAAAACAACACTGTTTGCCTGATATAAAACAACACTGTTTGCCTGATATAAAACAACACTGTTTGCCTGATATAAAACAACACTGTTTGTCTGATATATGTAACCTGTTGATATCTGTTCTTAGTTGGGGAAGTCAGTGCATCGACTCGTCAGTTGTCCGTCGGGGCGGCACGTGATCACTTACGAAGATGGCACCTTCTGCCAGATGGACAAGCCATCAGACTTTCAGGGGAAACCCATTACGTGTGACACTGACAGCATCGCATGGTGTGGCTTTCACTGTCTGAAAGAGATGACCTACCTCGTTTTTGTCATCAGAAACAGTGTAAGTTTAAAGTCTGTATTTTAATACTAAAAACTGATTCATATTGAGGTGGTCTGAACACTAGTGTTGGGAATTGGTTTGATTTTCATAATCGGTTTGGCCAAGCTGATTAATTATCGATTGTATAATTGGTTTGTGGGCAGCTAAAGTGATTGAAGTGTAACTAGTGCTGCCACCTATTAGGTTTTACTGGAGACGACCATAAATATTTTGGTCGTTCGTCACGGGTAGAATTCTGTCAGTGAAAAGCGCTCTCGGTCAAACATTCATTGGTTACTCAGGCTCCATGATGCGGCACCACCGTTTGTTGCACACAATATTCTCTAGTCCAGGGAATGGGAACGAAATTCAGCATGAATTTTGTTATATAATCGAAAACGATCGATCACATAAGATTGTATTCGATTAATTGATTGGAACCAACCAATCGTCAACAAAACTGTTCAGTTGGAACAACACTACTTAACACACCTGCAAATATTGCAGTGATTTACTAAAACAGTTTTAAAGAATTAGTTTATGAAAGTGAAAATAAATGATAGCATAAGCCGAGGGTTTTGGTAAAACCATACTGAGTTATTTCCAAATTGCCAAATTGTTATATCAGATCTTGTCTTATGCATGACAGAAAAATATGGGCATAAATGTTCAAATGTGCTGTCACGGAGATAGTATGTCAACCATCATCCATTATGAAGAATCCATGCAACTCTCCGCTGGCTAGATAGACAGGATCCTCCTTTCACCGGGAAACCTAGACCTGTCCCTAGGCCCTCATTGTTGGGACACGCATCTACAGGTGTGATATCTACATGTACACATTGTTACTGGGATTGACTCCGTTACAGTTACATTGTTACCGGGATTGACTCTGTTACAGTTACATTGTTACTGGGATTGACTCTGTTACAGTTACATTGTTACTGGGATTGACTCTGTTACAGTTACATTGTTACTGGGATTGACTCCGTTACAGTTACATTGTTACCGGGATTGACTCTGTTACAGTTACATTGTTACCGGGATTGACTCTTACAGTTACATTGTCACCGGGATTGACTCTGTTACAGTTACATTGTTACCAGGATTGACTCTGTTACAGTTACATTGTTACCGGGATTGACTCTGTTATAGTTACATTGTTAACGGGATTGACTCTGTTACGGTTACATTGTTACCGGGATTGACTCTGTTACAGTTACATTGTTACTGGGATTGACTCTGTTACAGTTACATTGTTACCGGGATTGACTCTGTTACAGTTACATTGTTACCGGGATTGACTCTGTTACAGTTACATTATTACCGGGATTGACTCTGTTACAGTTACATTGTTACCGGGATTGACTCTTACAGTTACGTTGTTACCGGGATTGACTCTGTTACAGTTACATTGTTACCGGGATTGACTTTGTTACAGTTACATTGTTAACGGGATTGACTCTGTTACAGTTACATTGTTACCGGCAGTGACTCTGTTACAGTTACATTGTTACCGGGATTGACTCTGTTACAGTTACATTGTTACTGGGATTGAATTTTGCAGACAAATAAATCGTTGCTAAGAATCCGTGCGTATCAACTCGAGTCAGACATGGACGATTCACAGATCCTCGAATGGCAGATCAGCGACAGTAAGTGCACGTGTACCTGGAAAAGAATACCAAGCTCGTTATGCTGTAAACTATTCTTCTTGTGATGCTGTGTTTTTGTTTATTTGACACTGATATTTTATGAAAAAATCTATGTAATTATCGTGTCTGCGAGTTTTCATGCATGGAAGCTGACGTTTCAGTTTGTTAGTAAATGTGTGAAATATTCTGATATCACAAAATTAGAATGATGCACTGTTTGAATATTTGTGTCAAAACGATTAAAGGTCCTTCGTAAAATTCAAAATTCAGCAGAAAAATTTGCAAAATAGTCCAGCTATTTATACAATGACATAAGGCTATCCACCCTTTCACAAATTACACGATTTAATGATAAAAATAAAAAAAAATTCAGATGATTTAAAAAAAATGCAATCATATTAAACTGACTGTGTGTGTCACTTAAACTATTTACACACTACAGCTTTGAACATCTATGAACCCAATTTGTGATGGGATGGATCAGTTAAGGGAGGTTTAAAGCATACATTACCACATTGCTGGCAAGCCGTAGTTTGGTAGAATAGCGTAGCTAACCCACATTTTTGCGTTGTTGCAGATGTTAAGAATGACGAGCCACTAGACTTCAGCCTGCAGTACCAGAACTCGCAGTTGTATCTTCTCATTCTCTGTAAGTCTACAAGTTGTTGGTGTTATGCTCATAATCAGTGGCATATTTAGGGGGTCCATTGGTCCATGCTCACATGGCTTAAATTTGTTGTGGCATATTTAAGGGGTCCATAGGTCCACGCCCACCTGGCTTAAATTTGTTGTGGCATATTTAGGGGGTCCATTGGCCCATGCCCCATAGGTCCATGCCCACCTGGCTTAAATTTGTTGTGGTATATTTAGGGGGTCCATTGGCCCGTGACTGCCCAGCTGAAATGTTTAGATTTTATCCAGTATTTTTCTGTTGTAGTGTAACATGGTAGCATAATAAACTAATGGGTGACTAAACATGACCCCCATTTGCGAGATCCGAGATACGCCACTGCTCCTAGTGATACTTTATTATAATATATAACATATATAATAAATTTAAAGAGCATTCTCGCATTGCAAACATGAGATATGAGAGATTTTGCCTGTGCCATTCCGCACACAATGTGTTCATCAACTGATAATTTGTTAAGCTGTAAGGTCCTGCTTTAAAAATGTTTAAAAAAACCTTAAAAACTCTTGAATGTAATTTTTTTCTTCTGCATGAACCTTGTTGACATATGCAGTAGTGTCGCTACAGCTAATATCGGTGACGGGATTATGTTTCCGCTCTCAGGGCCTGGTGGTGAATTGCTGCGAAGTTGTTTGACAGGAACAGAGGAGCTGGGTATTATTTCACAGATTACCAGCACGGCGACCATCTTGGCTCTCGACAATACACAGATTGCAGTCGCTGGAATCCTCAACGAAACCAAGCAGGGTAATAGTAAAACGGTTGTTCAATTTGCAACTGTAAGGGTTGGATATTACACTTGAGAATAGATTAAGATTAATGCTGTCAAGATTCCAATTTTCATAGGTCTGTTCAGTTCTCGGTTCTCAATGACCAATTGTTCATGGTACTGGTCAGCCACAGTTCCGGTATGGGAGACTGGGAGTTGTCTACTCTTGAAGGAGAGCACAGGAAAATTCCAAAAACTGATAAATGCACCAACAGAGCTAAAATAGGTCAATCACAAGCAATTACATAACCGAAATAGTTTTATTTCAAGACAAAAACTAAAGAATTTGAGTCAGGATCTGCGCCTTACAGTCAATGCACGCAAGTGAACAGGATCTGCACCTTACAGTCAACACGCAAGTGAACAATGAACGTTAAATACAATTGAGTTTAGAATTCCAAGAAAGTGTTACCATATTACTCATAAGGTGTTGTAACAGTTCTGGATCTGAAAGGGCCCACAACGGTGGCAGGACTAATAAAGATGTATCAAATGTTATATACAAGACAGTAGTGGAGCATTTGTTACGTTACAGCTGGTCTAGGTATCTGGGACGTACGGTTTAGAATACTCCTTTCCTGGCAACCGTTTGTGGAGGCAGTCAAGGCGAAGGCACAGGTAAGTGTCGCATTTGGTATCTGCTTTGTTCTTGTTAGTCTAGCGAATATTTGAAAAATTTTGACTTTTTGATAAAGTATAAAAAAGAGTAACAAGTCATACCAATAATTTTTGGATATGAAGCAACCATAACATAACCATGTGATTTCCACCATCTTTGATTTTTAAATGACCACCACACCAAAACGTTATCGTAATCGGCATATTGTGCATCTGCTTTGTGATATATTTTTAGCTGCAAGGTGGTGTATCTAAGGTGTCACTGTGTGAGATATCATGATATTATAAGTTCCAGGAAATTGCGTTCTTATGGTAAACATTACTGGATGTAGTTAGGAAAATGTATACCTTCTACCATTACAAATATGGCTGAATTATGATGATATCTTAAATAAGCACCGTTTCAATTGGACACACTGCTTACCCAGCACTACTTTGACATGTCTTATGCAACATTGTCTACTTCCAGCTCTACTGCCACCATGGCAACCTGTTCAGCATGTGTGGCAAACAGCTGTGTGTATACCCTTTCTCAATGTCCCCTTCCACTGTTGGTTCAGCACTTGGCAAGTTTGGTCCAAGAGCGCACATGTCAGAGGTATTTATAAGGTCATTTGTCTTGCCATTAGGTGATTTAAATTCTATCTTGGTCGTGGACCGCGGTTTAAAAATCATGTCAAAATTTTTATTTGTTTTTAGGTTTCTTTACATTGCTACAGCTTTCGCAAGCCTGAGTAGATGACACTGGACGCGGTTGCGTTGCGGTTAGAACGCCAGACTCTCGATCGAGAGAACCTGGTTTGAATCCTCTTGCTGCTGTTTCGAAACTTTGTCAATTTTGTTCACTCCACATTGCCACAGTTCAGTCAGCTGTAGGAGTACATGGCTACAGACAGAGGTGGATATATGTGAACAAATAGTCTGCGTAGTAATTGCATTGTGGCTGAATGCTTCCCAGAGAAGTTGAAATAGCACTGGAACGAACAGGTCTGCTTTGAGCAGTCACAAGGACTGGATGCTGCACTAGAACTTACCTTTTCCTTTTTTATACAGCAAGACACTTGTGAATTTGAAATGAACTTTTGTAAATTCAAATTATAGATCTTGCAGAACGGAAGGAGATTAGGATATACGTACATTTTAAATCTGTTTTAGAATTATTTATTACATCTGATGGTTTGAAATTGTTCACTGACAGTAGACAAAAATATCATAGTTAAGAGTAACATGAAATCGCTAATGTTTCAGTCCTTTTATGGAGCTCTGTTTATACCCAATTTACCCCTGTTTACTGCCCCACAGGAGTCGTCAGTGTCAAAACTTGGGTCGGTACTCAATGATCTCATCTCTCCCACCAAGGTAAGTAGACAAATCACAATGCACAGCTTCTAAATTCCCTCCTTAATTGGTTTGCCCCTTCGGAAATCATGTTCCTTAATGCTCAGATACTTCTGTTATAATCATTGAAAGAATTAACTATAATATCATTTGAACAGGTAACTTATGAAAGCATGTCATAGTATTTAGAGCCGGACCACTTTTGCCCTTTTTTCCCGAATTTTTACCAAACGTGGCAAAACTAATTGAATAATTTGTCCAATGATTTCAACAAAACTAAAGAAGACGTTTGCACAAATGAGCTAGCTTGTTGCAGTGGATATTACATAGATTTGAATTTTCATGATTCTAAAGCTAGACAAGTGAATAAAATTTTTGAGGCAGGACCTTTAAATGATGACTGAACTCTCGTTTTCTGATCATTTGTTGTGTGACAAATTGGCTCAGTATTTGTATCACCCAAACTCTACTTTTGTGAGGTATTTATGCCAAATAAATGGTCTAATCAAAACACGACAAGATTTATTGTTTTTGCTGTTGACAATCCTCACAGACACCCACGGAGAATAAATTCAAGGATACGTTTGCCAAGTTCATCTCATGTGTAGCCACGCATAATGAAGACGTGTGGCGCCATCTGGACCTGGTGGAGTTACTCGTGAAGCGGTGCGTCAACGAGAAGAAGTTCTGGCCGCGGGAGCAGCTTCTCAAACTAATTAAAAACAAATGTTTGACTGGAAGGTGCGTCATACAACAATAGTTAGTGTGGTGATAGAAAGGTTTTGACTTTATAGGGAATGTACGTGCATAGCGACATCTGCACAGGCAGAAGGGATATATTCCATGTTGGTTTTATTATAGAAGTTCATATATAATTATAATATGAATACTTTTTAGTACCTAAATCCTTGGAAACTCGTGCTCAGCGGCGCATCAAGATAAAAGGGTTAGGCGATCTCGAAATCGATATATTATACAATGTTAAAGTTGTCAACAGACAGATGAATATGCTAGGGAGGGGAAGATGATTAAACATAAGTCTTCAGATGACAGTGAAACTTTATTTAGTTTCTTACTGACCTAACATTAACTTGTTCAGACAATGCAAGCCTAGTTAGTTCAGTGAGTTTTCGGTGGAATCTGATTAACATAATTATTTTAGGCCAGAGCAATATGATTCGATTAAGCAGCTGATTAATTTCAGTGGTGCATCTTAATAGAGCAGAAATTGAAAATTATTTAATCCCAGTGAGTGTATTTGATTCAGCTAAACGGCTGATTTTGTTAGCTGTGATTCTGTTAAGGGGGTCTTTCACAATTGTTCATACAAAGTGTACAAATTCTCACCCCCCCACACCCATACAGGACATACAGTAATAACACCAGAATATGTTTACCAGCATTTTGGTATAATAATTATATAAAAGTTTTGTGTCCGTGGTGTCATATTTATGATTGTTTTCCACAAAGTTGTGAATTTCCAAGATGTCGGACTGTATAACATCGCCAGCCTTGAACAGTTACACAATTTAAAATGATAGTAGTTCTATAACACATTAATCTATTGCAGCTGTATGGTACAATAGTGGTCATATGGTCATATTTGACCAACATAAAAAATTGGCCTTGACGCCTTTAGTACGCTTTGTACGAATGTCGACAATTGTGAGCATGTGCAAGCCACTGTACAATATCAAGTGATGTCCAGTGATTGTCCACCAATATGGTGAGTCTTGATGTTGCAGCATGTGCCCATGTCTGTTCCCTGCCCTGGTCAGTCATCGAGACGTCGTCCTCTTCCATAACTGTCTCTTGCACATCCGAGACATCCCAGAGGCGTGCCTTGTTCAGTGTCTGTCCTTCTACGTCCGGTAGGCCACAACTTACTCATTCATAGGTGTCAACATTATCGCTTTCAGGTGGGAAATAACCCTTTTTCCCATGTCCCGGTTTTTAGACAAAATGTCCCTCTTTTTAAAAAGAAAAAAATTTCACAGTAAAAATTTATCTATTCTAGACATATTTTATTTCTTTGGTCTCAAGTGATTTAACACCTTCTCGAGTGTGCGTTTACCATGAACAGGAACGGCACATTAAAATTGCCACATCTAAGTCTGTCGGATAGCTTTGTTTGTCTATCATTCCAGTCTTCATTAGTCATAGTTTTACTAAGGCATTTAAAAATATTTTTACTAAGGCATTTAAACATATTTCTTATCACTGTGGTTTAATTAAATGTTTCATTAAATTGTCAACATGGATTTTTAAAAGTGAATATTTGTTGGTATACTAGCCAGATGATGTGATGCATGTATATAACTTAATTTCTGTGTCATACCAAGAATTGAATAATTAATTTAGTAACTTAAAATACAAATTACAAAATTACATTTCCTAATGCTTTGATGTAACATTCATTAAGCTTTACAAAATAACAAAGGGTTTTGTGTTTGTATAAAATCTGTTTGCATTATTATTAACTCTACATAATTCTCTGTTGGTCTTTAGCACTGACGACAACAAGTTCTCCATTGAACTTGATGACAGTGTTGACGTGAATGGGTCCTCCAATGTGTCACCAGATGGATTGACGTGTCCATTTGGGAATGAGAAAGCCACTTTGATGTATCCTTTCGAGTACTCATGTTTTCATAAAAACATTTGTCATGATGCACAAAATGCCACATTACAATTATTCTACTTTTTTTTTCATTTAAAAATTTTTGTCTCTGGTTCAGTTATTAAATATGTACTTTGATAACAATGCCAGACACCAGCTATTTTGCTGGTTACATGTGAAAGAAAGCCTGACTGCTATGTTGGAATATGTTATTTATGGTTGTTGATATCAATGTATGAATCACAAATGACTTATTTTTCCATTTATGAATCATTTTGTTTGTATTAATATATACAGCATGAAATAAGATAAATCTTTTATAATTCCCCTCTCAATTCATTTAGCCTATCAGGTTCGTTGATGTTCAAATCTGTAGTGCGTGAATAGTTTAGTAATATGCGCAGATATGCACAATCAGTTTAATAATAGTACTTTTGTTAAAATCGTGAAATGAATTGACTCTGATCAGGTCACTGGCAACAGTGTGAATTGCCTTATGTCATAATATACTGGACCATCGTCCGAATTTTTACATCTGGTAAAAAAAAGTATTTAGGGGTTTGTCCAATGATTTCATCAAAACTAAATAACAAATTTGTACAAATAAGCCAGCACGTCGTTGTGAGTGGATAACTGATTTTTCGTGAAACAAAATCTGAAATGCGATGAGCGAGAAAACATTAAATTGGCGAGGGATCTTGAAACTATTTTGTTAATGTTCCGAAACATTTTCCTGAATGCGGTGATCAGCAATCGTTTGTTGACTTACCCCAGCAATGACATCTTCCTCATCGAGAGTCTGCGAACAGTCGACTTCCAGACCATCCTTGTAAGAGCTCGCATTGAGTTAACTCGTCCTTGCCGCCAGGCGTTTCTGACTACATCAATGCCCCTGGACCTGTTGGTACTGGGCTGTGTTAACCAATGGGACTGCTCACTGGAATATACGGACACGTCATATCGGGACATAACTTTAATTGGTAGTGGACTCGTCATCGCTGGTCCGACGGGTAACGATATAACTTTTCTGGAAACGCTGAAGTTTGGGCATGAGCTGCGTCTCAGCCAACTGGTTCCCAGAAACTTGTCGACCGAGACAGAAAGTGGGACAAAGTGCATGTGATTTGTCACTACATTTGTTACTACTGTTAGTGTAGTAGTAACACTATCACTGACTCATGAGGATGAGTTAACTCCTGTACCAGAAATGGTTCATGTGCTCCTAGACATTATTCATATATAATTACAAACGGATTTTGTATTGGAAATCAAATGTGACCTTTCAGTGTCGTCCTATGGTGATGTCTTACTGAAAGATTCCAAAACAGTCCTACCTGATGGATGTGGTTGGATTGTGTTGGCAGGACTTACTTGACTAGCTGTCCTAACTGATGAATGTGATTGGATTGTGTTGGTAGGACCTATTTGGCTATCTAGTCTACCTGATGAATGTGGTTGGATTGTGTTGGCAGGACCTACTTGGCTATCTGTTCTACCTGATGAATGCGACAACAGTTCCAACAGTGCCAAATGAGAAACCCTTATCCAGAAGTCGGCATGGAAAACCATCGCTGCTAAAGGTATGGTGGAGTGAATATAGTTGAATGAATATAGCCAAGGGGTATACCATGCCATGCTGCTCACATCGCTTGCCTAAAGTGATTTTGTTTGCATGTATAGTATCTATAGAGTCTTAGTAAACATAAAACCATGGTTAGCAATTTTACGTTTTGTTTTGATGGGGTCTCGAACATACATACCCCAAGTGTCTGTATTTTTGCCCGAAATGGTCACATTGACATTAATAAACAGATTAATAAAAGAAAAATTTGAGAAAAAAAATTGGGACATTTTACTACCAAGAACACACCTAAATACTATTTTAAAGTCTTTATAGTTGTTTATTTTAATTGGTCTTTTTTCTGGGACTGTTGATCGTTAGCTGTACTCGATTCCTACCGACCAGTGGCTACTTGTAGGTGGTGGACTGGGCCAGTGTGTTGCTGGACGCTCACCTCACACAAATGGTGTTGTCCCCCGAGGCCAGAAAGATCCTAGTCGAACTACACCAGGTCGTCGTCAACCAAGTAAGCAGGAAACTATCACAAGATGTTGTTGCTCTCCTCTTTATCCCTGAAGATTTTGTTCCCTTCTTCATTACTGATCTCGTTTTACTGCCATCTCCGCCACCCGTCTGCACTCCCCCCATCCCTTACTCTCAACTGCTGTCCCACTCCCGCCCATCGTAGTCTTCCTCTTCTCGGCCTTATAGGATTATTTATCCACCACCTCACTTAGAAATATGGTTTCAAATTCTGCTTGGGGTAGAAAGTGTAAAAAAAGAAAAAAATCTGTTTATGCAAGATTTGAAGAAGAACAGTGTCTGGAAAATTATTTACATTTTTAAGCTACTGTCCGACAGCAGGAAAATCTGCTCCAGTAAAATGAGTATAAGGAAGTTTCATGTATAACATCACTCGCCTTGAATATACGTAAATACATACATACATACATACATACATAAAGCTGTGTTACTTATTCTCAACTTGAAGGTTGTGATATTTATTATCATTACAGTAGAACCCCTCATTTAAGACCGCCCACAAAATTACAGTGATGTGGTCTTAAAAGAGGGGTGGTCACTCATGAGGGGTTTGATCATTTCTGTCTCATCCACAAAAGTAATTTGCTGTCAGTAACATATAACGTGTTTTAATTAATCAAACATAAAAATGCATAGTATACAAATCATCTCAGCTGCATGTAAACAGCTCCATTCCAAACACGTCATAATTGCTGCAATCTATATAAATCATAATTGTTGCATGCTGAAAAATCACTGCTGCTAAAAAATCACTCTTGCCATCTGTGCCGATTTTCGTGTTTCTCTTTTGTCCCAATTTTTTTGCATCATGGCAAATGATGTCTGGATGTGCATGTTGCCTACACTCAGGCTGATGGAAATTGCTCAGGCGTACTCTACTTTTGCTAATCTATCCACAACTTTCACATGTTCTTCTAACGATAGAATCTTTCTCTTTCATCCAGACATCTTCTCACAACTTTCGAAAGTAGCGGTCTTTAAAAATTGGTGTTAACGGAAATTTGGATGAGATTTCCATAATTTGTTATAAAAAAGTGCTGCCACCTATTAGATGATTGTTCACCAGGGGAAAAATTCAAAATGAACTGACCGTTGGTCGCGTTTTGCAAGTGGTGGTTGACAAGGGGTCATTTATACAGTGGTCGTAGTCCGTCAATGAAAAACTGTCGGGAAAGGCAGGTGGTCGCTGATCAGGGTGGTCGTTCATTGGGGGTTCTACTGTATGTCCAGTTATGCTTCAGCCATTGTTTTATGCCATGATTGCCAGTGGTATCTGTCCATTGGCGTTTCAGTGTAATTGACCATAAGACTGGTATCTGTTATATTTTGCGAAACACCACTCCAAGGTTCTCAGGTTTCACTATCTCCACCCTTTGCAGCAGTGAGCCAATCAGTGTAGTGATCGCATTAGGCACAGCCTGCACCTGTAGGGCTTGGTTTATGCCACCAGCAAATGATGACAACCTCCCTCTTTCTCAAGTTAGAGGTTATGGAAATGTATTTGATTGTTATACAAGTGTGTTTGATTGTTATACAAGTGTGTTTGATTGTTATACAAGTGTGTTTGATTGTTATACAAGTATGTTTAATTGTTATACAAGTGTATTTGATTGTTATACAAGTGTGTTTGAATTTTATACAAGTGTGTTTGATTGTTATACAAGTGTGTTTGATTGTTATATAACTTTGATTGAATGCCGAACTCACGAGTTCCTTGGTCGCTCTATTGAAGGTACATTTCTACGACGAGTTAGTCAGCTTGGAAGGACTTCTGGCACAACTAAGGCAAAGCCGAGCACCGTCCAACAAACAGACCATTGGTCACTACTGCATAGAGATGTTACATATTGCATGACCGACAACCAAGGCATAGGGATGGAGATTTTGCCTACATGCATCGTTCTGGCAACTAACTGGTCAATTCTTGTAGGTTTCAAAGCCACAATAAATGCATGCTGCGTGTGTGGAAATCAGTTCTCGAGTTTTGTTTTGTAGGGACTGGTTTCTTTAAAATCACTGGAACCAATTCATTCGAATTTATTAAATTCCATTTTCACCTTATGTTAATCTTACTTTTGGACAGCATTCCTTTATATTTTCCAGTAAACACCAGTATTATCCCACCACCCTGTCCAAAATCGTTTTTTCATACAGTGAAAACCCCAACCTTGATTTCATGGAAAACAGGTTTTACACATTTCTACTAATGACATGCATTCACACTTCGAATTGATGTACCATTATATGTTTGGGTCCCGACAGGTGTAAAAACGTGTAAACCTCATAAAAAAATAATATAAAGTTTAAAAAGGGTTCGAGAAATAAGTCAGAGAATTACAGACCAGTGAGTTTAACATCAGTGATTTGTAAGTTATTAGAAAGGTTAATTAAAGACCATATGGTAGACTTCCTTGTTAGGCATAAATTATTAAATCCATCTCGACATGGATTCCTAAGAGAGGTCATGCTTAAGAAATAACTAAGTGGATAGACGAGGGATCACCAGAAGATAAATTATTATATACTTAGATTTTCAGAAAGCTTTTGACAAAGTGCCACATTGAAGTTTACTACTTAAATTAAAAGCTCATGCTATTGGGGATGGCATAATCGTCTAGCTAGAACAGCGTCTGACTGATGGAAGATAGCGTGTTGTAGTAGATGGGGAAGTTTCAAACGAAATCAGTTTTGAGTGGAGTACCACAACGATCAGTATTAGGACCTTTATTATTCTTAATATATATATCAGTGACTTAGATGATAATGTAACAAGCAATGTACTGAAATTTGCAGATGACACAAGTGTTTAGAAGGGTTAACAGTAATGGTGATAAACGAGAGATGTTAAATTTTGGGAAATGTAAATGCTTACATACAGGAAGATACACGACATGGAAACTTAGATGTAAACTATAAAATGGGAGATACTGTTCTGGGTACTACTATAAAAGAAAAGGACTTAAGGAGTTACAATGTGCACTGGTATGAAAGTTTCAGGGCAGTGGGGTATTGCAGCTTTAAAGGGTAATAAAATTATTGGGTTGATTAGGAGAAATATAACATACAAGGAGAAAAAAGTTAATTATTAATTAATTAATTATTAATAGTTAGGCCTCGTTTAGAGCGCTGTATACAAGCATGGAGACCCAAAGAAGGATACAGATGAGCTTCAAAGAATAGTAGAGCAACTAAAATGATTCTTGAACTGAGACCTTAGTTATGAAGAATCACTGAAAGAATGTGGTTTAACAAGCCTAGAGACAAGGCAGTTAAGAGGAGATTAAATTGAAGTTTTTAAGATATTGAATGGGTATGAAAATATTGGTAGAAATATTTTTTATAACTCAAGAAACAATAGAACCAGAGGACATGAGGTAGCATTAGTAAAGGATCCGTGTAGACTAGAAATCAGGAAGTATTCGTTCTCACAGAGGACAATCAATGAATGGAACAAATTACCTATAGATTGTGTAACTGCTAGCAGCATGAATATGTTTAAAAACAAGATCGACACGTATCTCAGGAGGGCGGATTACACATATATTAAAAATGTTGGACTCTCAATAAGCCAGTGGCTTCCTTGTCCACCTGCCATCTGGACCTTTGCCCTGGATGGCAATCTTGTTAAAATGTGATACTATCAATACACACATAAAAACTTGACTCATGTTTGCGCCATACAATATATGTTTATTATATGTAAATGTTACACATTGCTCAAGAAATAAACAAATCCTAGTATAGTACGACTAACAATAATTGTTAGTTACAGTACATTTACAAGTCCTGCACATGACATTATAGCTCGTAGAACAATTGCCTAGGCCCATTAGCAATGACAAAGATGACAAAATGCTTTGCCTTCCTATATATATATATATATATATATATATATATATATATATATATATATATATATATATATATATATATATATATATATCGATTTTCCAAATCAGGTTATATCTACATTGTTTATTTTAATGCCTTTGCGATATACAAAAGGTGAGATTTAACAAAAGAATCCAACTTCTTAAAGGCAATGTACAACAATTTACATTGTTTAACTGCTTAGTTTTTTTATAGACATAGGAACCATATTGACAGTTAATTTTATAATGCTGTTGAAGAATGCTGACAATATCAACTAGAATTGGCTGTGGATGTCGACCCCATGCTGTAGCTATTTACCCTGCAGTAGGAAGGCATAGTGGTAATTTATGGAGGAAGCAAGTTGTTGATGAAAGACGTGAGGTCGGCCTCTTCCTTCAAACCAATGAACTTGTCGACAACCTTTCCGTCTTTCACGGCCAGGACCGTAGGCACGGCTTGCACCTGTGGCAGGTAATGCAACACATTGTATAACTTACATAATAACTCCAAGCAGGGTTGGTGTCAATTACGATGCTGCCAGGGCTGAAAAAAATCATTATTTAAAATAATCGGATTTTTTTAATCCGATGCATACCTGTCTAAACAGAGGGTACATGATTTTAGAGTGGTAGAATATTATATATACCAGTAATATAATTATAATATAGGTTGACTTAAAACAGCAACATAAATGTCACTTAAAAAGTATTGTATCAGCACTGTCAGCAGTCTATTACAAGGGCTAACATTTACATGCTGAAAAATACAATCACTTTGAATCATTAGCAACTTTGTCTTGTTTAACTGTAAAATAAGAAATATGACTATTAAACATACTTTAGCAAAATAACCACTTAAAATCAATGAACACTCTAAGACTACAGGCTTATACAGAGTAGATAACTTGGAGCTGATGTTGGGCTCATTGAATTGAGATAGTGTCCACAGCTGCTTGTAGTTCCACAGGCAAAAAGTATTACAAGGCATGTTATGGCTGGCAATGCTGTTTGTTGAGAGGCTGCAAATTGGTAACAAAACTATACTAATGCAGACAGCCTCACTTGAGTCAACATAGTAAATTGTTAGCAACTAGTACAAGTGCTTGTTTAAGAGGGATTTTATCTCAGGGCTTCCGACTTAAAAAGATGCTGCCTCTTGAAGACAAGTCTTTGTGGCTTCACTGCATTCAATATGCAGAAATGTGTAAAATGTCATCAATTGATACCAAATTAGAATGGGAGCACATCACAAGAAATTCAACTAATTCCAACCAAATTTTTATTTTTATTTTTTATCTATTATTTTTTGAGTGATTTAAATCTTGATTTAAATCAATGATGAATTGGTAACAACTAGTACAAGTGCTTGCTTAAAGATCATATGCAAAGGTCGGATACATTTACTTGTTTTCACTCATTCTGGATAGAACTATATCCCCTTATTCATATTCAGTCATGAAATTGTAAAAAGTTGCACTAATTTAGTCATAAAACAGGGGATATGCCTAAAATCCTGAAGGCACTTTCCGAAACCAGTTTGTAGATTTTTGCCGGTAGATGTCAGGCCACGTGACCATTTTGGCCAAACAAACCAACATCGCACTTAACTTTTAGCAACATTTAGATCACACAAAATGTCGAGCAATGGCGATTCTGACGGTGCAACTGACATATCATAAACCTTTTGAGTAGAGCTGTCTCAGATTGGCTTGCCATTTGGCTGTGATTTTGTCGTAGCACAGTGCACTAAGTACCTCACGGTCTACTATAGCTATTGTTTAAAATCTATACACGTTGCAGTGTTTTAATAGTGTTTCAAATAATGAAACTGATGTCACATCCAAATTCATTGTTTTTGCCCCACTGCAACATATAAGCTTTTAACGTATGCAGATGTTCTGCGATGATATGGAATGACAATGTTTGTTGATGTTCTGCATTGCTGTGGAATGACAATGTTTGTTGATGTTCTGCGATGATATGGAATGACAATGTTTGTTGATGTTCGTTTGGCCAGGCTGACGTGACTCCATACGGACATTGCCGAGCAAAATGTCAAATCACTTGGGGCTTCTTTGCCACTAATATAATTAGCTTTTACTGAAGAGTAGCCAATAACATTATCTGTTTATACATTCCAAAAAAATTTTACAACTGAAACCAAGCCTGCAAAATACAAAAAAATTTAAGTTATACTAGCAAGCGCTCACATCGGGAAAACGCCACAGCATTTTTTATCTGAGAGCATTATGTGCAAAACTAAGATTGCACTGTGTAGCATTTATCACAACAAAACTAAGATTGCACTGTGTAGCATTTATTACAACAAAACAATAACTATTAGTAAATTTGTAAATAAGATGTGCATCAAAATATTGGGATTTGTTTACATATTAAATATAAGCCTCTTTTTGGCTATTTCCAATGTAATATAGCAATGCGGCAAGTTCGTAATGCTTAATCGTTGCTGTTGTGAAGTTTGACGACACATAATAACTAATGTGTGAATCACAAATATCAGAATGTTAGTTCCTAGATAAGGTATACATAAATCATTATCTGTAGGTTGTTATAAACTTATGATCTTGTGCACCATTTATTCAATACAGTATTTGTAATGTCAAATAATAGTTCAATAACTTTCACTGTCTATTCGGCTGTCTAGTTACCAAACGTTCTACGTACCCCAAAATCGATGGCGACTTCCGAATTGTTGTCAACATCAACTTTGGCGAGTGAGACTTTCCCTGCCATACCCCCAATGACTGACTCGAGTCGCGGCCCAAGCATCTTGCACGGGGCACACCATCTGAAACAGGAGTAAGGAGTCACAGGGGTTTGTCATACAACCAGACTTGGGGCCAATTACATTATTGTAATTGAAACATTGTAATGAATTGTAATGAGTGTTTTGTTTTTAAAAGTAACTGGAATTGGTGAAAATGTAATGTTCAATAACTTTTTTAATATCATGTAACTTTTTATTATTTGTTAGAAATAATCAATAGAATATAATATGTTGCATATATATATATATATATATATTTATTTAATTATATTTGTTTGCCATTGCAATGTGCAGACATTAAATAAAGCTGCTCCAAAATAGATTTTATTTTGGGGTGTTGAGTCGCTATTGGTTACTATGGTTACCTTTGTTGGGGCTATTTTTGTCATTCTTCAATATACATGAACAAGGATCCTGTAAAACCTGATCCAAGCTCCATGTTTTTGTAGATGACTGTCTCATCTATAGATCTATCTCCAGCACAGTCGATAGCCTAGCACTCCAGGAAGACCTGGACAGACTTCATAAATGGTCCAACTTGTGGCAAATGAAATTTAACATCGACAAATGCCACACCATGAGAATAACCCTCCGTCGCAATACAATCAATACCGACTACCATCTAGGAGGAAACACGCTTTCCATGGTATCACAATACCCATCATATCTAGGCATAACTATATCCAAACACGCTTTCCATGGTATCACAATACCCATCATATCTAGGCATAACTATATCCAACACCATGTCATGGCATCACAGCTCGCACCAACAAAATGCTGGGCCTAATCAGACGCAATCATAGAGGAACCTCCCAGAAGCTACGACAGCAAGCCTATATTTCACTAGTCCGCCCACACTTAGACTGTGTACTGAGACTGCGGGGAGGTTGCTGTATAATGTACACTTTATGGAAGGTACATGGCTTCCCAGCAGACTACAAGTTCAAGCAAATTAGATTAAGTCGGAAATGATTTTGGGCTCATTTACTCTTTAGACAAGGGCCACAGCTGTTTGTAGGTCCTTAGCCTGTGGTACCCCGTTAGCCTAAATTTCAAGGCATAGCATGGCTGGCAATGTTACAACTATTGTTTGCTGAGAGGAAGCATTTGAATTTGCCAATGTCCAAAGCTCAACATTTTTTTGTTCTTTAACCAGATTGCAAATTGACAGCTGGCAGTACTGGAGAAGGCTGTCTGACTTCATGAACACACTTCTTTAGAAGAAGACTCAGCCAGCACTGTTTGGCACTGTCCCTTGTGAGAGTGACAATATAATTTATTTACAAACTAAATAATTACTCTCATCTCATGGACTTCCTGCTTTAAACAAATACAAGGATTAGCCCTGAACTGGTAACTAGTACAACTGTTTGCTTAAGATGGATATTAACTATCTTTCCAATTCGACTAGGTTTAATAACAGGAACTAGCCAATGTTAATCCCAGCTATGGACTTTTTCCTGGTTTATGACTTATTCCTACATATTACTGGTAAATACAAATTTTCCCACTGCCCCATCAAAAACCGTTTTTTTTCTTCAGGGAACGTGCCAACCCTGATATGTATAGCTATTTATCTACCCTGGTATATATCCGATTTCTTTAAAAAATCAATCTACATTTTAAAAATCAATTTATATAAAATAAATCCAAATCATGATTTTTTTCAAATCCTGGGTGGAGGAAAGGAAGACTCAAAATGGAATTGTCATTTGTACTAAACATTAGCGCCATCACAGTTCCATTTTTCATAGTTCTGTACAGTTCCCAGTTCATGATTACCATGTATTGAGAGTACGGGCGTGCCACTGTTCCAATGACCATTAACCTACCTAGAGTATTATTACATAGGCATATTTGACACATATGGGGACTGTTGACATCACAGAGAGATAACCTAAATTTTTTCAGTTAGTTTACATGACTGTCACGTGATTTCACTGGTCGTGACAGTTCTGGCAGGGTGTATAATCAGCCCTACCGTAAACTCACTCTGCATGGAAGTCGACAATAATAAGGCCGCTGCCTGAGATCACGCGCTTGTTGAAGTCTGCGAGATCCTGTACGTTGAAGATGTTATCTGACCACCGAACAGCTGTCGTGTGTATAGGAGCAGCGAGTGGCAGACGTAGGCGGAGTTGAGACGAACACACGGGTCGTATCGACTGAGAGAGCACCCTGGTGGTCATGGATGTAAGTGTTGACCTCGTCATAATGACAGCACGTAGCAGCTGTTTTTGAGCCATTGTGATTCTGTCAGAAGACAAAACAATTGTTTATAACAATTAGTATTTCATTCTGTGAATATTAATGCACTGCCAGACAGTGCCAGCATTGCCCAGTAGACCCGTATCACCTGCAGGGATAAGATGAATATTAACAAGTTCAATTATTTAAAGGGAACGTGCAATATTTTTCATTGGTTGACTGATACAGAGCTACCTGGGGGTTTCGTATAATTAAAATGTCCCAATTCTCTTATTAAATATTTTATCTCAAAGTTCATCTAAGTTAAAAAAAAATACACCTTGTGTTTAATCTTTATAGCTATAGTATATTTGTTGTTAGAAATTGTATAAAACATGAATTTGACTGACTAATAAAACAGCCATCAATGAAAAATGTATTGATTGTTCGGTCTTTAATACTATAAAATGGATCTATATAATTATATACATATACGTGTGTTGTAAAACCTGCATATTTTTTATTGCCAAATCAGGTTTTTAAATATATTAAAGATAAAACAGTCATTCAGTTAACCAACTATACGGACAGCGGCATTGGGCACTATGTAATTAATAAATTGCATGTTGTAAACTTTGTTTAAACATTGATGGTGTCAAAACAGTGATTTAATGACTACTACTGTGAGGAATACTGCAGCTACTGCCCCATCAAATGTCTGCATTCTAGCAGTATGAATATATTTTGTTTAAAAATAGATGTGTGCAACATATAATGTGATACTCACTGGACATTTGACCTGTACAAGCACCAAGTAAATGCCCGACTGTTTACAGCAAAGGTAAACTTTAATCGCCTACTTCAGAAGGTTCATTACCCCACCCCATTAGAACCTGACCTCTGTTAGAGACAAGTGTTGTCAACACGAAAAGTTGCAATAAACACATTTAATTTTAAAGGGATTTTTGCACTAACTTTAAGCATGTCTAGCTTTGTTTCAATGACATCATCATTAAAACTGTTATGGTGTCAGCTGTCCTGAGTGGCAAGTCAAAGCCAAGCCAAGGCAAGGCAAAGCCAAAGGCAAAGCCAAAGGTGTTACCCTTGGCCTTGCCCTTGGTTTTAAATTGCACCAGCATTGACATTGTATTACAAACAGCTTAACCACACCTGCACATTCACTCATGCGCGCACAAGCACCTTTCACGTTGTGGTATACCAACTGACGGTGGTGAAATAACAGAAGAAGACTTAAGTCAAGAAGGTCAAAGTGACCTAGCCTAGCCCTAGCCTAGGCTAGGCCTAGGCTAGGGTTATGATTGATGCCCTGGCCCTTGCCTAGCACGGTAGCGTCATGACACGTGCACACGCATGCAGGGTTTTCTCGAATAGTCAACTTAATTGTGTTACTAAATGTAACTGTAGAGTAACGGGCATATTTAGTGGCCAAGCACCGCCTAAAATTAAAGTCAACAAGTAGCAATAATATGCAAATGAAACGAAATGTCACATAATCGTGATCGACTAGTATAAATTACTACAAGTACAACCCGTCACTACATGGACATAATTTGGTTTGGTGTTCATTCTAATAATAGCACATTTCGTAGTAAGCACATGCATTCAAATGTGCCAGCACAAGGTCGATGTACTCTGTGAAGACCATACAATAAACGACAACACACATAAAACACTCGCCTTGGTTTACCTCCCTTCAGATCCCGTTTACCGAGGTCGAGGTCACGAATTCTCGCGCGAAAGCCGACGCGTCACAAGTTTCCGTGTTGGACGTACTGCTTAGCAACCGGTGACGCCAAACGTTCGCGTAGGTCAAGTTGTTCGGGCGGACAAGCGGGTAAATTAAAGTAAACGCGAAGTACGTAGCGCTCACTCCAGTCGCGAACAGACTGCGTGTCTGTTGTCTGCTGATATAAATTAGCAGGTATGTAAGTTGACGTAACAATTACTCAGTTTGTATAAGTGAGCTTACTAGGCCATTTCGATGTGCACGTTTATTAATGTTAATTAAACAAAGGCAAATCACGGGTTAGTCTAGACTTGGTTATTTATTAACTGTGATGTTCGGTGGTAAATCAGGTTATTATTCAAGTAGTGGGTAATGTGACGAAATATCCCGACACGTAGCCTATAAACTAACGGCAAATCCGCATGAACGTTACGCGTTGCTGCATGTTATCGATAATTGAATGTATCTATTGGTATTATAGTTTTTCATTTATGATAGTGATTGATTACTGTTTCGTTTTCCGAAAACAATAAATTATACATTATTTGGATCAAACAGGAAGCTGTGTCTTTTCGACAAACGTGACACGAATCATGTAGACAAAAAAATAGACCTTCCCGATGTCTTTATGTGGGTCCATGAGGGGATGTCCCGCGGGACTAATCGATTTTTAAGAAAACATAGATTAATTTGTAGGTAAGATGTTATCTTTCTTTTAACCTGTGCAGTTTGTAAAGTAAGTAAAGGTTATTAAATCATCGGCATAATAAATATCTTGGTCCTGTAATCATTAATTTATTTGTGAATAATTTCATTGATTAAAAAACCCAAGCACCACTGACAGTTCTCTGAGAACTTATAGGACTCATATTTTTTATTTCGAACTTATGTTTTCATGCGTTGTAGCTAGGAACACTTTCTAGAACAAGTAAATTGCAACGTGCAGCCTGGAGCTGAAGCGTGTCGTTTGCCTCAACGGGAAACCAATAGCCGAGGACATGAACTCGTAATATAATCCCAACTAATATCCTACATGTGTTGTGTGCAGTAATGACCTAGATGTTTGTGGTAGCGGATATTTACTAATTAATATCGACGAGGTGAGTGCAACAGAACGACTAATGCCCCGACCACTGGCTTAATTTAGGGCCTACGATGCGTCCATGTTCTAATTAGCGGCCAGGTGAATGCCGCGTGCAAGCAACCAAATTAAGACGTGAACACTTATGAGTTGAATTCGTGGGCAATGTCATTAAGCCCATGTTTTCCTCAGTATCAGCGTAATCTTTATTACAGTGACATGTTTTAGGTGACGTTCTTGAACCAAATTAATAACTGTAGTTAACTACACAGTGCCGTCCTAATCAGTTTAACTGTTACCCGTCCGCCAACAGACTAATCTCAGAAGCATCTAAATGACCGGAATGGTATGTGGAGAAATCACCATGACGCGATTTTGCAGCAAGCATTTAATCGTCGGCACGTGCTACAAATGTTTCTAGGGAAACTAATGAAACATTTAAATTATTGGTAATGGCAACATACAGCTGTATCAATAATTAAAGTAATACAAAATACAGCAAAACGCTACAATATAATCGATGCAACTTATATAAGTACACGCACCAGACGTATGCATATGTAATAGACTTTTAGGCAATGTGTGCGTGCGTGCGTGCGTGCGTGCGTGCGTGCGTGCGTGCGTGCGTGCGTGCGTGCGTGCGTGCGTGCGTGCGTGCGTGCGTGCGTGCGTGCGTGCTGGAATCCCTTAGCAAAACATCTATGGAATTTTCATAGAATATTATGCAGCAGTTTTGCGCAATGCTGTAGAATGCTGAAAATATTATATACATTTTCATAGATTTTTTTAGAATATTATACAGGATTTTTGCGGAGACAATTCTGTAGAATATGTAGTATTCCATAGTTTTCTATAAAACATTCTACTGTGCTCTGTTGATAATTTGTTCCATTCAAAGATATAGGCGGGTGACGCGCCAGTGATTTTGAGTTGGTGTCGAGTTGCAGACTAAATGTTCGAGGGCTGGTTGCGGTCGAAGCAAGACTGTACAGTGTGGAGTCTACACTAGCAAAAAAGAATGCACTCGATGGGGGCGTCGAGTGGTTTCTGTCATAAAAAACGTTATATCTAACACATTATTCATGTTGGTTGAATCACCGACGATAATTATGCACCTTTTGAAGTTGTGCTAGCGGCTTAATTGTGGTTTCCTCCGCCGATCTATTCACTACATAAACATTGCGTGCGTGCGTGCGTGCGTGAGTGCGTGCGTGCGTGCGTGCGTGCGTGCGTGCGTGCGTGCGTGCGTGCGTGCGTGCGTGCGTGCGTGCGTGCGTGCGTGCGTGCGTGCGTGCGTGCGTGTGTGCTATAACAATCGATGCAGTTCTATAAAAATCGATACAAATGTATTCAAAACTATGAAATATCGAAGTTGACGTAAACTAATTCTATGGAACCTGTAGCATTTTATTGTTTTCCACACACAGTTCTAATATTCTCTGTAGAATTCAATAGATTTCTATAGGTATCTGTGGCATTCTACAGAATTGTTATAGAATTTTCATATAATTATATAGATTATTTTGCTAAGGGATCACAACATTTAGTGGACTGGTTTATGCAATGAATAGATCGGCGAAGGAAACCACAATTATGCCGCTAGCACAACTTCAAAACGAGCATAATTATCAACGATAATTCGTCCAACATGAATAGTGTGTTAGATTTAAATTAAGTAGTCACACAAAAACGTTTTTATGACAGAAACCACTCGACGCCTCCATCGAGTGCATTCTTGGTGGACGAGGGTGGGTGACAGCAGTGGATACAGGAGGGTCTTATGGGTCTCAAGACCCCCCCTGGAGTGTCCCTGGCAAATATCATGGTAAAGGGCAACGTATATAGACTTACATCTAAGTGTCAATGTAGGCTTATTAATAGCCGGCCAATATTAACCCTTCTATAAATTGAACAACACACGTGTCGCCCCCCCCCCCCCCACAACCGACCGACTGAATGTTTTGTGTAGCATCTCGATAATGACGCCAACTGACTGATGGCGCTTCACGGGAACGCCTACGTAAAATGGAGTGTTGTGTAGACAGTGGGTAACAACGAGACCACTCCTCTGCATCTAGACTAGATCTTCTCGGCGAATCTACGAAGCCGAGCGAGAGTCAGATAAGCTGATCTGGACCTTTGCCTTGGGTGGCAATCTTGTTAAATCTCGTTAAACATGGTCTCGTTCCCAGGCGAGACAGCAAGTTTAATACTTCATAATAATCCGTTAGTTGTCGCCACAGTCGTCGCCGACGGCGTCAGACAACGATGTATTCCAACCACGATATTTATATTAAATAGTACTTTTGCGAAATGTATTTCCCACGAATCGTACGAGATGGAGTCGACATAGCACAGCTAATTGGACAAGACCGTACAAATTTGGTACCAATTTATATTTGCGTTCGAAATTATTCGAACGTTTGATGGGTTCTCAGAACGAGGCCTGCCGTGTGTTATCTGGATAGTCTTATTACTGGGACATTTTCCATCTAGATAATGCACGGCAGCTTCGTTCTGAGAATCCTATGTTATACATACGTTTGTGAACGTCGAGTAGATATCAGCACGGCTAGCCGCTGTATAACAAACGATACTGCACACCTCAAATCAGAGAACTTTCAATTTGCATATCCAAAGTGTGTTCAATTTACCTGGTAGAGGCTTTCGTCAACTTATCACGTCGACTTCAACAATACCGATGACGCTGAATGACGTCATTAATTAAACACACTTTGGATATGTAAAATGAACGTCCTCTGATTTGAAAACGAACTATCCTGAAGAATGTTCAGTAATATTGCACACCTGTATTGCATAGAGCATATTGAATGCGTGTGTAATAAAAAGAAAAGAAAATGTAAACTGTCTGGTTGTCTGGTGCCAAGACCCTCATGGCATTGTCTGATAGCACAACCACCATTGTTCACCGTATCCAAATGCAACATCGTTTTTAATGTATAGCTTAATCGGCTATGGAAATGTGACTACCTTGACCACTTTATACAGATGTGTGTGATTTTGCCTCCAAACTGAAAAGCTTAACTGCAGAGTGTACAGACATCTGTTTTTGTATAAATATAAAATACGTTGACATTACCTTCACCTCGGGGAAGCTTCTTTTATTTACGGTCGACATATATGACAGTGTGAAATTTGAACTGAATATGTTTAATGGTTTTCGCTGGCCGGCTTTGAAAAAGTCAGATAACTGTAACAGAAGAGGTGTGTAATTGTTTATTTGTTTGTTTGTTTGTTTGTGTGTTTGTGTGTGTGTGTGTTTGTTTGTTTGCTTGTTTGTTTGTGTGTTTGTGTGTGTGTGTTTGTTTGTTTGTTTGTTTGTTTGTGTGTTCGTGTGTTTGTTTGTTTGATTGTTTGTTTGTTTGTTTGTTTGTTTGTTTGTTTGTTTGTTTGTTTGTTTGTTTGCATAATCCTATGTTGTTTGTATTTTGTTTTTGGTTGTTTCTAATTTGCACACTGAAGTTCACAAAGGTTTCGACTCAGAAAAGCTGACTGAGTACATCGCAAAAAGTATATTCAGAATTCCCACGTGTACGCTTACTTGGGCGTATCTCTAAGGGCAGTGATTAAGAGACCTGGACCTACTGAAGATCTGAATTGAGGAGGGAATTTTAAGAGCAGATTACTGGCCTAGGCAATCGAGAGTGAGGCATCGCTGCCGTACGGGGCGTGAGATTCGGCACGAATTTTATTTAAAATCAAAATCCACACCTATCTACGGGCATGTATTCGCGCTTCTAATCAAACATTAAACCCAACTGACGTCGAAACTTTTGTGAACTCCGAGCCACTCACGTTTAACGCACGCGCGTCCCACGCTCTCACCACCCAGCACGTAGTGACCTGCCCGGGCGACCCGAAGCGTTGTAGCCGTGATCGCTCGCTCGCTGCAGCGATGGCGTACAAGTACTCGCAGAATCCCATCTTCCCGAGATACTATCATCTCGACACGCAGCCCATCTCGCCGATATACGCGGACAAGAACCGCCAGCCACAAAAGTGTGCGCTGACGGGTATCCGCGTGATGACCGCCGCCTACTACCGCAACCGGATCAACACGGACAAGCGCAACCGCGTGATGGATCAGCGGTCTGACTACATGTTTATTAACCGGAAGCCAGGTGGGGTACGTGACGTTATCGCGCCGCGAGACGTCACGTCGCTGACGGCATAACGCGTTGCCGCGTGCAACCGTTGTCAACGTTCGCCGCGTTATTGTTGGCGTTCTTGTGCTGCGTGTAGTATACTTTGCTAATTTCGCACTATAACCCTTCGTGTTAAAGTTGACCGGGCAAACGGATAAAGCCAACTCGTCACGGTATTTTGCTATGCGTTCGCGGTGTAATTGCCACGTAAGTAATGGTAAGATCCAAACGTATGTAAATGCGAGACGAAACAATATGCTCATAGTTTAATTTTTTGTTACCCTGCATTTATTCACAAGGCAATTGCTCTCATTGGTTAATGCTCGTAGGACATACTTTTATTATGCTCGTTGAACATTTGTCGACCGGACCATGTGTCGCGTTGCACTTGCCCACGAGACGCTTGTTCACGTGACATTTGCTTTTGTTGGCATTGCAAATGTCCAACAGCAAAGGAAAGTTTAAATTGTGATTTATTATAATTTTATATAGATTTTTTTTATATCAGCTATGTTTAAATACTTTGATGCTAAACGTATTTATAGTTCAATTAATAGAGACCACGCATACATGTTCACTATACTAAGATCCACAACAATCACACTGGCAATACCACACAATCAGCTCTATGCATCAAAATGTACTTTGTACTGATGTTTTATTGTGTAGGCAGGTAGCACATGATTAGTAAGAATTGTGTAGGCAGGTAGCACATGATTAGTAGGAAACGTACTGTGTTCGTTACAGTTTAAAACACGGATACAAAGTTTCACGCGACAAGGAACCAATCTTTCGCCATTGAACCGAGCTGGCAATTTAAAAAGCTATAATAACAAATTACACGTTCCCAATCAAAATTAATTATGATAGATTCTTCTGTCTAACATATTATTACCAAGTGGACAAACTACACACGGAGCAACAGTTCAAACCAACAGCAGTATATCACTGCACAAACACTTTGAACTAACGTTCGTTTCCAATTTCCATTATGGGAACTATGAGCAACTGCCCTGTGTCCGGTTTTCCAACGAACAACAAAACAAAACCGTTCAATGTTTACATCTACATCAATATCATACGTTGTTTGTTGCTTGTTTCGTTATGAATTGACATTTCCGTTGACGAATTGGCTTTAACCACACTCGTCCAGTAATGCACGATTTGCATCATTGCACGCGTTATTCACTGCACGGACTTCGTACAGCTCACACCTTAGATATTGCACATACACCGTCGTGTTATCTTCGTAATTAAGCATACCCTTATCTTCCACTTGGTAAACGAACAGCGGCTGAACCTCTGGTTATCTGGTCATCTGGTTATCGGGCCCCTGAACAGTTGGGTTTTATTTTTCGCTGCTTACTTCTAACTGCAAACCAGTAAACGCACATCGTTCGTGTTTATGCATAACTAGCGCGTTTAGCCGTCTCGCATACCGCTGACTGTCCGAACATATATCGACTCCGTGTTGAAGTGGGTTTTCCTGTGCTCTCTACAGCGTGTCTGTGTGACGTCGAACGCGAGGACTTCGGCACCCCGGTGAGGAACGTTGAGCGGGAGAGACACCCAGACGTGAACTACGACTGCTTCAACAACCGATACTTCCGCTTCAGTGTCGACGATCAGCAGCCGCCGTACGACCCGTGTTCGTGCTCGTATCACAGGTCTGTCCGGCAATACAATGCTATAATAATATAAATATTAATTACTAATAATGATTAACTTCTATATCGCTTATATCCTCAGGAACTTGTGCTCAGAGGCGCACCAACACAACAATTAAGCACAATCGTGAACAGGGACGAACAAAAGTAATCAGAACGATGGACCACCGAAGATGTATGATGGAAATACAATTATGGATTAAATATGTCTTGAGTTTTTTTATACTTTTTAGCACCTATATCCTCAGGAACCCGAGCTCAGTGGAATGTAGCTATAGTTCAGATGATTTTTAAGTGATGGGGGTGTGTGATTCCAGATGTTGAGCACAGCTGCAGAGAAAACATCTTTAAGCTTAGTTGTAAGTACAAAAAGTTGTATGATAGATGATCTCAGCTGTTTTCGGCACCATGTTCCATAAAAGCTGATTACTGATGGAGCCTCAACACGAGAGGTTACTTTCAACGATTAACGGGATGTTCTCTGTCGCAGCCCCGCGGAAGTGCCTTCCTCTCCAGATAAAGACAGGTCTCATCGTTAGATACTTTTAAGAGACTTTAGTATCCAGTAGTATATCATTTATACGTCATGTTGTTTACTAATATATTATTATTTCTTTTATTTGATATGTTTTTTTACTAATTTATTATTATTGACTTAGCTAATTAATCTCACATTTATGTACCCTTGCAATGTCTACATATGCACCATTTAAAAATATAATTTTTTATCACAGTTTTAGTCTTTTAATTTATCACCTGTGTATTTTAAGCGCCTCAGAATGGACTTTGTCCAGATACACGGCACTATACAGGTGTACGAGGTGTACGTGTTATTATTATTACTATTACTATTATTATTATTATTAGTATTAGTATTAGTATTACTATTACTATTATTATTATTATTATTATTATTATTATTATTATTATTATTATTAACCATGGCCCAATTTACTACAGGAGATACTTTGTAAAATATGACATTTCTAACGGAGTATCTGATCGTCTCCATTGCTTACCATCGTTCATTTATTGCAATGACGAGACATTTCACAATTGTGCACGTCTATATATAATAATAAAGCAGTTTGTGACTCTGTCTGTCTGTCCACTTGCCTGTCCACCTGCCTGCCTGCCTGCCTGCCTGCCTGCCTGCCTGCCTGCCTGCCTGCCTGCCTGCCTGCCTGCCTGCCTGCCTGCCTGCCTGCCTGCCTGCCTGTCTGTCTGTCTGTCTGTCTGTCTGTCTGTATGTTCCCTCATATCTCCGTCAGTTTCGCATGTGTGGTGCAGACATTTTGTAGGCGTGCCTGGGTCCGTGGGGATGGTTCGTGCAATTTTTAAAATTAATGTTGACATAAATGATGTTACTCAGAACGTACGTACAATTGTTGCGAGTTACGTGATTTCCGTCAAACGTCAATATACGAACTCTTTGTGAATTTTGTTGGGGCACGAAGTTGTCATTGCAATGACATTGTCCTACTAAATGTTGACAGTGCAGAGTCATAAGGTCATCAGCTCTTGCAGTGGCTGCCATTTGTTTCACGTGCAACGCCGGGTAATTCGGCTAGTAATAGATAAAGGTCACTGGGATACATATAATTGGAGGCTTCGGATTATTGACCAGTTCAGCTGCTGCTAAACCTTGAGATGTTCTCGTGTGCCTTTTATCAACGTTATACTTAACTCTTAATTTTATGTGCCTTTTGTCAACGTTATACTTAACTCTTAATTTTATGTGCCTTTTGTCAACGTTATACTTAACTCTTAATTATATGTGCCTTTTATCAATGTTTTACTTAACTCTTAATTATATGTGCTTTTATCAACATTATATCTAACTGTTAATTCTGTATGGCGATATAGACAATTAGATCAACAATCCAGTAACATTTTGGTGCAACAAGAATCCCGAATGGGGAAATAAGAGGTTGTTAGGAAACTTAAGATATTTTTTTAAGTATCATTTCTGTTGAAAAATAAAAAAGGTGTGAATTGTGTTCCGTAAAATATTATTAAGACCACAACTCTCAATGAATTAAAGTAGTATTGGTATCTCTGTAAAGAATACTCCTTCAACCACATTTCATTAAATTTTTATCGGCCTGTTAATCTTAATAAAGTTATGATACGTTTCTGTGTCGTCACCTTGCAGCAGTTCCGTAGAAATACCGCTGCTGAGAAATGGGTCTATGGAAAAAGGGTGACTGTATGCAGACAGAAGGGTGACTGTATGCAGACAGAAGGGTGACTGTATGCAGACAGAAGGGTGACTGTATGCAGACAGAAGGGTGACTGTATGCAGACAGAAGGGTGACTGTATGCAGACAGAAGGGTGACTGTATACAGACAGCTGTGAAGGTTGCAACGCTACCACTTATTTTCAACCGTAAAGGGGGTAGACCTTTGAGAAATCACCAAAAGGCCTATGTCTACAAATGATTTATGCGCGAATTCGTCGTGTCGCACGACAATTCGCAGCTAAATTGTGTGCCCGTTTATACGCACGACATGTTTACGAGTGCGACTTGCGCTGATCCCGAATTGAGTTTTGGTGAAAAGTCACGACGGGTGCACCTGCGGTGCGACCGACTGTCGCTCATATTGGACCCAACCACAATTACACCGACACAATCGTTGCCACATATTGGCCTAGCCAATCGGTCTTGCGATGGTGTTTGCATTGCGATATCGCATGACACCGTGTCGGCCGACAAATCGGACACGAATCTCTCGCTTGAGCTAGTATTAACCCCCGTGGACTAAATAAAGAAATATTGTAAAACGGATGTATTCGTTTGTTCGTAGTATCCAAAGTGATCCGAGTACTGCGTGCCCTTCCTTATTCGAAGAAGACAGAATCAGCTGCCCGGGCAGGCTCAACCCCAGACAGCTGTCTGAGTTCAGACGGCGCCGACCAACGTCGCCGTTGGTCATCGCTGAACCGGCCGAAGACATGACTCGCAACCCGGGAGGGCTGACACAGGTAAACAGACGTGCTAGGGAATAAATGCAAATGTCCACCATTGGTGCTCTGCTTGCTTACTTGCTTATTACTTGCTTACTTGCTTATTACTTGCTTATTACTTGCTTACTTGCTTATTACTTGCTTACTTGCTTATTACTTGCTTACTTGCTTATTACTTGCTTACTTGCTTATTACTTGCTTATTACTTGCTTATTACTTGCTTACTTGCTTATTACTTGCTTACTTGCTTATTACTTGCTTACTTGCTTATTACTTGCTTACTTGCTTATTACTTGCTTACTTGCTTATTACTTGCTTACTTGCTTACTTGCTTACTTGCTTACTTGCTTACTTGCTTATTACTTGCTTATTACTTGCTTATTACTTGCTTACTTGCTTATTACTTGCTTACTTGCTTATTACTTGCTTACTTGCTTATTACTTGCTTATTACTTGCTTATTACTTGCTTATTACTTGCTTATTACTTGCTTACTTGCTTATTACTTGCTTACTTGCTTATTACTTGCTTACTTGCTTATTACTTGCTTACTTGCTTATTACTTGCTTACTTGCTTATTACTTGCTTACTTGCTTATTACTTGTTTACTTGCTTATTACTTGCTTATTACTTGTTTACTTGCTTATGTCGACCAAAGAACAAAAACAAAGTTATTTACGTTCTTTGTGTCGAGTGAGTTCCTCGAATCGTTATAGCCCTTCATGCCAGTGTGCCACTAGAGACAATGGCTCGGTCTCTGTCCAGTAGCAGTGACCTGCCAAACGTATTCTTCGCTGCATGTCTTGTGTTAACTGAGAGATCTGGTAGCTCCCCATACGGGTGCTCTATATTTCATCCTAATTTACATTGATTGATGATTTAGCCATAGCCCAGTTTGACCATTGGCGTCTCCTTGCAATTTCTTTATCACTTCGAGTCCGCCATCTGTGCAGTACTTGCTGTTGTCATTGATAATCCATCCCATTTCCTTCTATCAAATCAGTTAGCGGCGCTTATTTAACAAGGAACCTGTTTGCATCCCAGATGAGTGCGCGCTCGCACATATGTCCGCACAACTCCCAAGCCCCGAAGACCGCACTGCGCGCCGCAAACAGATCCCTGGACGAGCTGCCATTCAACGCGACGTACAACAACAACACCGCCACCAAAAGCGCCAACGTCAACACCAACAACAACAACAACAACAACAACAATGGCCGCGATGATGGCGCCAAGAACAGAAGCAACAACGGCCTCGTTGTCGACGACGCGAAGATGGCCAGAATGCGCCGATCGTACCGCTACGTGCCGCCGGCGCCGGCCCGCTACCCGCACGCCTCGACCGCCACCTGCGACCAGTACGAGCAGCTGGGCTTGGTGCTGCGCGGCAACCTCATGCTGAGCAGCACCTACCGCGAGAACACGACAACAGAGTTCCGCCGCAGCTACACCCAGGTACAGGCTGCAGACCAATATTAAAGCGAAACATAGGTGCACCTAAAATAGTAATAAAACTTACTATTTGTTACTACAATAAAAATATCGCGATTGTGGTTTTCTCAGGATTTGTTCTGAAACTGGGAGATTGTGGTCAAAATTAATATCAGTGTTCCTGGCGGCTGACATGTTGACTGGGGCAACCAATAAGCGCCTGGCAATTCGTGAGAACCGATGTAGCTAGACTTCCGCTGCGACGCGTGAAGGGCCTTCGACCGAAAACGGCCGATGGGTATACACCAAAGCAACGCAAATTCTCAATCAAGAGAGCTGCTAAGTGGGAACGGGATAAGCTTAATAAACAAAGGCCAAAATATGTTGCATAAGTTGAGTTTAGATGCGATGCAGTTACAAGTGGTTATGTTTTATTACCTCCTGTATACGTGTATAAGCCCCAAAATCAAGAATTTGTTTCGCGTTAATTTTCCAACGACAATTACGATTCAGTTTGAATAATTATTACAATACAATAAAGGGTTGCAGTTATTTTCTCATAATGGGACGAGTGTAATTACGACGAAACTATTTGCTTATGTCATGACGCAGTCCAAATTTCGCAACAGAGGCTCCACTCAGCATATCACCACTGCCATAACTTGATTATTAATTCAAAATGGACAGTGCGGAGTGGTATGTTGGCTGGGCAACGGGATTGTTGTTTACGACTTGTTACGTCATTGCGTATACGTAACAAAGTTTCAAGCAAAAACTGATGTTATTTTTCCCTATACATATTTTCAATGCAAACACTCTACACAATTGTATGTAACTGAAATTGATAGATTTATTGACACAAATTAGGAGTTTGCCCAACTAAAATTAATGTTAATCACAAATGTACCATTTTATATTTATTTCACACGCCTAATGATTGAAGCAAATTAAAAATTGGGGATTATGTTCTCTATCGTCTCAGTTGGTTGTGATTCGGTTTTAAATCTACAAATGTTAAGCTACCATTTTGTACGCGATGATCGCATATAGTAAACACGTAGTGCCGTCGTAATCGCACGTCCTTCCAATTATGAAATCGTAACTTCACCCCTGTTTTGGTTAGAGCATGTTGACTGCGTGTGTAGTAGACAGCTGCACACTTTGATGATGTGTATCTTGACATCGACCTGCAGTTGCGTTTACGTCAAATCCTGTTTACTTTCGAGAAAACATGGGGAGTGCATACCGTCGTGTGTCGCCCAAGTAAACCCGATTACCGTCGTGTGTCGCCCAAGTAAACCCGATTACCGTCGTGTGTCGCCCAAGTAAACCCGATTACCGTCGTGTGTCGCCCAAGTAAACCCGATTCTGTTTTCGTTTCGTACACCGGGGATCCTTCGTTTACCGACACGTGCATAAGGTGCCAACCAGTAACTAGAAATGTAAACCTGTGCCCAGCACACGTGTCTTAGTCCACATATGTGCGTTTTATCATGTTACGAAACTATGTTTCATTGAGCAACAAACCAACACTACAACTTCCTACGTACTGTTCAGTGCAAAATCTCATAAATGTCACGCAGGCTATCACTATGTTTCTTATTTTGTTCATTCAGTTATATATGATTACAGTAAGTAAGTGTAACCATATCTAGAAACAGTCGAGATGGCAGCCATGTTTCCATAGAAAGCCCGGCAAAAAAAGCTACGACCCGATGCAACCCGGCTCGTTTCAACAATCTAAACACTAGTTGCGTAACTTGAGCTGCGTCGGGTTGCAACTAGTTGTTTGATTGTAGTGGCGGGTTCGGTTGATTCGGGTCGTAACGTGTACGCCGGGCTTCATAAACATGACGTCACACCCCCTTTGTCCCACGCGGCTTCAGTTTACGTTCGACGTCCGTACCTACCATTGCCGTAGAATTATCACGCGGTGACTGACGAGATATAGTCGTACAGTGAAGTAACACAATATAAAAGCTGCAATACGCGTTTTCGTGACAGAATTAATAACATGTTATTTATTAATTAAAAATAACACATTTACTCAATATGTAACACTACAACTACAGTCGGAAGGGATACATTATCTATTATGCGATATTTATGCATATGTGTATATTGAGCATGTATACAATATATTGCTGGTGTATGTTATCTAAAACTGGTTAACACTGCCTAGGTATTAGTTCTCCGTGTATGAAATAACCTTTTATTGTTCACTGTAGGACGTCGCAGATAGAAGAGTGGCGGAGACCGATGAATTCAACATGCAGAAAGACGAACTATGTAAGTATGACTTGTCGCTGGCGAGTGTGGTTCTCTCCACGTTGTGCACTGAACAACTGTGCAGTGAACATCTGTTTACAAAGTGGGATAATATTATGTTTAGAACATGGTCCGGATATCTACGACTTGGAGACTTGGAGAACGCTATTGATTAGGCGGATTGGATATGATTGTTGAAAGGGTTGAACTACACAGATATTCACTGAAGACACAAACGGTTAATCTCACAACGTGGGTCAAACTACGATGACAACGGCGAACAAACAAGAATTTTAGTTCTCTCTTCACTGCACTGAATGTCTGTGCAGGAGACGAACAGAAAGACGCGGTGGAAAAGCTTGAAGGGATATATACTGTATATATATATATATATATATATATATATATATATATATATATATATATATATATATATATATATATATATATATATATATATATATATAGAGAGAGAGAGAGAGAGAGAGAGAGATAGATATATATATATATATATATATATATATATATATATATATATATATATATATATATATATATAGAGAGAGAGAGAGAGAGAGAGAGAGAGAGAGAGAGAGAGATTGGGAGAGAGAGAGAGAGAGAGAGAGAGAGAGAGATTGGGAGAGAGAGACAGACAGACAGACATACATACATACAAACAGACAGATATATATATATATATATATATATATATATATATATATATATATATATATATATATATATATATGTATATATATATATATAAAGAGAGAGTGATATATATATATATATATATATATATATAGAGAGAGAGAGAGAGAGAGAGAGAGAGATGGAGAGAGAGAGAGATGGAGAGAGAGAGAGAGAGAGATTGGGAGAGAGAGACAGACAGACAGACAGACATACATACAAACAGACAGATATATATATATATATATATATATATATATATATATATATATATATATATATATATATATATATATATATATATATATGTATATATATATATATAAAGAGAGAGAGAGTGATATATATATATATATATATATATATATATATATATATATATATATATATATAGAGAGAGAGAGAGAGAGAGAGAGAGAGAGAGAGAGAGAGATGGAGAGAGAGAGAGAGAGAGAGAGAGAGAGAGAGGGAGGAGATGGATATATGGATAGATTGATAGATGGATACATGGATAGATAGATAGATAGATAGATAGATAGATAGATAGATAGATAGATAGATAGATAGATAGATAGATAGATAGATAGATAGATAGGTAGGTAGGTAGGTAGGTAGGTAGGTAGGTAGGTAGATAGATAGATAGATAGATAGATAGATAGATAGATACAGAGAGTAAAAATTAGTACAGCCTCCAAAACACGAAAATTACGCCTTGTGTATATGATACTGGGTCGCGGACGCTCAAAAATAAATACCCCACTTGTTGATTCCAGCTGCACTCCAGTATTTTTTACGACTAGTGACTTGACTTGGAATTCATGGAGATTAATCGAGACTTGACTTGTACTTGGAGGTCACTGACTTGATACTTGATTTGACTTTGTAACTTGCCAACTAGTCTGATAAATACATCAGGCGATTTTGAAATTTCAATATATTTATGTAACGAATTCGTTGGACAGAAAGGATTAATGATGAGGAAGTGGTCAGGTAGAGAGATAATGATAGAGTGTATCAGGAAAAGATTCCAGCAAAACACGTGGATGGATATTGAAGAATGCAAAATAAATCATTTGATCAGATTGAAAGAATGGAGGTTTAATGAAAGAAAGGTTGCAGACCGGTCGAGATGGAGAGAAAGATCAAACGGGCGAAGAATGTATAATGTCTATTATACATGTCCTCATTGAAACTATATATACGTCGTCGTTGTATATGCTCGCCTATCATAGCTTAGTGTTAGCCCAACACAGTGATTTGGTACATTTGGCCGATGCAAAGAAAGTGGCGAGTTTCATAACAGTTCAGTTTCCTGAAATGGTCGTGCTTATCGGGAGAGTCGCCAGGTGGCAGCACTAGACATTAACATTACACATAAAATTCTGATTCACTGATTCTCATTGGGTAAAACTTTTCCTGTAAACGTAAACATACGTATTTATGGCATCGCTTCTTAATGCGTAAACCAAAACATGAATTTCGCTATACATATTTATTATATGTACTCGTTTTCGCCGATCACACGACAAAGTTACGAAATTTCACCAACGAAGAAAATCGTGATTTTTCAGCATTTCGATTTTCACTCCAGTTAATACTTGAACATTAACTAATTTAATAGTTTGCCTAACGATTCACAAAAACTACATACAAAAGTTGCACAAACGAGCTAGCATGTTGCTAGGTAGGTTTGGTAGGTTTGGTTTTTCGCAAAATTAATTTGAAATGAGGCTACCAAAAATCGAATTGATTAAGCACCTTTAAGAACACCGTAACGTAGTGAGTGCTCGCTGTGCAAGTCGCTCAGCAATATGAAAAATACCAGGTTTTAACGAGTCAAATATGTTATCAGCCATATATTGTTCAGATGCGTGATGCTAATGATGCGATATCATTAGAAACACTGCATTGAGATAAGTAACAACTACAACATTTTCAAAAATCTAGTGGGTTCATTAGAATTCATACAGATGGTGCCCCAATGTCACGCACTCATTTCCTGGGTCATTTACCCCTACATATTCGCTGACCGGAAGAGACAGGAGGGTAATTTAAGTGCGTAGGAAACGAGTGTGTGACGTTGAGGGCAGCGAATTTATGTTTAATTAACCCACACGACTCGGGCAAGTCAACAGTAACGTCACTGTTCGTGACCGTAGCGGTGTCGACTGCGACGGCGTTGGTAGCTGTTACTGCAATGTTTGTCTTTACGGGCGCTTGCACAAATAGGTCGTCTGCAGTTAGGCAAGAAGCTCGCATTTTCCTTATAGGAAAATACACAGATCCAGCCCGCCGAAAAAAGTAGGGGAGAACGGGGCTGGTTATAACAATTTTAACATTAAGTCACTTGTAGAAGATGGTATTAAATATATGGAAAGTGTAATGATACTAATTGCGAAAGACGCATCTCCATCATTGATTGGTTCCGTGTTAAACCGTGTCTCATTTACGAGTAAACTGGGAATTCATGAAACGTGGACTTATCCGAACTGTTATCGTTCCTTCTTCCTTGGTCCCTTGACCGGGACGGTCGTAGGGATGCCATTCACACACATTCTTCGCCAGCGTTGTCTGTCCTCTGCTGTGTGTAGCAAGGTCGTAGGTATCGATGTGGTCATTCTTGTATATTGTCTAGCCAGTTGTTTCTCTGGCGGCCCCGTCGTCTCTTGCCTCCAGGGTGTCTTCTCTTGCCCTCCAGGGTGTCGTCCCTTGCCCTCCAAGGTGCCTTGAAGGGTGGTTTTTGCAATGGTGTTGTGTCGAGTGATGTGGCCAAACCAGGAGAGCTTGCGTCGTTTCACTGTTGCCAACAGGGGCTTTTGCTTTCCAGCAAGGGAGTCGACTTGTTGTCTCACATATTCGTTTGTCTTGTGTTCAGTCTACGAAAAGCGGAGGAGTTGCTTGAAGATTTCGTTTCAAATGTGTGTACGCGACTCTCTGGCTCTGCTGTCAGAGTCCATCTCTCACATCCGTATAGAGAAGGATGGATACAGCAAGTGTCCGTAGAGTTTAAAGTTGGTTTTGAAGGTGATGTCTCTACTCTTCCAGATGGTGTTAAGTTTTGTTTCATAGCAGACTTGGCCACTGCAATGCTTATTTTGATTTCCTTTGTCGAGGTACCATCTTTGCTTAAGGTAGACCCTCAAGGTTCTGACCGTTCATCATGATGTTAATGGGGGCGTTCTGGTTGGTACAGTTGACAAGTACTTTGCGTTTCTCTGAGCTGACTCTTGCCTTTTCTTCCACTCTGGTAGTGATGTCTTGAAGCTCATTCTCACTGCCTCCCATGAGGTTAATATCGTCCACAAAATGAAGATTACAAATTTGCCCTCCGCCAATAGATATGGTGGTGTTGAAGTCTTGGAGCGTCTCCTGCATGATCTTCTCGAGGAATATGTTGAAGAGAACAGACGAGAGTGGGCACCCCTGACGAAATCCTACAGTTGTCCTGAAAAGTTCTCGAAATTGGTTATTTAGAAGGGCAGCACTGTTTGAGTTGGCGTACTGTGCCTTGTTTCAAATTTTCGTTGAAGTTGTAGTTTCTCGTGACTGGCATAAGCCTTCGTGCCAGATACGGTCAAACGCTTTCTTAAAGTCAAAGAAATTGTGGATCAGGTATTTTTGATGAAGCAGGTGTTGTTCTATATTCAATCTTACATTGAAAATCTGCTCAGTGTTGCTTCTCCCGGCCCTAAATCCAGCCTGTTCTTCAGCTAGTATTTCTTCTGCGTTTCCTTTGAGTCTGTTCAAGATGACTCGTAGCATGGTCTTTCTTGGCTAACTGGGGAGGCTGATGGTTCTGTAATTTTTGCATAGTCTTAGATTTCCCTTTTTGAGAGATTCCTTTGTTTTCCAGACTCTCTGGCATAACTGTTATACCTTGCCCCAATTGTTGTACAATAACTGTTATACGTTGCCCCAATTGTTGTACAATAACTGTTATACCTTGCCCCAATTGTTGTACAATAAATGGGGAAAATTAATAAAGTATTAAAGATCCATGAGGAGTCGGACAATATTCGACAATAAATTGCTCACAATCAATTATTTGGAGTACATTTCTTTTGCGTTTTAATGATAATATACCGATAGTATATAACGGAATTTAATATGTAGTGAGGTTAGTGCATGTTAGTTTTAGATATTATGATATTAGCACTGATAGATAAGAAAGTTGATCTTAAAGGCGTAAGTTAACGCAGTGTGTAGCAACTCATTACCAATGTAGGAACTATTTTATGCACTGTTCAATTAAGAAACGAAGCCTCGCAAAAGTGCACCAAATTGAAATACGAAATGAAATTCGACTTGAAACCACCTTCACTGCATGCATTGTCGCCGCTGTTATACAAAGCAAACCTTAAATTTTTTTAATTTTCTATATGAGAACTGGCTGGCTATTTTCGGGGTTATATAATTTTCGTGCCATTTTAAGATTAACGACAGCGATTACGAATTGTCCTGTTTGCTTGTTTTTAATGTTTTTATTTGGCAGCCATTGCCCGTTAACACGCTGGGTCCCCAAACTGTGGGCCCGGGACAGCAGGGGTGACATGTACGTCGAAGGGGTCTTTGGTAAATATGCATTATTTGGAATAACATATTACGTGTGAAACACACGGCGGGGGGTCTCAGTGAGAAGACGGAACTTTGGAGGGTCTTCAACTGAAAAAGTTTGGGAAACCCCTGGGTTAAAATTCAATTTATTTGATCTTAAAATCTTCACTCGCGCGGCATCACTGGAATGTCAACGTTTTTACTGTGTATTTTTTTACAAATTGGGCCAGTGTTTTGTCCAGAAACCCAACTGGGGATTCCGACTGAGTCACAACGACAGCGGTTCTCCCAGAGACCGTCCGTGTTTATCTTGCCTACTGCTGGCTACGCGCCGTTTGTAACGTGAGTCACTCAGCCAAGATCACAGCGTAGGGTGTGTTGAAAGTCACGGCTAGATTGTAATTTAAATTTGCCTGTATTTAGCTCGTCGTTTAAATGTTGTTTTAAGCGAAACAACAGTCATGGCTTTGGGGAAATGCGCATAAAAGAGTTCACAAAAAGAAACCAATTGCAACTACAATCTAGTATATCACCTAGTGGGTTTCTCAGAATTTGGTTCTAAAAGCGGGATACTCTGGTTATTATACTGGCGGCTGACATGTTTATTGGGCGACCAGTAAGCGCCTGGTAGTTCTTAGAAATTGACTCCGGCGAAACACATCAAATGCCTTCGACCGAAATCGAATGGCCGTCGGAAGCACGGCAGACGCTCAATCTACCGCGCTGCTAACTCGGAACAGGATAAGTTTAGAAAACGAAGGCCAATATATGTCGCATAAGTTCAATTTAGACGCAAACAGCATGACCATGTCCCATTGGTAAGCATAGTAGGTGTTTACAAATACATTTTCGTTTGGTGGGTGTGTGAATGTTTCCAGACTACTTGCATGGACTCGTGACTATTTAGCAGTATGTCCGTTGCAAACATTGAGAGGACATGGCGTATTCCAGTGTCTACAGTAATGGTGATAGCAAATGTTTACAAACAAATGTATACATACAATCAAACAAACACATGCACAACATTTATATATGAAACAAATGTGAAACACAAATGGCTCGTGTATTTATATATGCATGCAATATGTGAATAAAACTTGAATATGTATTCCCTTCATAAACCAAACTCAGCACCGCGTGAACTTTTACTAAGATAAACCTTGTTAATGGAATGTCGCATATGATGACACAGACAATATATGCATCTGGCCTATATAGACCAAATATGTCCGGCGTGAACTCCTTTAGTGGACCATTTCAGTGGAATCTCCCCTGCTGTGTCACCGTGCATCTGCGGTTGTATGTAAACACAGAAACCACGACGTTTACTTACTGGCGAGAAAGCTTATCTTTCGGAAGTGGTGCCTTGATCACCCCAAGGCACTGAGCACATGCCTTTGTCATTCTCTGGTGACATAAATGCCGTTGTTGACGAAATCACTTCGGAAATTGGACTGCTTAGAATACTGTTCAAATACCACAACCCATTATTGACACCTGTTAGGATAATATGCCGCCGGGAACACCCTTAATGGGCAGATAATTCAGATAATTATAGGTAGTGTTATTGAAATGCTCAAAGGTGCGTTATCACAAAAATCTTAATGATATCCTTAAGTCTGTGCAACTTTAGACGTACATACAGAAAACATATCCACAGTATATCGTGGTGTTAAAATGGACACATACTTGGAACTGATTCTTAAATACACAGGACCCACGCACGCACGCACGCACGCACACACACAAGACGCACGCACGCACGCACGCAATCGCACAAACACCTGTGTTATTATATGGCCAAAGTGTTCAATATATCCGATGTTCCTTTTATCCACGTGTACCAACAGTTTATGCCAGAACGGGGGTTGCAAAGTTGTTCCTTTTAAGAGGTTTTTCATCCAGTTAATGTTTATGGGCGAAGCTCCGAAATGGCCGAAAAACGGGGAATAAGAAAAAAGAACAAACTACCAATAATATGTTTTGAAATGCGACGCGTGAGTTTTGAAGTGTAACGAACTGTTCGTGTCTTGCAGCGAACTGGAACGAATTGCGCGTGGTGTATGACAACATATTGAAAGATTACGGAAAGAAGTTGCAACAGGACAAAGACAAGAAGACTAGTGCCGGAACTTAAACCCGCGCATGCGCTACACCGTCATCCTAGACATATTGTATACAATATGACGGCGCGAGGACCGGACTCGTTCGTTGCAATTTTTGGACAGTGGTGACATGAATGTACATGATTCGGAACCAACTGATATTTAACCTGTGTGCTTTTTAGAGTTCGTGTAGTAACAGTCAATGGACTGATGCGTGCTCAAACGACGCGATTGCGTCTCTAAATCGCATCATCAATTATGAACATTTCCGTGTGCAGTATTATTTTTCATTGTTATTTGTTGATTTTACCACCTTTGCTTGTTGATTTTTCGTTGTTGATTGAGTTTTATCTAGGTTGTTGTACACAGCCAAAACCCTGGCATTTAATGTAGACACCAACAAAAGGTGCCTGCCGTTAAACAATGGCGTGTGCTATACAACGCCGCCGTGTATTTAGCATAGTCCGTCGGCTCAACACTGCAGTGACGTAGTTCTGTTGTATTTAAACATGGCTTGAGTGCTCCGTCGGTCCAATGCCGTAGCACGTGCGTTTATTCAACGTCGGCTCATGTTAACAATGCCTGGAGATCAGTGCAGATGCAGTCATTAACAGTGTCAGTCAACGAGTAAATCCGATACGAGGCACTGATTTACTGCGGAACTTGACGCGAGGAAGGAAAGGGAGCCGTCTGTGCTTGACGGGAGCGTGCGGTCGCTTTGTTTGGCCGATGTCTCGGTTTGGGCTGCTGTAACAGCAAGCCCGCAAACAGTTTATGTCTACCGGCGTTTGTCTGTGTGTGATTCAGTCAAACCTTCAAAGTGACTTTAATTGCTTGATGCGTATCGCTGACGCAGATGCCTGCAGGAGTAAACATGTCACGGGTTTATATGGTCGGTCTGGGCGGTTTAAGGAATGGAAGTTTTGTCAATGTCACAACCAGTGGGGTTGTAAATGCTTCGACCGCTCTGCACAGTTGGTGGTCCACCACTGTAAACCATATCACGTGGCAGGTGCGTGTTTCGGAAAGAATGATGGCTGAAGTTTCCCAAGAATGCATAATATCTTATATTATGGAGTTATTACTGTAAAAATAATAACAATTAAACTCGTCTTTGACGGTCAACGTATGCATTTGTCTTGGTCATTTGTGTTCAGTATTACTCCAGAGAGAGATTATTCCCATACACCACGCGCAGCTTGGACGGGGTAAAATAGATAGAGTTGCTGCTGGGTGGGGTTTGGTTAATTCCCGACCTCGCCTGCAGGTTTATGTATAATAAAAGTAAGCCGAATATGTCGAAATCTATTCAGTAATGGCGACGCCCCTTTTACAACTTGCCCATTCGTTCGCGCTGCAGGTTTCTGGAACGAACTGAATTTCATGAGGCTTCGTCTGGAAGCGAACTGGAGGGACTATATTGCACGAGTTCCGACGCAGACAGCCAACTGGGACCGGAATGCTAAACGCTCGTTACCACCCCCCAAACCACCGCCAAAAAAGCCGAAGACCAAGCCACAGAAACGGCCTTCGAAAGTGCCGAGCAAGGCAGCAGAATCGCTGCCCGAGATCGAGTTCAAGACTCCGCCGCTGTCACCGCCGCGCAAGTCGTCAAAGGATCTTGTGGCTGTGCCCGAGTATACGAAAGACGACGACTTCTGGTCATTCTACGACCAGGATGTCAAGTGAAGGTCGGGGAAGACGTGGTCGCCTCTCACGGTCGTTACGCAGGTCGTGTAGGTGGAATACCTTGAGGCGAAGCGACCGGGCAAACACGTCATGTTGACGTGTCCATCTGTGTAAACAACGCACGGAATCGGAGGCGGAGTGACGGTGGATGGAAGAAGTCGGATACTTTCTAACCATCCAAAGCTTATTTTTATTGTGCAAGATGGGGTATATTTACAGTATTTTCTTTACTTTTTAAGAAGCTAGTGAACAATTCTTTCATGAACAAGAGAACCTTTATTGTGGAAATACAATATATTTACAACACTTGTTTGTAACATGCAAGTGTAAACATATTTTTCAAGAAGAAAGGTAAACATGGACGGCGGGATAGGTGCCAAGCAGACGGGACTGGGGTGTAGGGTCAGGTATGTTGGGAACGACAGTGGGTGGTGGGTATGGATGAAACAAGGTGTAACCACAGAGGGTGCAGTCACCAATGATGATCACGTGACTGTCGTGGACCTCAGTGGGGTGCATTAATGTGCGTACACAGCGGATGGAAGATTTTTAATTTGAAAGAAGAAAAGGCTGATATTCGGGCAAAATCAACAATTGTGGGATGAAAGGATGTGGGAAGAAGACAACCTACATGAAACCAGCGTACAATGCTGGTGGACTTCAACATAGTGTTTACAATTCCGTTTTGCTTGATGCAGTGGACTCTCGCTGTAGGGAACATGTTGGGACTGTTCCGTGTATCCGATGTTTCTTATATTCATGGGTGCTTAACACAGTGCAGACCAGAACGGGAATTTCAAAGTTTCACTTTGTTTCCAGACGTTCCTCGCATTGGGATTCATTATAGCGAGAGTCCACTGCAGTGGCAACCCACATTTCGTGACTATTGATGATATATGGTTATTCTTGTTGGCGCGAACCCAGTTCAACGGTAGCGAACACCTTTGTTATGTACACAGCGGGTAATGTATCTGTGACTAGCGCATGGCTTGACACACCTGCAGGCCTCTAGAGATACGCGTCGTCTTAATTTAACCTAACACCTTTAGACAGTGCAAACACGCGCCGCTGACATCTGACCTAGAATTATAATCTGGCAAACAGCCACGGTTTGCCTTCACAATAAGCCGACGAAGTTCACGATCCAAGTTTATGTAAGATTTATATATATATATTTATATACACATTCAGACACACTCACCATACGCACGCACGCACGCACGCACGCACGCACGCACGCACACACACACACTTATATTATCTAAATGTTGCTAATAGATTATAATCTTTGCGAACTTTATAAGTTGCAAAATATGAACGGACAGCAACACCGCTTCACATATTATTTACAAACATCGTCAGTACGGCAGCCATGTTGTTAGTGCACCGACTGTACTTGCATAGATGTGTTACGTCATGTAAACATTGTCGTCATCTTCCCGCCGTCTCTGGGTAGCCTTTTGTATTTACAGCTAGGTCTCTAGACATAATATTATTTCCACGGGTATCTATCTGAGTGAGGAGGCGGCTACGGTAATTCTATCCCGCATAAAATATCAATCTCTGTCGTCTCGGCGGCTATGAGCAATGTGTTTCACCAGCTGTTTGTCTGCGCTCCGTCTACATGGCGTCAACGCTGTCGGAACGTCTTGACAGAAAGCGGCAGTGAGTGACGGCGGTCGTGTCATCGTCCTACGTCTGGCGTGACGATAATATGCTCCTGGTGTCACTGCCCTCTGTCACAGCCTCGATGCAGGGGTGACGACCAATCACAATAGAGACGACACATTCGCGCTGTGATAGCATCGGTTTTCTACGACGTTCAGTATTGCGACGCCGATTATCTTAGATGTCACTGCCCGCTGTGCAAACGTGGCAAGAGAAAAATCGTAAAATCGCAGTAAAGGTGACACACCACGCCGCGACACCACACGAGTCCTCGCGACACTATTCACTACGTCATTACTGTAACTCATCTGACACTATATACATCCGGTGCACATTGAATGCAGTACAATTTCATTGCGAGTTCTGCTAGCGGTGTTGACTCGCACTGTCAAGGTTTATGGCACGGAGGGATTCCGACAATCACAGTCCCGTGTGTCCGTCTCACCTACATGACCACACCAGGGCGACGACAACTGACAGTCCGACGGTTACATGACACGACATCACGGCCCGGGGCGCCAACGCATACACTGGTTTATGCTGGTCGCGATGCACCGGTAACGTCAGGTTGAACTTCATCAATCTCGGCGCAGACGTCGTCGTCTTCGGTATTGTCGTCGTTGTCGGCGTAGTTGTCGGCGTAGTTGGCGGCGTGGTTGTCGGCGACCTTGTCGTGTGGCACTTCACTTGCGGAGTCAGAACGAGGCTGCCGCCGAACACGCGCGTCGAGCCGCTCATCACAGGAAGTCGTCGAGTGCTCAGGCCGTGTTTCGAGGTGATGACCCCGACACCACCGACACCGGAAATGTCCGAGTAGCAGCCGACGAATACCGACAGCGACTTTTCCGTTTCCGCTATGGCGACGCCCGTCAGGATGTTGAGCAGCCTCGTTTGGGGGATGGCTCCTGCGTGCGCAGAGAAACAGAACAGACGTCATTGTTTAGGTTTTGTTATTTATTTGTCACAAATGACAAGTGGTGTTTTTTTAATAAAGAACGTGTATCATTTAGGTCCCTATCTATGTTTTAGTCTCAAGGCATTATAATGGTATTGTTATTTAATTATCATTACGCTGATATAACTCATTCTCACCTTAGAAAATACCGGTTATGCTTTCATTAAATGATATCTATTTATATAGATACTATCTTTTAAAAGTCAGAGCACTGACATTATTCTTTTAATAGAACAATCAGTCAAATATACAGTGTAATAAATACAAATGTATTGTTTTATGAACCAATAAAATACTATTTATATTACCGAAACAAAGAATATGTTATGGTTTTAGCTACATGTGCTACTAAACGCTGAAATGTAAAAATACAGTCAAATTAAAAATAGTATGGTACAGCATCCTTAATTTCTTTGATTGCTAAGTTGAAAACACTAACATCAACATTTCTAACACCCCGTGTGGTTTTAACTTACACACATTTATACAGCGATATTCTATTTTTTCTAAAGAATTCAACATTCTTGGAATGGGGATTTGATCTCGTTGATGTCGTTCAAATACCTGATTTCGTCCAGTCTCAACTGCCCCAGTGAGACATATAAACGTGAGTACTCGACAGGAGACAGTGCTGTGTTATGATACAGAGCAGTGTGGCGTGCCCGTTGTTGCACAGCGCCTTGGAAAAAGCAACTTGGCTACCGACGCGTTATAGATATGTTCTTTTTAAAGTTGTAGTCGACTATAGTCAATAAGTCATGCAATTTAAAGCAGAAGGCATAGTCATGCAATGGCCGGAACAGGGACCTGAGTATCGCACACTTGTCGCACATTTGTCGCATGCATGTTTTGCACAGCGCCTTGGAAAAAGCAACATGGCTACTGACGCGTTATAAATATTCTCTTTAAAGTTGTAGTCGACTATAGTCAATAAGTCATGCAATTTAAAGCAGAAGGCATAGTCATGCAATGGCCGGAACAGGGACATGAGTATCGCACATATGTCGCTTTGTACTCGGTTATTACTGCTTTGATTAAATCTGTATCGATAACCGCAATTTCGATAGTCCTAACATTATCTGGGAAACCGTGGCCATAATGTTAAGCCCAGATCTAGCGCAAACAAAGAAATTTATAATTATCCTGCACATGGGATCCTCCCTTCCATTGGACAATTTAATAATATTATATGCCCACCACAAGTGCATGGTCTTCAAATATGCCCATTTCCCTGTTCATAGACCATTTATAAGGTGCACGGAATTCCAGAAAAGTTATACAGTTTCAAAGTGACCGACACTATATTCGCCCACCATCACCCCATACATGAAATAATGGCCCGTCCCCACAAACGAACCTGCGCAGATGCCGGCATCTGTGGCGTCGCCAGAGCGAAGTAGGTGCGTCGGCTCGACTGCGTGCTGGTGATCGTAGTAGCTGCATAGGAGTTGGTCCACTGCCGTCCAGCACAGGATCGTGTCCCTGTAGTCGACTCCGCCCAGTGCCTGTCGGACAACGAGAAACGACCGTGACTGCATTGACCACACTCAAGACGTGCGAACTCTTACGGTTTATCCATAACACGCAGGCCTAGCCCCCGGGGGGGAACTCCCTATACTGAGGTATACATGTATGTGTCGCGCAAATGCCCCTGTTTTTGGAAATTTTCTCTCTCTGTCCGAAGAAAAAATTTAAATTTTCTCTGTGCCCCAATTAAATCTGATAATTCTCTCTTTCACCGAAGAGGAAATTTCCCAATGAAAACGTTCCGCCCGGGCTTACCTTACATTTATAGATATTAGATAATTTTTTCAATAATTCTCTCTTGGTGACCCTAAATTTCTTGATTTTTCTCTCTCTCCATGTGCTCCATTGGGCTCTGGTGGCAGACCCCCACCGTTTTGGTATGGCAGTACCCCCCCCCCGGGGGCCTAGACATTTTGTTTAACTTTGATGGCCTTTCTTGACTTCTTCTACACTTCTACTTCGATTCTACTTCACCGCGTAGAAGGGACGAACGGCTTTAAGAGACCCTTCCGAAAGACACAGGGAACGGGGAGTATATATTCCACACAGTTTGTGCGTTATGAACAAGGATTTTTGTGTTGCGGGACCAACGTTTGTCAAATGACATGCGAGCAACAGGCCATGAGTTCACATACGACCGAAGAGCGACTTTCGCGACCAGATAATAATAATAACAGTTCGTTTGCGGGTCTTACGGATTTCTTTTACCAGTTTTTTCACGTGTGCACCACGCAGGGTTGGCAACTAGTTGCAGCAACGCCATAATTGATGTACATACCTATGAATAAATATGCTTAAATACATTTTTTTAAATGTCTGTGTGCTCACAACTTTCAGAAACTTAATTAATGTATAAAATAAATTACTAAATGTTAAGTTCCCAAATGGTGCGATTCTTAGAAGTGGTACCTTACATACTTTTTGGGGGCAAGATATATAATGTGCACTTACTAAAAGGTCAAGTCATTTATTAGGTTACCGTCTCTGGTGATACGCCCATTCTATTCATAAATCCGGCACGTACGCGTTGACTGGCATCGTGTTGCACACTCGTGCGTAACAGTTTAGATTATTTATTAGGAAGACACAGAAGAAGTCTGCAGTATGGGTGTGTACGTTTCCGCTTCGGTGAATCTGCTTTTATTCGGTGGCCCCACGTGGCCCTCTCTGTCTCTGTCTCTGTCTCTCTTAACTTCGCACACATCGTGACAACGTGTAACCTGTCGTTGGGTCTCAGTGTACATTCCACCAACACGAGTGACAGCAGAAGTGTCCTCAGCACGGAACAGACAGTTTTGTTGCTTGTGAGGACACGAACCTGTTACGCATATCTACGGTCTCCAGAAAACCACCTCATCAGTGGTTTCCTGGCAGCTGGCAAGCCACTGTCAGTCAGAGTATTCCATCCAAGATGTGTTAACACGACTCCCTTCATTCCCACAAAATGTGCTTCTCCGAACAGACACCCCTGTCCGAAAAACGCACCCACATCAACAACGTGGCCGATGTGGTGAAGCTGAGAAGGTCGACATGCCTTGGCCATATTCTTCGCATGAACAGAAATAGTCTTCTACATGCTGTTTTGAAATGGACACCTATTGGAAAAAGGAGAGGAGATAAGCCATCAGGCACCTGGAGAGGAACTGTCGAAAAAGAAATGAAACTGGTTGGGAAGACCTGGAATGGGTTCATTTGGCTCGTCCAAGACCGTGGCTGGGAAGATATTTGTTGTCGCCTGACGGTCCAGTTGAAGCGAAAAGGAGTGCGTGAGTCCAACGAAACTGCAATGGCGCAGTCTTTCCGGTGCAGTATCTCGTTACTAGTCTTCTCTAGTATCCCGCGACTCGTCCGTTTTTTTTCAACATCCTTCGCTAGTACCACATTTCAAATCAGAAGAGCAATGAACTACGTGAAATTTCGGATATTTTCAACCGAACAAACGTTTAGTGTTTTGCACGTTTCTTTTGATGTTGGTTTCCAATTCGCTGATTCGGCGACACGCATCTGCACTATTACTCAAAATATGTGCTTGTCTTGAAACAAACGTTCGATTTGTATACTTCTATTTGAGCACGGTAGATGCGACTGCGCTTATATTCCATCATTTCGTTGACAACCGTACTATAATTGTTAATACAACCATGAAAAACGGATAATTGGGCAGACATATAATTGTCATGCAATTTGACAAGCACATAATTCGGAATATAACGACGCCATACATCAGTTCGACTGCGGTACCAAATGAAACACAATACGTGACAGACTGTTAGTACAACACAATATACAATAAGAACACTTCTATCGCGACAAATTCTTCGGAAACCCGAGATCAAAGGCGCGTCAAAGCGAAAGGGTTAGGCAATCTCAAAATCGGGTTTACAACGTTAATGTTGTCAACAGATTGATGAATATGCTAAAGAGCTAAAGATGGTAGGCAATATGTTATAAAGGTAAATGTTCAGATGGCGGTGAAGTGTTACTGTGTTTCCTGCCGGCCAAACACTAACAGGGAGTGAGTTAAAAAAAATTGGTGCGACAGCCAAGCCTTAGTTCCGGTGTTTGTTTCAACTCTATAGGAACAACAGAATTAGATGACCCAAGCTGTCTATACAATGGCGTATTTGGTATCCCGAAACGGGGGGGGGGCAATGGGGCCAAGCTCACCCCGCACTCCCCACCACTCACCCCCAGACCCAAAAAAAATTTCCCACTACGTCTAGACTTACTTGCAGGGGTGAGCAGTGAATGTAAGTATACCAGTTGCTTAGATGAAAATATTAGATCTTTAAATAATAATACCATAATACGATATCGGACAGAGAGCCAATGCAGAGATGTCAGAACTGGCAGGTTTGTTGGCGACCTCTCAGAACAGATGTGTCTTACCTTCACGCGGAAGTTGCCGGCTGCGTACAACCTGTCGACGGCTATGGAGTTCAACACGCGGTTCGTTCTCGTGTCGACTGACACTTGCACGAGTTTCAAGACGGGTGGGTCCTCACGGATGTCGAACATCTACAAAAGCACAGACATTTATATTATATTGACGTTTTCTATAAAACCATTCATCTGCGTATCTGTCGAAATGCCGGTTTTGTTAAAGTAATTTGCATCATTTGTAAATCACGAGAACGCTGTACTGAAATACCTAGATTTTGTATGACAATTTCGATCAAACACAGCTGCTAGAGTCTTATTTATTTCACTCATGTCGGGGATGTTTTCATTTGATCTGCGTCCTGTACAAACACCAACCCATTTAACACCAACAACAACAACAACAGCAACAGCAAGAACAATAACAACAATAAGCCAAACAGAAAACGCAATTCAAACCATCGCGCAGCCAATCGGAATGCCGTCTACAAAACAACAGCTAATCAAATCACCGCATGCGCACCTGAAAGACGACGCTGACGCCATCTTGGAGACGGAAGGCGACCATGTTCCCTGCAGCCCACATGCGAGGCCGCGGCCGACGCAGTTTGTAGTCCTCCGTGTGTAGAACAGAGATGAGCTCGGAGCACTCGAGAATGTCGAGGTCGAACGGCGTGTCGAGATCGGGCCGATTGGCGGCGGCGTCGAGCTGCTCCTCGCAGCCGGCAATCACCCTCACCTGGGTTTGCCTCATGAGCCGCGAGGGGTCGTCATGGAGGACGACCGACAGGATGAAGTAGATCCTCCCTTCGAACACCGCGAACGGCCCCCAGCCGCACTTCCAGCCGCACGCCTCGTCCGTCAGGTGGACGTGATGGGTGTCGACGAGGCGAACGTTGCGGAAGACGGGAAGGAACACGCCGGCTGCAGTGTCGGTGCACAGGGGCGCCGAGTAGAGGTCCGACAGCCGGGAGCGCGGGCCTCGGCGACGCACGCTCACGTAGAGGCGGCGTCGGGCGGTGTCGTACGTCAGCACCTGGGGCAAGATCATTGTTTTACGTCCGGGTTCATGTCATACGAATAAAGTGCCAGAGATTTTAACACGGTATCCCCCTTTTGGCAAGTTTTAATTGTTGCTGGTTTGCAGCATTTCGACAAGTAAGGCGAGCAATTTTGACAAACACCGACTCGTATATTTGCACACATGGTAGATTTACCTGACTGGATTTCAGCGAAGGTTTCAATAGGAAAACAATAGTGTACTGCACCCACCTCAGCCGAGAGATTACTCGATGGGTCGGACTTGTTGCCGAGGGCGAGACCGGCGCTGAAGAGGTCGGGCGCCGATCCGGTCGCCGTTGGCGGGGCCAGGCCGCCCCATACCCCGGGAGGTCGGACGCCATCTCCACCCTGGGAGACTCGGAATAGGAACCTGCCGGCGCTCTCGGCGGGGGCAGGGGGAAACAGATGGACGAAGAGGAGAAGAGTCACACACAGTGTCGATATTTGTCGGACGCACTCCTGCGTGAACGGTCTGCGTAGGAAACGGAGAGAGAACGTTTACGGTGCAACGAAATCGGCCGGCGGCATAAAGTGCATTTACTGAAAGGACCAGGCTCAAATCAGTCGTGTTATCTGGGCGTAGTATGCGGCTAATATGTGTTCATTAATTCAACTAATTGGGCCTGTGTCTCGAAGAAATCACGTGTTTCGAAAGGTGTAGGGTAGGCCGGGGCAAAGTGAACCATTGGGGCTAAGTGAATCTTGCTTAGGCAGCGATATGGGTCCACCTGCATGTGCATTGAATGAAGTGGTGGCCATTATAAATTTTAGGATGTAAAATATGCAGAAAGAAATAATGATATTAAACTTTTGTTTGATTTCTGTCACTGAAATTTATATTCTGTCGTATAGCAACGATTTGCAGTGGTTGTATGTACCAAAGCTTCGTGCTTGTCGTATTCATGATGTGCTTTGGGAGAAATATCCCAGTTTGAGTATAATGCATAAAACATACATGAGAAGTAGGTGGTCGGGACAAAGTGGAACAGCTTTTCCCTGGTTTGTTTCGGTCAAAAACGTCATTGTTTTATACTTACGCGATGATTCCTTGATAATCTATGACAGTGCTATCTTATTCGAAAAACAGTTTGTTATTAACAACCAACTCAAACTAAACAGCAACTCGAAAATATGGGCTTGCTTAAAAATCCACCTTATTTGTTGTCATTATTGAGTCGAAGATAATTTCACTTTGCCGCTGTGGTGAAGTCCACTTTGCCTATGTTGCTAAGTCCACTTTGCCCCACAGTCTTGGGGCAAAGTGGAATTTCAATGATTTTGTTTTCGTCAAAAAGTCAACTAACTATTTTATTTGGAGGGACTATGTGTACATATGTGAAGATAAGCCCTATATAAGATAAGCCCATTGTCAAAGCGCGGATTATATTTTAACCACTTACGGTGCCGTAATACAATGTCGTGAAAGCACAGCCAGATAATGGCATGCCAATACTTAACGACGCATAAACATTAAGGGACGTTCAGAAAGTATGACACGTGAAATAAACAAACTTGTGTCACTGCAAACATGTTGGTGCATCCTGTGATTTTGATGGACATGTGAATAAACGGTTTGTTCTATGCAGCCGACTCCAACAAAAATTAATGCATTTGCGTTGTAATACACATAGTTTTGTCAAGGAGGCGAACTATGTTTTGCTTGTAACCATTCTTAGGTGGTGGGAACGGTGGTTCAAGTGTGATTGGAGTAGCAATATACCCCTGACACACGGAGGAGGCAATGTCATTAGTGTGTAAAGGGAACGCTATATTTATCGACATTAATGTAGCAATAGTCATGGTTTCGTTAACTACCGTCAGTTCCCACACAATAAGTGAATATAGCAAAAGTGGACAGTATCGCTATATAGTGTAACGAGTAAACATTAAGAACACATCAGAAAAATAGGCAATGCATATTGTTTATATCATTTATAGTGTAATTTGTTAACAAAATGATATTCTAACATCCGTAAGTCATTTAGTCAATGTCAAGGTGTGTATGTTTCACCAGTAACACGATACTTGCTTAACTTTAATATGCCCAAATTCGATACCTTAATATTATTTGTACTGCACCGCTGGGTTCAACACACTTTCAATTGGGAATGTTTTGCACATATTCTAAACGCGTAGGTACTTTTCGGATTAAAACATTCACATTAAATATTAATCTATGTTTGACCACAGTTCATTTTCCGTTGGTGGCCATGTTAACGTAATAATTGTACACGGTCGAAACAACTAAATATTAAACATATTACACTGTTATTATGTGTGATTAAAATCACATTGTCACAAACGTTGTCTACAACCAAAAATAGCAGTGTAACGCTCTTACACGTTTTAGAAACGTTAGCACCAAATCCGCCCCATAATGCACCATCTTATCGACAAAGGATCGACATTTCAAGCGAACTAAACGTGTTGGCTGACTACAGATATTTAGAATTAAATAGCTGAAATATTGCGACTATTTTTTTAAACACCACACTTACAGCAGCGTATAATCACTACCGAACTGCAACATGAGACGCAATTGTGGTCTGACCCCCCAGCATAACCTTACCACGAGCATTTGTGAGGTCAACATTTCATCACGCATTCTTCCGTGGCTTCGATGGATTTGTTTACCATTACATATTGGGGTTGTTGCTCAATGTTTAGAGGAAATGTTTAGGATGAACTCGCGCTGATGACTCAATGCATTATCTGGCGGTCTATCGGTGACACAAGTTCCGGTATATGTTTACTGGTCTCCCGTGTTGAACGTTTCCGGCCACCGCGCACCATTTATCATCGACAGGCGCGCGTCTTTTCTTCATCGTTAACACCGCGATTATGGTAAATTTCCCGTCACTAGAGCGTTACTAAAATGGCACTAAACGCCCCCTTATGACCCGGCGTCAGCCAGCCAGCCACCCATTGAGCGCTAAGATGGGCAGTCATCGTTGCCAGATCCCGTTTCGGTGCCGGGTTGGTTCGTCGCACGAAATCCGGTGCACTTTTTATTCGCAACAGCAGCATATTGTCGTGATCCTATCGCAAAAACGACGACGCGCACAATTCGACAAGGGTTATCAGACAAGGGGCTATACATTGTTTAGGTTCGAAAAACTTTACGATGAGAGCGCTGCTACTTTTGCTGCTGAACGACAACACGTTGTCGTGAGAGTAAACCGAACGCATACACGACGGCCCGCATAGTCCCACTAAGGTTATCAGAGAAGAGGTAATAAATTGTATACGTTCGAGCAACATAATTACGAGGCGCCGCCCGTTGACGGCGGAGATACGTGTATGTCGCGATTACGTTTATCAATGTAAGCCGAGCGAAGTGGAGCGGGAACCACGAACGTCTACGCGGGCGTCATTTGTCACCGACCCAACAACGCGGTTGGCAGTCTTGACGCTCCTGTCATACCGCGGTTGAAGTTGGTTGGCTGACGCAACGACGATTTGGTCGGCGGTCCATGTACGTGTACAAGCGCGTGTCCGCGTGCACGTACACTGGCGGATATCAGAATCCGCACACGTCATAGACATATGACAGATCGGGGGTTTCTCTGCGTAACTTGGCTACAACTTAATTGTCAGCTACGCGGTGTACCAAAATTAATATAGCTTGAAATGCATCACAGGCGAATTGTTATACTGGGTCTATATCCAGCATTGTGGGACGTCCCGTGATGTGTCCTGCCGACTTCAAAGTGGACACCCCAAACGCGGACACGGGAAAGCTCATCGCGAACGCGAGTAATGTGTATCATCTTAACAGCTGCCTGCCAACATCAAACACAGTCTGACAAAATACGTGCTACTGCGCCCACGATCTATATGTAACAAACGACGCAGTCGCGCGGCGAATATACATAAGTAAACACACTTTACCTGCAATTCATCGCGATGCACTTCTCGTCGCTACAGTATCGGTCAAGTAGTAATGTCCAAACGGAGACGCTCGTTGTAGTGCTAGAACAAGTAGCCAGCCGACTGCCCCGTAACGGGAATGCTTATATCCTGCCTCGGGCCTCCTCGCGCTCTTGGCTCGGCGTTGCAATGACCGCCCCGGCGGCGTCAACTAGTTGAACGCAGCGGCTCCACTCGTGGGCCTGTGACGACAGCGAGACGTGCGTCACTGCGCAGGGACTCCCCCCACAGGTGACGGTGACGACGCCGCGATCCGACTGACAGCCGGAGGTCGCACGTTGTGGGAGTGTAAATTGCGACTTGCGACACGTCTGTTAGAATCAGACGGGACGCGTGTTGATGTCAGGGTTAGCGTAAAGCCCGCCATACACAGACCGATTTTTCAGTTGCCAACATGTTGACGACTCCTTGTTCAGTTGGCAACGAAAATGTAGTCATTATGTGTATCTTCTCCACCAACTGTTGGCAACACTTTCTGTGGACATCTGATGGGTAGTTACTAACTACTATGTCGGTTGACAAACTGTTGTCGACTAAAACTCGATGTGTGTGTGGCGGGCCTTAATGTTAGGATCGGGGTTAGGGTTAGGGTTTGAATTAAGGCACATGTTTGGTGATTCTGACAAGTATAATTTAAGATGTATTACATTGGTTCTAACCGATTGTATAAATTACAACAAAGTCAGTGTATTTTAAAACTTATTGACATATATCACACATGCACACTTGTTGAATTGTTGCTAAGCCAGTGGCTTCCTTGTCCATTTGCCGCCTGGCGGTTGTTCCGTTGGGTGGCAATCTTGATTATCTTGTTCAATCTCGTTCAGTCTGATTGACATGCAGATGACATATGCGGGCGCTTTGCCTTTGATCGTAACTCGCTCACGGGCGTTGAAAACCTCTAATGTCCCTTCCACTATACGCGTGGATTGCTGGATTATCGTGTATTTCGAGACAATAATTCTTTTCTCAATGAAAATATAGTGGAAACTCAATAAAATTCGTCCTGCGTCAGTTCTGTTGTCTCGGTTCACTCAACTGTGCTAATGAGAACCCAGCTGTAGCGATGACCAGTTCACCAGTGGTCAACATTGCCTCCAGGTGGGATACACAACCACTAATCAACCCACACCTGATCAACAATGGCTCAGGAAAAAGGAGAAACGTCGTAAACATTACAGTTCGACCGCAGCCGGCCGTTTTGGGTAGACGTCGTCGCAGCCGCTCGGTGAAGCGTGACCATGCGTGACAAGGTGTGACTCCCCGTCGCGGGAGGTTCCGTTGTCGCCAGTGTCGCGATAGGTGTCGCACGCCGCAAAGACGGCGTAAATTGGACCCGCTCGCTGTCACAAACACAATGGCATACGTCCGACTGACCACCCGGCCATCAGTGATCAAATAACGCGTGTGCTTTGTACCTCTCGGACACGCGGGTCAGTCCAGGTTTGTCCTGTAAACCTTTCCGCTTGCTGCGTAGAAAGTCGAGTGTTTCGGACGTGTTATTGTTTGCCTGCTGTAAACACTTTCCGAAGCGAACATAATTATATTGATCGGCAACAAAACGGCGGAGAATCCACTAATTACTTTTTATTTTCTTTTATAGAATTTTAAACTATACATGCTTTTAATGCATGGCGTATGTGTGTAATATGCATATATATATATATATATATATATATATATATATATATATATATATATATATATATATATATATATATATATATATATATATATAAAGTGTATGGATATTGGCTGTTGAATAGTTGGAAAATCCCAAGCTCCCAACAGTTACCTTTTGGTTGCAATTTGCGTATATTTTTGGTGGGCGCAATTGAGCCACGGCGAAATGTGGTCCAGAGTTATAGCGGTAATTGTCATACCTCGGATAAATACCACAGAGCTGCCACTCTGTCGTGACCCCCTTCATTTGTCCTAAATACGTCATTGCAATTGACTCACATGTTCCAGATACCCCTGCTATCTTTAGCTGGGATTCTCCTCGAGTTTCACCCGTGACTAATTTTTATATCGTGGTATCGTGTGTCATAATCGCTCGTTTATCATCGTGAGAAGGATTGGTCCAGTCGAATTGCGTTTCGTGTTTCGAAGTGTCTAACTAGGCTGAGCCCTCCTCATTAAAATCGGGGCGCGGTGGCGTAGTAGGCAATTTCGCTGGCCCGATTTCGATTGGCCTAGGCAGTTTCGTTCACTCCACTGGCCTAGTTCATTCAACTGTATAACTGAGTAACTGGCTATAGATAGTGGTGGATACGTGAACGAATAGTCTTCGCGCAGTAATTGCAGCGTGGCTGAATGCTTCCCTGATAAGTCAAGTTGGTGTTGAAGTGAACAGGTCTGTCAGGGGGTGAAGTGTAAAACGTTCTGAGTAGTCTCAAGGACTGGATACTGCGCTAAGTTAGAACGTACCTTTTTAAAGGGTTGCTAATTTTGTTCCCACAATGCATCACTTTCACTGGGAGTGGAAATCTTCCGACAGGTCCATCGTTGGAAAATACTCGTGTGTAATAAACATACAATTTTAATGCATTGTTATACATGGCGCTCATTTATAGATTTGCACCGCATAATTAAAATCATCCGATCCTAATTGTTCTGTTAGATCATTGCATTCTGCTGCGTCATCGTCGATAAAGACAGGACATTTTTCCATTTTCGACCCCAAGTTCCCTAACGTGTGCGTACAACACACACCAGACGTATCTGCGTGAGTCAGCGTCTTGGCTGAATTGATATGTAACAGTTGTACACCCAGAGATGTTGATCGGCAGAGATGCGTCTAGCGCAGCATGAATTCATCTGAAAAACACTCGAGTATGTTTTTACAAGTAGTGCCGGTGTTACCCCGTACCAGGATGTCATTCTACGCAATCCTGTCCATATTAGTCCCTCGTCCTGATCCAGACGCTATTTCCACGAGCGGATGTATGTGAGTATGCGCATCGCCCTTCCCGGTGTTTATTAATATGATTTATTACACATTTTGTAACGTCCGCACAGCATTTTTGGCTGTACCAAGAAATCCCCTTCCAGTTGCTGCTCAACAGCTGCTTCCCTTGTCTTCCCGCTGTCTCGTGTCTTCCCACTTCCCCCGTCTTCCCACTCGTTCCCATTTCATCCCACTCTTCTTTGTCTCCCTCTTTCATTCATGTGTCTCAAGCACTCCCACTCTCCACTATCTTCCCATTTTCCCGTCTTTTTTCCCAATGCCTCAAGCACTCCCAATCTCCATTATCGTCCCATTGTCCCATTTTCCCGCCCATGTCTCAAGTATTCCCATTCTCCATTGTTTCCCCTTCCTTATCTTCCCGCTGTCTGTCTTCCAAAACAATATTATCATTACACACACTTCCTTTTTCCCACTGTGCCATGCCTTCCCTCTGCCCTCTACCACGTGTTACGTCTTCCCTCTTCCCTCTACCACGTGTTATGCCTTCCCTCTGCCCTCTACCACGTGCTAAACCTTCCCTCTTCCCTCTACCACGTGTTATGCCTTCCCTCTGCCCTCTACCACGTGCTAAGCCTTCCCTCTGCCCTCTACCACGTACCATATCTTCCCTCTGCCCGCTACCATGTGCTATGTCTTCCCTCTGCCCTCTACCGTGTGATATATCTTCCCTTTGCCCTCTACCGTGTGCTATATCTTCCCTCTGCCCTCTACCACGTACCATATCTTCCCTCTGCCCGCTACCATGTGCTATATCTTCCCTCTGCCCTCTACCGTGTGCTATATCTTCCCTTTGCCCTCTACCGTGTGCTATATCTTCCCTCTGCCCTCTACCACGTGTTATGCCTTCCCTCTGCCCTCTACCACGTGTTATGTCTTCCCTCTGCCCTCTACCGTGTGCTATATCTTCCCTCTGCCCTCTACCGTGTGCTATATCTTCCCTCTGCCCTCTACCGTGTGCTATATCTTCCCTCTGCCCTCTACCACGTGTTATGCCTTCCCTCTGCCCTCTACCACGTGTTATGTCTTCCCTCTGCCCTCTACCGTGTGCTATATCTTCCCTCTGCCCTCTACCACGTGTTATGCCTTCCCTCTGCCCTCTACCACGTGTTAAGTCTTCCCTCTGCCCTCTACCGTGTGCTATATCTTCCCTCTGCCCTCTACACGCAATACTGTCGCTGTTGACACTGCCACTGAAACGACTAACGACTACTGCAGCTGCTACTCTTGCTACTACTATTGCTGCTGCTGTTGCTGCTGCTGCTGCTGCCGCTACTACTATTACTACTACTTCTACCGCTACTGCTGCCGCTACTACTACCGCTACTGCTGCCGCTACTACTACTGCTACTGCTGCCGCTACTATTACTACTACCGCTACTGCTGCCGCTACTACTACTACTACTGTTACTGCTGCCGCTACTACTACTACTACTACTGCTACTGCTGCCGCTACCGCTAGCACAACCACTTCCACTATAATAATAATAATCATCATTGTCATTATCATAACAACAACAACAACAATAACAGTGACAATGCTTTCCACTAGCTATATAAAGCGCTAATGTACGCACTCAACATAATACTTGGCGCACCTAACATAATGTGGGCAATAACATAATACTTGGCGCAACTAACATAATGTGGGCAACAACATAATACTTGGCGCACCTAACATAATGTGGGCAACAACATAATACTTGGCGCACCTAACATAATGTGGGCAATAACATAATACTTGGCGCACCTAACATAATGTGGGCAATAACATAATACTTGGCGCAACTAACATAATGTGGGCAACAACATAATACTTGGCGCACCTAACATAATGTGGGCAACAACATAACATGCGCACTGGAAACTTACAATCGCGCCCACGAGACAGGTACAGTGTGCCGGCACATGATGCGACAACGTCACGGTCAGGTTGTATTCGACAGCTCGGCTTGTGTTACCGATAAATTATGCGTCTGCCGTCATTGTGCACCAGATCACAACTAATGTCCTGAATGGATTGCGTCATGTTTTTGTCGCAACGAAACTGGAGTCTAAGCCACCCAGGTCTCCACGCAGCTGTTGCCCCGCATTAGCCGGGGTCTAGTTTCAATCACGGCCTATTGTATGCGTAGTGGCACTGGGTTGAGGGCGGTATTAATATATGTATCTAATGACGTAACTCGGGTGCTAACTTAGTGGAGTAACCCATATCACCATGTCGACAGTCACCATAATGCAATAGAACAACCCAGTGAACTCTACCCGATGTCTGCCGTGCATGCAACCCGTCACGACCCTTAATAATTACTTATCGTTCTTCCGCGTGCTTCCCTTTCTAAAGGGTCAGCTAAGGCCGACTACTTATTGTACAGCAGCTCTGCAATTCCCTGTTGTAATTCCCACTGCTCCCTACCCTATTAGCACATTTTCCCTTCATTGTAATATCCTCCTCTGCCCTTTGCACAACAACCTATAGAATTTGTATGGAATATTCTTTTGGATTTTTGCGGACACAGCTGTGTAGAATTCAGAAAATATTCTATATAATTTTCATGGAATATTGTATAGAATTTTTTTTATGGATTATTTTATTGGTTTTTATGGACATAGCTATAGAATTTGTAGTGGGAGTTCTACAGTTTTCTATACCATATTTTGCTATGTTCTGTAGAATTCAGCACAATTCTATAACATTCTAGGTCCTATACAAATCTGTAGAAAAAATAAGTACACATAAACTATTTCCACTTAGTCTATAGTATCCACGCGCATTTTCAAATCAGCCTCGCAATGCGCTGTGGTATCGACAAAGGACCGACATTTCAAGCGAACTAAACTTGTTGGTTGAATAACAGCCTGTCCCGTTTGTGGCGCCACACGGTATGTCACGCTGGTCTAGTCTATGAGCAATTCGAATGAGGACACGCGCCCTCGCCGGGGCACGTCTCGGCAACTCGGCTGCATTCGAAATGACATTTCTGCCCATTACCCCTAAACTCCATGACAGCGTCTTTGTGGGGTTGTCACGGTAAATGCCCTCGTTTGACCTGTCTGGCAGTCTGGCTTGATGCCGCTGGTGCGTCCCGCGTCTCTCGGCCCCCGTCTCTGGGTACTGTCCGGGGTATCGACTCGTCTGAATGTAGGAACAGTAATTTTTTTAAAGGTGCAAGATCCGTGATTTTTTTTTATCATAAACTAATATCATATAGTATAAATCTGCTTCTGCAACTGATTTTGCTTATCGCAAATCCGGTTCATTGGTGTCCAAATATGTAGTGTGTTTATGTAACATCCACAGTCGATTTAATAAAAAACATGCCTATTTTTGTTCAAATCATCGAAATAGTTGACTGTCGTTAGATCTAATAAGGATCAAAATAGTGGATATCCAAAATGGTAAACACTGTGTGGGTCAGTGCTGATCATGGGCGTGACCTCCATCCTCTCGACGATCACGTGACAAAGTTACGAAATTTCACCAAGGAACAAAATCGTGATTTTTCAGCATTTCGATTTTCACTTCAGCAAATGCTTGAACAAGCATTAACTAATTTAATAGTTTGTCTGATGATTACACAAAAACTACATACAAAAGTTGCACAAACGAGCTGGCATACTGTAATGGATTCTAGGTAGGTTTGGTTTTTCCCAAACTTAATTTGAAATGAGACTAGCAAAAAAATTGAACTGATTAAGCAACTTTAATGTATGATTACCGTTATCTGTTTAATTATAATGTTTCGACTCGAATATCGTGTTTACCCTGTATGCTGAACGGACGGTTGACATTCATAGCCAGATAACGGTCAAATCATATTATGAAAATCGTGGTTCATTAAAACACATTTGAGAAGTCGAGATTTTAGAACAGATGTAATCTATGCTGTGTAACAGGATGTTACCATGACAATGATGACACTTTGTACCTTTGATTGTGCATAGAAAATAATGTATTGGTGGAAACGAAATTACTATTAGCGTCATTATTGCTGCGAAATGACTGCAATACATAATAGCCGTGTCTGGCCGATCGTGTAGTGATACAGTGATACAGTGATACAGTGATACAGTGGTGGTTGCAATGGGAGCGATAACGTTTGGAAATGCCTCACAGTGTTTGGTGGAAATTGAAGGTGATCTGGTTTGTGAGTATTAATTGTATGTAAATATATAAATAAATAAATCGGTACGTCCATTGCACAAATTACGAACAAGAGATAAATCAATGGGTGTTTTAGCAAACTTTATAGTGGTTGTCAACTCAGGTGTTTGACACCCCGCCTCTCTCTCCCCCTCTCTCTCTCTCTCTCTCTCTCTCTCTCTCTCTCTATATATATATATATATATATATATATATATATATATATATATATATATATATATATATATATATCGCACTCGCCCTCCCTTGCCCTTCCTCAGTTCCTACACATCCCTCTCCTCTGTCCGTCAGTTCATACCCACCCCTTCCGTCCGTCCGTCAGTTCATACCCACCCCTTCCGTCCGTCCGTCCGTCCGTCCGTCCGTCCGTCCGTCCGTCCGTCCGTCCGTCCGTCCGTCCGCCCTCCCTCCCTCCCTCCCTCCCTCCCTCCCTCCCTCCCCTCTCCCTCCCCCTCCCTCCCCTCTCCCTCCACCTCCTCTCTCCACTCTCTCCATATGTACTTCTCTCCCTCCCTCCCCCATCCTCTCCGACCCTCGCCTCTCTCTCTCTCTCTCTCTCTCTCTCTCTCTCTCTCTCTCTCTCTCTCTCTCTCTCTCTCTCCTCGGGGAGTACCCGGATGTTCGTCACACGTCACTACGACGTTGTCACCAGCAGAGGCACCTAGCAGACGGGCGTGTGACCCTAACCCCGCCGCCACAGTACACAAAAACAGCAGCTGGGAAACAGCGGAAGGTCGCAACCCCCGTAACCCGGCTTTATAAAACAAACAGCAACATTTGGAATAGCGACGTTACGCAAATAAACAACTAGTTAAATTACCAACGTACCACGTCGAAACCCCAGCGGTGCTGCTATATAAATTAAGAGAGTAAGTCGTAAGAATGTACATTTAACAAGATTTAACAGGATGCTATCCAAAGCAACAAGATGCAGGTGGCATGTAAAACCATTCGGTTATCTAGATTCCAGAAATATAATTATAAACAATCTATATATGACTTAAGATATTATGTCGAATATATTTTTTAACACACTGTTCTCGTTTACGCAGTAATTATATAACGTATGCAAGTAGTAGATAATTGTAAGTAGGAAAGACTCCTTTTCGGCTGTTTTCTTTTCTGCTATATGATGCTCTATGTTTTGTACTGTGTTTTGTACTGTGTTTTGTACTGTGTTTTGTACTATGTTTTGTACTATGTCTTGAACTATGTCGCTATCAAGCGTAATGATTCAATGAAGTAGTTCCGCTTACAAGATAGCCACGCCGCCGGCCTTCGTTATTATCTTGACATGATGTCCAAATCGTCCTCGCATACACGTCGATATAAAAAATTCTTATTGCATTATATACTTTATAATAACTAGTACGACAAGAACACTCACATTGCCACAGTTAGTTGTTCTGGAACATATAAATTCATTAATCACCAAGAACGTCTTTTGTTTGCGCCATTTCCCTACGATGTATCATATGCATTATTTGGGCCTATGTAATCCCATAATATTATGTATCTTAGAAATTACTATGTACCATATTGTGTATCTTAGAAATTTATATTATTCCGTATGTGTCTTAGAAATTAATATACACCTTAGCGTAGCAACAAGGCTAAAAATGGCACTCGATTAAACATTAGGGTACCACAAGGCAGGCTACCGTCAGGAAAGATCATGCACTGACCAGATAGCAATACTTCGCATTAAAGTCTATCGATTGAAACTCACATATGAAAATCATGACATTTTATTGATTTCGAAAAAGCCTTTGACACAGGGCACAAGGCTACCTACTGTCACCATCTCTTTTTTTCCTAGTGGCTATTTATTGGACCTTGGAAACAGTTGATGATGATGATGTATTTTATTTATAACACATTACGGTACATATACATGTAAAATGCCATAAAAAGGAGCACTAAAAAGAAATTGCACAAGTTAAATCATCTTATTTCCATAGCGGACCTTAAAAAATGCATACAAGCAACAAGAGTCGAGACAAATGATATGAACATGTAAATGATATGAACATGTAAATGACTATATCAACTAAAACAACTGACATCCCAATATACAAATTCACTATAATTAATTCCCTTCATTATATTCATTAAAATTGTCTTACATTCTTTTTTAAACACATACCTTGTCTGAATTGTGTTCACATTTACTGGAAGTTCATTCCACAATTTAATTCTATTAAATAAAAAAAATGTACAACCCTGACCCTTGACCCTTGACCCTTGCATTACTTCCACTTGTATTAAAAGATGGAAAAAGAAAAACAAAATGGCATACAATGGACACTATGGGAACAACTAAAATTAATGATGTTGACTTCGCCGATGATCCGGCTCTTCTCTCACAAATGCAAGAAGCAAATGCAAGAAAAACATCACTAATAGAAACAACGTTAGGACTAAATATGAACAACGGCAAAACCAAGATCATGAAGATCAACAATAAGAACAACAGCCCAATTGCACTGCAAGGAGAATTCCTAGAGGAAGTATTTCACATAAATAGGAAGTACTGTGGACACAACCGCAGGAACATATATATATATATAGTGATGTAAGGGCTGGTATTGGGGAAGCAAGAGTGGCCTTTGTCGTGCTTAATAAGATACGGAAGTCCAGAGAAACGTCAATACCAACATACACATTTTAAACTCAAATGTTAAGGCTGTGCAAATGTATGTATCAGAGAAATTACGTACATGCTACAGAAGATCTAGACTTTTTGTAAGTACGTGTCTGAGAAGAATTCTAAACATGTGCTGGCCAGAAACAATTAGCAATGAAGCACTGTGGGAAAGAACAACCCGTGAATCAATTGAACATCAAATTAGAAGGAAGAAGTTGAGATGGAGAGACCACACTCTCAGGAAGCCAATACAACACATCACAAGACAGGCGCTAACATGGAACCCTTAGGGCAAAAGAAAAATGGAAGGCCAAAAAACACCTGGCGCAGAGAAACAGAAGCAGAGATGTCAAAAACAGGATATAACCGAAAAGAACTGGAAGCCCAACCCACAATTGTGTCCGGTGGAAAGGAATCGTTGCTGTCCTATATGCTTCGACGGCGAGTGAAAGGCTTAAGCTAAGTAAGTCATCAAACAGGCTCCAGAAAGGATCCTCGATCTAATGAGGCACTCCTGCACAAACGTGCCAAGCTCCCACGGGGTAAAGATAACAATAAACTAGACCTACCAATTCATCGCCTGATTTAATGCATCCTGGTTTCTGGTCGGGTGTATTTGTAACACGTGAGCACACTTGCCATGGTTGGAAAAAACATCACCTACCCAGAATGCAACGTTGCTACCACTCTCCTTGTCAGCAACAGGGTGGTTTAGTTAATTCCCACTGGTGCCAGAGTTAAAAAAACACGTTCAGTGCTCGAAATGGGCATAAATTTGGGGAAAAGCAATTAGGTCTACCGACCTATTCGCACGACGTCTCCATTTGTGGGTTAACGGCCGATTAGCATGGCTATTTGGCACGAACACACGCGCATTGTAGTCGAACAACCAACGACATACACGTAGTTAGTTGATGTATGGAACTAGGATTTGGGAGACGTCATTTTTAAGGAGGAAACTTGCAGTCATTGTTGGTAGCGCAGAGGAAAATTTCAAAGGCTATTCCCAAAATTTCCCATACATTTTTAATATAGGACAGTAACAAGCTATTTTTGTTCAAACAAACCAAACATGTTATGGCCAATTGAAACATTTGGCACGACAGCACATAACAGTGTTGTCCTCCTTGAACAAAACCCTGAGCTTGTTAGATTTACGCCTGCATTTCCAATGTTCAATCCATTGTTCAGGTTCAATGGAACGGTATCGAACGCTTGAATGCGTGTTGTGTACATAAACGTGTTGTGTACATAAACGCAACATTATTATTCTATTACACGAATAGCGGGAATTTGTCTCAATAAAATAATAAAGTAAAATCAATAATTAATCATCATTTGGTAAAGCAGGAAATGTTGTTTTCATATCATCTGGCAAATGCTTGATTAATTCCCGTTATTAAATATGGCTGTATTACTATAATACTTTTTCAAACACATCGTGCATTTTCGTCTATTTTGGTATTTCCCAATATCTTCAGTTTTGAACGCATCCCCGACATAATTCGTCTTTTAATCGCTAGGTGGCTATATTGGGCTGATTTACGCTGTTGCCATGACATCAATATTTTTGCGCCAAGCGCATTTAACAAGACGTCGTATTACAAATTGTGTCGTCAATATTTAAACATAACTATTTTAGTATTATCGCATGGATTTTTGCTATAACATACTTTGGCTTCATTAATGTTCACCACAAATAGCGGCTTTTGTAACTTCTCGTGCGTAGTCAAATGTTTCACGGGCGGAGGCGGAGTAGTAAAGCGGTTTGTTTACGCACCGACCGCTGCTGTGAGCCCAGTGTTTACTTAGCGTAAACATGCCTTTCTGGTAATCCCATGTATGCATTTACACCTGACGTTTATTGGTATATGATAGCTTCATTGCTTTCGTGATTAAGTAGAGTAGCACACAATTAAATATCAGCAGGAGCCAAGACTGAGTTCGGTACCTGGCTATATTATAGGCGACTGAGCGATAAACGGAGACGTCAAAAGCACTGAGAGACTGTCTGCGGTAGGGTACAACATGCAGGCACTGCCAGGGATGGCGCATTCTGCCCCCGTACGAAAGGCACACGGCACGGGTAAACGAGTGGCAACTCTGCTGGCGGAACAGGGCCACTTGGTGACTGTTATTAACGATGTGCCTTATACGTCTCGAAAGGCCTGCGATGCCCATGTTCCTGTGCCTGCCCGGAAGGGGGACAGGGCCATGCACAGAACTACCATGGAAATGCGAACAGAGGACAGGCCAGTCTACGCGACCACGTCGCAGCACGTAAGAAAACATTGCACAGCAACATGATAAAATTCGACATTTATGTATATGACTAATATTAGGCAGAATCGTCTGCCCCACTCTTGAGCTACAACATCAAAAGCCAGATAGAAAAAATTGTATGGCAACGGCAATTGACTTGGCCTAGACTAATATGAGCCATTCAATCACAATAATTATTGCACACACCCACGCACGCACCTACTCCCCCACAGAAAAAAATTGTATGGCAATTGACTTTGCCTATACTAATATGAGCCATTCAGTCACAATAATAATTGCACACACGTACGCAGTCTACGCGACCACGTCGCAGAATGTAGGAAAACATTGCCTTTGGCCATACTTCTTACCACATATGCACAGCAACATTATAAAGTACAACATTTATGTATATGACTAATATTAGGCAGAATCGTCTGCCCCACTCTTGAGCTACAACAGCAACAGCCAGATAGAAAAAATTGTATGGCAACGGCAATTGACTTGGCCTAGACTAATATGAGCCATTCAATCACAATAATTATAGCACCCATGCACGCACCTACTCCCCCCACAGACACATTTCTACTTTTTAATATGTCTAATTGGTTTCCAGCCCTTTTTATTAAGTGGCAAGTATGTAATGCAAATAGAGGAAACCCAGTAAAAGGTTTGGTTACATTCATTAATGTGTATTCAAACACATGTCTATTCAAATACTGTTTTTGGAGTAGTTGTATTCGAATACTGTATTTGGAGTAGTTGTATTGAAATACTTTCAAATTTCCCTCTGAGTAGTCAAATACTGTCAGATTTCCCTCTGAGTAGTCAAATACTTTTAAAACTATTTGTATTCGAATACTTTTTCATACACGAATACTCTCCTGAGTATTCATGTATGAACATTTTCTAACAATATCTCAGAGAACTTCTGTTGATTTAATGCTGTAGGCTTATAACATTAACTGCAAAATTTGCAGTGTGTTCAGATACTATTGAAAGTATTCATATTCAAATGCTTTTGAAAGTATTCAACCCAGGTGTGGTTCATTGTTGATTTGTTTTAGTATTTTGGTGGCAGCTACTGGAGAGATGCACCAGAACGTCGACGACCATATCCCTCAGTCAAGTTGTTACCTTACCCCATGCCTCCGGACAGCCCAGATCATTGGCAGACCAAATACCAGAAAACTTACTTTGAGAAACCTGTACAGCCAGTAAGTATGCACCATTATAATAATTCTGCAGAATGAACTGGATTAAGAATGACATACAAAAAGTTATGCAGTGTACTTATTGATGTTTACATTTATCTTTTTTTTTACTTTTAGCCTAATTAACATATCAACCTATTAGCTTAACTTATTGATATTACATTTATCTTTAGTTTATTTAGTTTATTTATTGTTATAATTAATTATTATTGTTATTACACCTAACTTATGTTATTCGATGATATCATGTACAGCCTGTATGTCATACTGCTACTATAGTAACCTTTCTTATAGTTCATGGTTATTTTTACATTCACGTTTTAATTATTATTATTTTAAAACGAAATAATATAACGTTATCTATGATATTACAAGTATTGTTTTACCACAACATATTTTTTCAATATATTTTCTGTGTGGAATGTGGCACTATATATAATATATATTATTATAACTGTATTCTACAGCCGGCCAATAGGTATTTAGACAATGCTCAAGAGAGACAAATTTCTCCAATGAAGCATGAACTAAAACCAGAAGATTATGGATAAAGCCTGTCACAAGAGTTAAACTCCTACAAAATCACATGTACTCAAATGCATTTATCTCATGTAATCAAAGAACATATGGCGGTGTGGTAAGCTATTTGATGTAGTGAACGCACACACCATTCTGGATGGTGATATTTTTATGCAAACAAAGCAAGCTGCACCAACTGGCCAACTAACATTATTGACACAGACACACCGGCAAGATCAACCAAGTCTGTATGCAGGCTGCAGCCCATGATGTTGATATAGTTTAAGTCATGACCTGTATCACATGTTATGGTTGGGGATCCATTACCACCCGTGGAGGATCCACCTTAGCAAACACATAATTGAATTTTGTCTCACATCAACTAGTGAAATAGTGTAGGATACACAAACTGACTTATACCAAAACAAGATTCTCAACCATCAATCAACTCTGTGTTTTCTGATGTGGTAATATCTTTCATTCCAAATTTCTCCAAACGTCTTCATTTCCTCGTTGACTGATCTCATCCAGATTATCTTTGGTTTTCCATTTTTTCTTTTCCATGGTGGGTTACACTCCTAGTCCTGTCTTGTGACATTGGTAGTTTTTCCGGTGTGTCCGGTCCACGTCCATTTCCTTGTTGCACTCTCTATTCTGGTGGTAATTTCTTATATCTAAAATCTATTTTGGTAATATTAAATGTAGATGCATAATTTAATATTGGTTAAGGGTCATATTTGAGCATTGTTTGGTTTTGTAACTTCGCTCTCATTGGAGAGAATGTGCTGTCAATGTCTTTCGATTTAGGCTGCCAACGTCTTACCTAGCGTAAGTGTTGGGATGCTCAGTCACCTTCATCAAACTACAAGTTTCTTTTGTGTAAAATATGACGTATTGCTTGTAGCTACGACCCAAGCAATAAATAAATAAGTCTGGCTCATTGAACAAAATCTAATAAAAACTTAACGTAAGAAGTCGCAGTTAGCGCGAAGCCTTGGACTTTGTAAGAAATGTATGTCTCCAGATATGTTAGATAGCATTATCGTAACAACATCTGTCATAAACAGATATATTTACAGCACTTCTCTTGTTGATACACATAAATGAAACAAAGTTGGAACCTCGATACGCCAATGCCAATGGCTTCCTTGTCTACTTGCGAGGCAGTGGGAGGAAGTGGGAGGTGGGAGGTTGGCCTGGAAAATAGGTGGGATGTTAACCACCCAAAATGTGGGAGATGGGAGGTTGGTATCCCTACCACACCCCTTACTTGCCATCTGGAGCTTATCGATTTGGCAGGCAATCTTGTTAACCCTAGTTTGTCCCTTTGCAGCCTTCACAGATACATAGACCCGAGTTCGACAATAAGATGAACATGTCTCGAGGAGCTGGAACGAGACAGTCAATGGCGATGAACCCGCATCACCCGAACTACTGGACCCAGTACAAGCGTACCCACGGCCGCCTGGGCGCCATGTTGGGAGACGGGGTGCCGCGGGAGATACCTTTGAGACAGGGATACAACGTTCTGACAGGTAACACCAGGCGGACACAACTTTTGCACTTCCGGTGTCGCTGCTAACACTGATACAAGGAGTTTAGTTTGTAAGATTTCTCCTATTTTGGCCCCATTTTACCTTTCCAAAACGTTTATTTAAAATTCCAACGTGTTCTGCTGTTCCCTAGAATCTCCTCCCTTTTGAGACAAAAAATCTATTTCGTTGTTATGTGGATGAGTTCGTGGTCCAGCCAGTGCCCGACTAACAACGTGCCTGGTTCACATCGAGTGCGTGAAAGACGAATATCGAGACGCGTGCTATTGAGTTTGGAGGAGCCACTGCCTTAGCGTTTATTCAGTTGTGTTTGAGCACAGTCATTCACAGATTGTTGTCGACGACGACATACAGACATTCACACAATAAGGTACAGCGTGCAACGACAGACAAGGCAATACAGCGTACAGTGACAAGAAAGCATTACTGCGTACATTGACATACCAGAAAATAATACAAGTCGATACAGCGTAAAATACAGACATTTTCTAACGTTTCGTCACCTGTCCGGCGCATTCACGACTATAGCGCATAAGTTGAACAGAGGTCGGAGTCAGATTCTCGGAAAACGAGGGCAGACTCAAAACAGCTAATCAGATGGATTATGATTTATTTTGTGGGGCCTGGTGGGAGTGTACCACGTGACTGTTTGTCCTTGCGGTGTCGTTACTAACACAAACACCAACATTTTAGTGTCTCATACTTTCATTTTGGGCTTAGTGCTACCTTTCCACATTTTCTTTAAAATTCCAATGCGTTCTACGTTTCCCTAAATTCTCCTCCTTTTTGGACAAAAAACCTACTGCGTTTACATATAAGTGAGTTCGTGGTCCATCCGGTTCGTTGACAGTGATGTGGAGTTACCAGTAAGGTGCTAGACCTGTGGTGGTGTGTTTTCAAACTCATTACTGACTCTTACTAACGATTAGTGCAAAATGAAACTTTGTTTAGTTTGGATGCGTTGTCTTGTCAACTATTTACGTTATTACGTTTCTTTGACTTTGTAACTTGGTTACACCGATGTGACTTGATAGGGCATATAAGATCTCATATCAAGTTATCGGTGCTTAGACAACGG